>CAHIKZ030000480.1:2847500-3217500 GCA_903632075.3 Acanthosepion pharaonis
TTTATGAAAAGGTTTACGTTGTAGGGATACAAACGGCGATTCTCTCCCTTTCGGTGAGATAATCCCAAGTGTCACGTGACGGCCTGAGAGTGATGTCAGGGGATAGAGTGACGAAGGATAGTTGCGATGTAGAGTCCAGAGAAAAAGGACGTCCCTAGACCACAGCAGTAAGTCTTACAGGAAAAACCACATGGCCTAGCCAGGTTCATAGTGAAACCGCCGTAACTCCAGTTTTCCCTACGATAAATATTACAAGTAAGGTTTTCCTTTTTACACACTGTTTGTTGTCGCATATATGTTATAATTTCTCTTCTCTGCGTAGGACACGAGTATATGTGTATATATCTAAATTTGTGTATGACATAACATTATAAAACCCTCTCTAAGAACTAAGCGGGTTTGTGATTCTTTTTCCATTCAACATTTACGTTTTACCCGTGAAGTACGGTGTTATTATATCACGGATATAATAATAACGATAACAGAGGGAATTCAAATAGAAGAATAAATCTTTCTTCCATAGCAACTTCACGTTATAACGTGTCTCTTATTGTTTCATCGCTAATTTAGTAAAAATAGGCAATAACCTGAAATAGCCCAGTCGTATATTAATGGTCGGAACTCGTAAATCATGGCAGCTTCAGACGAAAAGGCATTGACAGAATGAAATAAAAATAAATAAAAATTAAAACCGAGTTAAATTAGTTTGTAGTGAGTCCCGGTAAAAATAAAAATAATTCAAATTAAAATAAGACATTTGAGCTTTCCTTTAATATATATATATATATATATATATATATATGTGTGTGTGTGTGTGTGTGTGTGTGTGTGTGTGTGTGTGTGTGTGTGTGTGTAAACTAACGAGAAAGTAACCCTCAAATAAAAAAGACTGAACCCGCCTGAAAAACAACGGAAGTTTGCAAGAGCCGAACCTAGATATTTGTGACTGAAAAATACCAAAAATCAGAGAGGCTCCACGCATGATTTCCGTTATTAAAAAAATGAAAAAGAAAGGAACGCCCGAAAATAAAATAATTTGGCCAATCAAAAAACTTGACACAAAGAAACGTTTTCATGTTAGCCGAAACAATGTTCGCGCCAAATTCTGGAGCCTTATAAATAGGATATAAACCTGACACCTCTGGGTTAGTGGCAGAGATGGTTCGAGGGAAGAGGATGGAAGAAAAGATCGTTACCGCGTAGAAACCAGCCACATGTGACGCGAGAAGAATCGGTTAAGACATCATTTGCTATTGATATTTCCGTCCTGATACGGGCCGAGAAAAACAAAGCAGATTGACATCGACCTAATTTCTGAGATTACTACTACCCCTATCATGGCCTTACTTCAAAACACCGAAAGAGACATTACTCCAGACTGCTATCAATATCCGCTTTATTAACAAACTTTTTTCCTACGACGAATACCAAAGGACTCACTCATCACTTCGTTTTATTCCCAAAGTTTCTGATAAAATAATTACCCAACCACCTATCCACATTGGTGATTTCTGATATGATCACATTTTGCTACAAGTTAAAATCTAATTTCTACAACGATACAGTTAAAGTACATTTAAATCAATATTTCGGACGCTTAATGAGAATGACGGTTCTTTTTACTAATGTAAATTTTGTTCTTGTCAAATGACATTCTTTTTTTCATGACGCCAATTCAACGGAGAAACATGTAAAAGTAGGAGTTACCAGATTATCTTATAATTATGTCATATACTATAAATATTATCTACTAATTCGTCGGATATTGATCCAACCTCCCGCACACAAACACACACACACGCGCGCACACACACACACACACACACACATATATATATATATATATATATATATATATATATATATATATATATATATTTATGAATAAAAATGACAATAGGAAAACTGGTAATTGCTGACGCGTTTCGTCCAATATGGACTTTATCAAAGCAAAATACGAAAATGAAATTAATTGAACAAAGTAACTAATAAAAACAAAAACAGGATGTACCTAGCAACTGGAATGTAGAGAAACGCTATTTTCATATTTTTTACTGAAAAATAACGTCAGTATTTGTCACGCGTGGAGAATATTGTCATTATATCTGTGTTGATGTATTCAACCATTTTCTTTTGATTTTATGAATCTGTTGTGTATATTTGTTTGTAAGAGTAGTAATTTTGTTAAGAAAGGTGAAATGAGAAAAAAACCTGGGCGTAGATTAATATTTGGGTAATTTTCTATGGCGGCACTCTCCAGAATATATATATCTGAATAAAAAGAAACATGCGGAAAAACTATCCTTAGCCGAGGGACTGTATCAAGGTAATGTTGGATTTTTTGCTGTACGTGTTTATATGCAAAAGCGGCGTTATGATTGGTTTATCAAGGATTTTAAATTTGAGAACGTTCATGAATGTTCATCAGGTGGTTGAAAGGTCAGTCAAAATATGTGGAGAACACAAAGTTCTGGCAAAAATAAGCGATTAATATTCACGACATTTTTTTTTCAGTATTTAGATTGTTATTAGATTGTTACGTTGAGATGGATGTATTGGCTATTTCATCTTCAAAAATATGAAGTGCTGAATTTAATCGTTTTCTTTTGATTTTTTCAACATGTTTGCGGTCGTGTATGCTGGTTTGGGAATGTATTAATTGTTTAAGGAAAGGTGAGATTGGGAAAAACCGGGACGTAGATTTATATTTTGATCAAAAAGAAAATTTCTTGAATATTACTCGCTTACTCTTTGTCAAACTTTGAATTATGACACTTTGTGTCTTCCACATGTTTTAACTGACCTTTCAAATTCCTGATGAATATTCACGAATGTTCTCAAATTTAAAAGATTTGATAAACCATCCTCGCTTTTATAAATAGGCCGATAAATGTTGTTTAATACTGTTTATTATAAACAGAGTATTTACTTAAATATTTGTATCAATAAAAAAAATGTATAAACATAAAAATGTCTTAAAATATGCTATATTAGGCGAAAGTGACACCAAATGAGAAGATTTACATTGGATCCCCTAAAAAGAATATAAGGAAATATATGCAAACTATTTTCTATCATTCAAATTCGAAAGATATATGAAAAACACCACGTTGCCTAAAATGAAATAAAAACCCTGTTAGCCAAATTGTATATAATAAAAAAAGAGAAACAGAGGCAGAAATTGCAATCTATGCTTGGAGGAGAAACAACAAATTATAGAATTTGAGAATGGTAATAATCTAATAAATATAAGGAATTAAAACATTATTTTTTAGAAGACGTGAAAAGAACAATAATTCTCGCAAGTCTTATTAATAAACATCCACCCATTTTAAAAAATCGCCAAGTGTGAAAGAGCGACGTTAATGGGTAAGTAAAACAAACATGTTATTTATATATATTACATAGTATTAATATACAAACACAGCCTCTAGCGACGCACATAGAAATGTATACAGCGGCCTGTCTGTACTATATATGGATGTGACCGCATGTATAAAAGTCTGTAGACTTAGATTGACCTTTTTTGGAAGCATTTCCAATCAATGCTGTTGAAAGCCCTTTTGTTAAGTAGGTTATCATAGTAGTAGGACGAATTAGAAGTTCTAACCTGCAAAAATAACTATGGAATTACCTGCCATTTTCATGATGGAAGGATGAAAATAGTTATTGACATAAATCCTGATAAAATTTCGTCTACGACAATCGCAGACGATAAAGTGACAAAGAAACATTGCGGTTAGTTTTCATATCGATCGACGCCATAATCCTCACGTCGATGTTCATGGAATTAATTGCGTCATACCACAAGACCCTTGCTGTGTTTCTCGGGCTGTTTTCTTCTTCTTTCTTTCATCACTACCCCTCTCTTTACTCCCTCACTATCTCTTTCTCTCCATCTTTCTCTCTCTCTCTTTCTCTCCCTCAAATAATGCTCTTTCTTTGTGGTTTTCTTTTCCTTCTTCATGTATACTTTTTTTCTCACTTTTCTTTATTTGTTTTGTCAACTTTGTTGTTCTTTTTCTTTTATTCACTTTCTCTTTATTTTCTCTGTCTTTTCTACTTGCTTGTTCGTTTTCATTCCCTTCTATTCTTTCTTCCTCTCTATGTCTATCTCCTTAGCTTTCTTCCTCTCTTCTTCTCTTAGCTCTCACTTATTTTCTTTTCTTTCCCACCACATTTTCAATAGTTTTTCTAACGTAGCTATTTTCTACCTCTTTCTATAGCTATACTACCTCTTTCCCTCTTCCTTGGTGTCCCTTCTCTCTCTCTCTCTCTCTCTCTCTCTCTCTCTCTCTCTCTGTGTGTGTTTCTCTCGCTCTGTTTCTCTCGTTCTCTTTCTCTCTCAATATCGATATATCTATCTATCTATCTATCTATCTATATATATATATATATATATATATATATATATATATATATATATACCGAAATAAACAAACACTAAAATACTTGTTTTAAAATTGCATGCGCTAAAAAGTGCTCAAACCTGTTGAACAATTTAATATCTTAAAAACATTAAAACACTGAATGGAACCCTATCGCGCTTTCGATCGCCAAGGTTTCATCCGATGGTTAACTCATCATATATATATATATATATATATATATAGAGAGAGAGAGAGAGATTTTCCAAACGTAGCTTAGATGAGGCACAAGGCCGAAAGTAGGGGCATCCAGTGAAGATCGAACTCACTTCCCAGTCGTAATTGTTCTAGCAACAAAAGCATTAAACCATTACACCGACTATATATATATATATATATATATATATATATATATATATATATATATATATATATATATATATATATATATATATATATATATATATATATATATATATATATATATATATATATATATATATATATATATATATATAGCCCGCTTTCATTTAATTTCTTAATTTCTTACTATCTGTATTTCTCGCATCCTCTCGCATCCTTTTTTTAATCACTGTTTCTGATTCCTTTCTTTCTAAATCCCTTGCTTTACTCGATCTCCTGCTCCCTACTTCGATTCTTCTTCCTCGTTGTCTTTTCTTTCTTTTTTTGACCACTGCCTCCAAATCTATTTCTTTCCTCACTTTCCGATCCTTTGCAATTCTGATCTATGTTCATCGATTTCTTTCCATTCCTTGTTTCGCCTAAAAAACCGGTTTGACTTTCCATTTTGTTTGAACTGCTTTTGCCTTTCTTCATCCGATAATTAAAAACAAAATGTCTGATACATCAGATACTCCCAAAACAAAATACTCCATCAAACAAAAAACTATTAAAAGAATTAAAAAACAAACCAGACGACCATATAGAAATCATATATATATATATATATATATATATATATATATATATATATATATATATATATTGTGTATTTAGGCAGCAATCCCTGTTTTATACACGTTTCATTAAAGACGACTGGCAAGGTACCTCGATTAAGCTTTTTATTTAATTTTTCTTATGTTCGTACAAGTGTTTTCTTTTCTGGGCACAAAGTGTGCAAAAACTGTCCAAACGGTCTGTAATTCAGAGCGCTTTTGGCTATACATTTGGCCATTATCAAGGACGATTTTATTTTCACTTTTTAACAGAATGTATGGGTTGTGTGTATGTATCTAGGGTTACAGGGATGTTTTTATTTTCCAAACACAGTCAGAACATTGTGGCCGGTTCGTAGTTAATTTTATTGAGTGTTGGCTTTTTTCTTTTTTTATTATTAGGGCTTCCATTACCTCTTAATCTTTTTTTTTTTATTGTGCTTGTATTTTTTACTAATATATTTCGGGTGGAGTCTGGTAAGTTTATGTGTGTGTGTCTCTATAGAGTTCAAAATTGTCTCAGCGTCCTTGTAGGTGACAAGTTATTTTCCATCCTGCAATTCCTCAAAGACAGGATAAGATAAGCTGCTCATTTTTCTATCGCTACTTCCACAGAATGTGCTCGAGCGAACTACATTCCTTGGTTTCACCAGTTCTAGCCTTCACGGCTAGGACCCGCCATGATATGCACATTGTAGAAAAACACCTTCATTCCCCTCCATATTCCATTGCTCAGAAATAAATTCCTTCTTCATGTGAACCACTGCTCAGTGGAACCGACTCCAAGAGGATGTTACCCCGATCACTACAATCTTAACCTGTTCAAGTCTAGGGTTAACTATTATCTTCCATTCTTATACGCATAAGCTACCTCTTACTTTGTAACCCTTTAACTTGAGTGGCTCCGGGGCCTTGTACAAGGTGAAGCTCACTATGAAAAATATCTTGAGCAAATTTATCTAAATTTTCCTTTTTTTTATTCATTAATGTAAACTTTTTTATTTGTCTTCTGAGAACCAACACTTTTATAGAGATTTATCAAATAAGGATTGCTGAATTTCGGAGCAATTAAATACTGTAGCCATATCTGGTGTTCCTGCTGTACATCTTGAGATTCTTGGCAAAAAAAATCAATAAGAGGGATCTGTAATGCAATCAATCCTGACTTGAAATCTCGACTTCAGTCACTTTCTCGCTGACATGACGAGGCTTCCGTCTATTTTTTTCTATAAATATTTTCATGGTAACTGCTCTGACAAGCTTCCCTACTGCCCCGACTACATGAATTTAAGCGTCCTACTTGATTGGCATTTAGGTCCCATCCTTTTACTGTTGAAATAGCTAAATGCAACCGTAACTTCTACTCCAACAGTTTCTTTTCCCGCACTTCCCACCCGTGGAACTCCTTTCCGTTTCCTTGCTTCCATGATAACTACAATCTTCAAAAATTTTAAATGCAACATCAATTGCCACTTTCTGTCTTCTTGAATCCCGCTCATCTTTTTTTTTTCCTTTCCTCAATCCTCCCTATTCTCAGTCTTCCCTTTCACTTTCACTCTCTGTAACCTCCTGCGTACTAGTGGCATTCTCGCCTTACTTGGGGTGAAATGATTTAAAAACACTCAGTTCCAGAAAAGACAACGAATCAAAGTTTATCCTAAAAAAACAAATCTTTCTTCTCTCATAGAACTAAACTTTGTATGCATTAGAAATGTTGACTTGGAGGCTTATCTTTGGCGAATGTCAATATTCCTGAAGTATAGTTCGAACAATTCAGTACTTTAAACAAGACTATGAGAATCTAAATAAAAATTATTTTGGCAGGAACTTCTTCGTCTTTTTTCTATGTGCTGTTTCTCTTCAGAACGTGGGCGATCATGGCTCTCCACAATCTCCTGTCCTTTGTAAGGTTTATCATTTTTCGATCCCACCCACTCCTTGTTCTGCCATAAGTTAGTTAAGTAAGTTATTCATTGCTTTCTCACGTCTCTCTTGCATTCAATATGCCCTGTGAGTGTTTAACTTCCCAATCCCTCTTTCTTCATTCTGTGCGCTATAAATGTCAACTGTCTCTTTCTGATTCTAAATATAAGCATCTTTTGTGCTTCGTTTTCCTTACAACTTCCTTGTTAGTCACATGTTCAGTCCATAGTATTCCATATTGTGAATACCATGGACCGAACATGTGAGAAATGACAACGTTCTAGAGACAATGACAATAAAAAGGTCACTTATACTGAACATCAGAAAGAGACAGTTGACATTTTGAGGGCGCATAATGAGAAAAGAGGGTTTGGGAAATTTGATACTCACACAAATGATTGTAGGTAGGAAAGACAGATGGAAGCAACGCCCAACCTACCTGGCGAGGGCGAGCGAATGGTCAGAGGGGCAGGGTTTGGGAGAGATAAACAAAAGAAAAAATTATTAAAAGCTACAAAGGACAGAAAATTGCCGAGAGCCATGGTCGCCAACGTCCTGAAGTGACACGGCACATAGAAAAAGACGAAGAAGTTCCTGCCAAAATAATTTTTATTTAGATTCTCATAGTCTTCACCGGATATCATGTTTAAAGTACTGAATTGTTCGAACTATACTTCAGGAATGTTGACATTCGCCAAAGATAAGCTGGAATCATTGCCTCCAAGTCAACATAGAAAGAGAAGAAGAAGGTGCGTGCGTACGTGCGCGTGTATGTGTATATTAAGTATTGTTGGTCGTTCACGATGAAAAACATATAGAAATAACAAATAGTAATATTAAAGTACAAAATGTAAACGGAAACGCTTTTAATATTTGTTTCATTTTTCTGAGTCGACAATGTTCTGACGACATTGGTAAATTAACGATAACTTGTAATGATAATGAAATGAAAACCGAACTTGTAATGATAATGAAATGAAACCGCGTTTATCAAGAAATAGTGTCACCCCAGCGTTACAATTATTGTTTTATTTTATTCTCTTTTCTTATATCTTATTACACAAGTAATATCTATTACACATAATAATAATATAATTACATATTTATGTCTACCATTTCTCCATGCTTAGAATATTGCGGCCACATATGGCCCAGTGCCCCTGCTATTTATCTTGAGTTCCTTGATAAGATCCAAAGAAGAATCAGCAATATTATTGGTCTTGATCTGGAGGCTCGGCTTCAGTCACTTTCTCACCGCCTGAAGGTTGCCTCTCTGTGTACTTTCATGGTAATTGTTCGAATGAGCTCTTCGCTATGGTACCTAGATATTTTGAATTTACGCGCAGTACTTGACTGGCGTCGAAATCTAATCAATTTACAGTTGTGCTGGCTCGATGTAACCGTAAATTATGCGCTAACAGTTTCTTTTCTCACACTTCTCGCTTGTGGAACTCCCTTTCGGCTTCATGCTTTCCAGCCAACTATAATCTGCAAAAATTTAAATACAATGTCAATCGCTATCTACTGCCCTCTTGATTACTCTTTTCTCTTTCCGCTCATTATTAAAGTTTCTGTTCCTAATTCTTCCACACCCTGTAACCCCTTGTGTCTTAGTGGCTTTACTGTCTTGCATAGGGTGATACCGATTTACAAAATATATTGAAGGACGAAAGCAAGCAAAATGGTGCGCATTTTATCCAAAGTTAATACATAAACACGAGGACAATGACAAATGTTTTAATGAAAGAGCACTTTCAATTTATAAATACTTCTTATTCTTATTCTTCTATGTGCCGTGTCTCTTCAGGACGTTGGTGATAATGGCTCTTCACAATTTCCTGTTCTTTGTAACACTTAATAAATTTTGCTTTTTGTTATCTCTCCTAAACCTTGTTCTGCCATCCATTCACTCAAGTTCATTAGTTATGCGTTGTTTTCCTCTGTTCCGCTTGCCTTCAATCTGTCCTGTGAATATCACTCTCCAAGTCCGCTTTCCTAGAAATTTGAAATGTCTCTTTCTGATGTTAAGTTTAAGTGTGCTTTTTGTTTCCATCCTTTGTAAAACTTCATCGTTGCTCACATGTTCGATCCATGATATTCTCAGTCTCCACGCAGAAACCACATTTCTCTTATTTCAAGTCTCTTTGGCGAAAACTTCTCTGCTCAAGTAACTTAAAAAATAATTTGGCTGTATGCCAGACGAAAGATCCCAGCCAAATTCTGTCTAGAAACATTTTGACATTATACAATCGATACTAATCGATGACTTTTAAGGAGAACATGATTTGGACGGTAACAGCTTTACTTGACTCTAATTCAGAACAGGTAAGTAAATCTGCGTACACCAGACCAATCAATGCATTCAAACCAAAAACAACAGACCAGCATTTCATACAAGAAATCTATGTATTTGTAAACTTAATTTTGACTTTAAAATTCAATTATTTTCCTAATAAATTCTGAATGCCAAAATATATATTTTTAATTATTGTAGTTAATCCTATTACTTAATTACTCGTTGTGTTTCTTGTTTGCAGCTGAAGTTTCTGGGGCACATAATGAGGAAGTGGGGCCTGGACAAACTGTTACTCACGGGTTGAATAGAGGGAAAGAGAGACAAGGGAAAACAACGTATGACATACCAAGCGGGCTTAAGCAAGTGGTTGACAGAACGTGGCCTGTAGGAGGTAGCAGAGCTGCAAGGGATAGAGGAAGGTGGAGAGCCATGACCGCCTACGTCCTGAAAGAACATGGCACATAAAAACAAAAGGAAGTTTCTTGTTTGTAATATGTTTTTATTCGATAGTCTAAGAAAAAGAAAACAACCAATAGAATGAATCATGACTGACGCAAGAGTCTCATAACCCCGAGTCTTGATACACCATCAATTTATGGTACCCATCCCTGAATCTATGATACAAGGCCCTTTCGATTTTCATAAGCAGGATTCATATAAAATACAAATTTTATTGTAGCTTAATTATGTATAGGAATCGATCATATGCTATATAGGTGAACAATTCAACTAGAAAAATTGAAATACAATGTATCTAAATACAAATAAAGAGACATATCATTATCGATCATTCCGTCTTATATAAATCAACAATGTTTTGCGGCAATTTTTAACATCAACTTGAGATTTTTTCTTATTAAAAAGTCGTATAACACATTCAACATTATGGATAAAAATAGTGGATTTTATATAGTGGTTTTTCGAGACAAAACAACTTCACGGATTTGGACGAAAAAGACTCCAGAATGACATCAACATCCGCGAAAAATTTTCATTCTTTAATAGACAGTTGTAATTTGTAACGAAGTTAGGTAGAAAAAGCAAATGTTGATAAGATAACGAGGGTCACAAAGCACTGACCGGGCCACCCAGTCAGGCTCACCCGGTCTGGGGTCTCGAGGGTAGTACGCACCGGCCATGCAATAAATGTTTAAGCGATATTAAAAATAATTTTGAAATTTCTGAACTCTGAACAGAAACAATAAATCTTTACTCTTTTTAGTTATTTACAAATCTATTTTCCGCTGTAACTGACCGCCGGTCTTAATGAAAAAAGTCCACGCTTCATACTGATGTTATCCAAACAAGAAAAACACTTTCCAAACAGAAACAATAACAATTCGGAACAAATCCAAAGAGTGATAAAGGGGTACATGGTCCCTTAGAGAAGAATTTCAGACAGTAGTATAAACCGAAATTACGGTGTTGTCTCTTTGACCAGCAGTAGCTGAAGAACACTTAGTAGTTACCTTAAACCTAAGTGGTTACGTAGTAGCAGACTCGCAGAATTACAGCTAAACACATGCGTAGAAGAAAAAAAGCGTGAAAAACGAAGAAAAAATAATCTTCAAACACCGCTCTACAAATTCTTAAATAAATTTTATTACTGAGTATTTGTTTTCTTTCAAGTTGAATTACAAATGTCCTCACGAAATGAAGTTTAAACATTATTTTTGTTTCTGTTATTTACAACGCCACAGAATAAATTGCGTTAGTATGATAGAAGAAACAGAATATGTCTACATAAGAAGGACATCATATATTTACGTTATTTTATGAATACGTGTAATTTTCTAGTAGTCAGCATGTCAGCAGGCGAACCTGTGTTATGACTACTGTTAACATACTACTTACATAACTCCGTTCGTATGCTTCAAGTAGGCTTAATTTACTTTAAATTTCGCGTAGTTATTATAAGAAGGTTACTCGATAAAATGGGAAATATTGAGTAATGGTGTGAGAATTCAGTTGTGCACAAAACAACAACCCCGGTCAAAAGTTTATCGAAAAACTGAAAGCTAAATACTAACTTAACGCGACGAATATTTATAGGAAATAGATAGGCACGAAGAAGCTACAATTAGATATTTCCAAATTTTTAAATATTCAATTTTAGGAAGGAAAATATTGCTGACCATTTTCTGGAGCGATCGTACAAATTTCGTAGCAGACAACAAACATATTTGTTTGAAATTTCAAAACCTTCAGCGCGTTTGAAATGATGTCGCTGATTTGTTAATAAATGCGAATGCGGGAAATTAAATCTGGAGCCGACTTTGTTCACAAAAATGAGCGAATTTTGAGTTTTAGTGTTGTTACTTAAATCTGTTGAATTTTTCTGAGTTTTAACGGGGTTCCACACATGTATGTATATATGTGATAAATGTCTATTTTTTATATTTTTACATAACATTAAAAGAATTCTCATAATTTTGACCCTATTACTATTGCTACGAAGCTTAAACCAAGTAGTAAAGTATGTAAGTCAGGAAACGCATATACTGGTTTCCTTCACCGACCGTTACATTCTCCACGAAGTGATTTAAACCATAAACAAAAAATAATCTCGGTCTTAAAATTACAGCTAAACATATATATGTATATATGTGATAAATTCTATTTTTTTATATTTTTACGGAACATTAAAAATCATTCTCATAATTTTGACCCTATTTCTACTGCTATGTCTTTAAGCCGGGGAACGCGTGTACTGGTTCATTCAGCGACCATTACACGTTCTTTAAGATGCGCATTGTTAAAAACATTTTACATCTATTATATTTAATGATCTTTTTTCTAATGCACGAATATTCTTTTACAAATGTGGTTGTTGTGTGTGGATAATTTGTTCAAGATTCATGTTGTTTTGTCCCAAGATTTCAATTCATATGTGCCATCAATGAGGTGGGGATGCGACTGAGAAAAGAAAGTTAAGTTAAAAGTAGATGCTAGTCAAGATCGAGATTTGGTTTTACCTACGCATTTCTAGAATATCATAGACAGAGTATGTAATAAATGAGGAAGCTATTAGAAGAATATGATTGACAAAGAAATTGTTCCTAGTGTAGCAATGCGATTTCTCATACATCCTTAAGAGATGAAGAGATAGATTCTTTTTTCTTTTTAAGTCAATTTAATGACCAGGGTTTCTCAGGAAACTTGTCTCCAGCCCATCTTTGACTAAAATTAATGACCAATATTGTTCAGGAATACTGTCTCCAGGCTGCGTTTGAATTGGTAAACATTAAATTTTGTTAGTAAATTTAGACAGCCGTAAAATTAGTCCTTTGAAAAAACTAACCATCCAAAAGCTGTCTGTCCCCATTTCCGGTTGGTGGAACATAAGTAGGCGGAAAGGGGTGTCGGGTCCCCTTCCATATAACGAGTTATCAGTGAAAGGACCGACAGTCAGTCAATGAAATGGGCTATTTTTTGGCCGAGCCAAATGGCTCGGGAATGCCCACGTTAAAAAGGCCTTGTGCCACATGACACCCTCGTGGGGGGGGTGACTGAATATTGTCAGTCAATGAAATGGCCTGCAGTGAGTGCAACGGTCAGGCAGTGAGTGTGTCGGGGTCTTTTTTTCGTGGCCAGAAGTTAGTGAGATACCAGAAATTCGCTTTCTCAAAGCAAAACGAAGACATTGCTGATTAAGTGAGAAATCATATTTTCCTTTTCTTTTTTTCTTTTTTTTTTTTTTTTTCTTTTTTGGCTACTTTCCAACCAGTTCGTTATTCTTTGTTGACGTCGATCACGTCCCTGATATTGAAACAACCATGTGGAACATAGCAAGCCCGGTGTATACGCATACAGCCGACCTTGGATGTCATCACGACTTATGCAGTGACGTGCAGAAACGCATCATCACACTAGAAATCAGAAAGCGGCAGTCGATGTTTTTCGAATATATGAGAAAAGAAGGCTTGGAGAATTTAACACTCACAGGAAACATGGAAGACAACAGAAGCAGTGGTAAGATCGAGAATAATCTACATGAGCAGTTTGAGCAAATGAATGTAACGACAATGCATGAACAAAGACGGGTCACAAATAAGCAAGGATTGCTTAAAACAGAAAAAAAAGACAGAAAGCTGACGAGAACCAAGATCGCACACGTCCTGAAGGGATATGACATAGAGGGAGAGAGAGAGAGAGAAAGATCAAGGAAGCAAATGCCTAGGATTCCACATCCATGGTCGTAGCCATATAGTTTATATCTATAGAAGTTTAGGATTCTAATGTCATATTTGCAGCTTTTTTTTTAATGTCCTGGATTTAGGGGGCATGGCTCTCAACAGATTTTGGGGAATTGTCATGACTAAAAGATACTGGTATGTTTTCCTGTTGCTTGAGCCACAGTTTTTTAATTATGAAACTATACTCTTAGAAAGGCTAAGACCTAAGGATAGAGAGCCTAGTCTGCCCTACTGTTTAACTCATAGCTGTGGGGTAAAAGGTAGATTCATGCTTTTCCTAAGACTATTAGTGCATAAATGAACACAAACAGACTAAAACAGAATTTGAAGTCGTCTCCTTGATTTCAGGTTCCATGATGTAAACATTTATTTTCTATACTTTTTATACATATTTTATATATTTTTATCATTTTCTCAACGTCAGTTTGATTCATGTTGTACAATATTCTTGAGTTACAATGAATTAAGCAAAAATTTTGACTCCCAAAAATCATCGAAAGTGTATGCCTCGCCGGATACTTCATGAATGTATAGCTGTGTCATCATCATTACTCAATTTTATCATTAAACCCTTTAAAAAACTATTAATATAATATCCTATACGTATTCTATACACTTTAACAGAGATTAGTCATATAAGCCATTCATCTTTCTCACATGTTACTCCAATACATGATTAAGCTAAAATCGCCCAGAATAAATGCATCCAAACCAATTATGTTAAAGCAAAATAAAGCACAGAAAAATAGCTAGGGTCGAGACTGTGAACCGTATCTTAAATAAATGCGATGTAAGCCTTGGAAAAATGATAGACGTTCCCTCTCGCCGAAGGAGGAACTTTATGAAGCAGCCCTCCAAAATAACTAACGATGATTATATGTATCTTCTATAGACCAAATACCAAAAGCAATAATTTTATCTTGACTATTATTTCATGGTATAATGTACCGGTTGTATTTTTAGCATTTTTAAATAATATCAAACAGGAAAAGCAAGCCATTTATCGAAATAACAGCATTTGTGACCGGAACCCGAAGTCGTCTCTTCAGAGTTTCAAATCACATTGAGATAAAACAAAAAATCGGTGAATTTTGTCACAATTTAAGTTATTTCCGACTCTCCATAACCAGGTTAGTTTCAACGAAGACTAAAATTGGTGTCAAGTCGATGTGTTCATTTACAACATCATGATCGTAGCACTCCAAATACATTATTCAACCAATTATAATTAAATGAAAATTGTTTTTGAAAGAATTAAAATGCTATTTACACCTATTTATATTCTGGGTATTGTTACCAAAGAAATCCTCCTGTTTCGCAATACGCTGCCCAGCTTTTAGAATGCATCCTTAGCCATCCCAATACATTTACGGATCTCGGTGTCGCACTTACCGTCCTCTGTCAAAACGGTTCCCAGATATTTAAACTTCCGTGTCTGCTTGATTCTAGTGTTCCCCCGACCTGCAAATCGCATTTCGGGCTCATCTTTTTACTGATGACCATGCATTCTGTCTTCTTGTAGTTTATGCTTTGTCCCTTCTTCACATTCTCCGTCGCTACCTTCTGTAGGAGGTTTTAGACAGTAATAAAATGCTCTAAAATAAAAACAAAAAGATCAGGCTCTGTTCAACCGATTTTAGATTTCACCGCAAAAGGTTCACATTTTAAACCTTACTATATACATATGTGCCCAGACCACGTGCAGGCCACATCTCACATTCAAGGACATAGTCCCGGATTCAACCAATGAAAGCCATGACTGTCTTCTAAATTGCTGCAAATCTTTCATCGCGCGACAAGCAACTTAACAAATAATCCTCAACAATTGACTCATATGCTGACAACCAGAGATACGCAATCTGTCCGAAACATTTTCGTCACTTCTCAAACTGCACCTTCTTCAATGTGAAATACGCGTACTTTCATCATTCAAAATGTACCTAAGGAAACTTTTAAAATGCCATATGTATTCCCAACTGAGGGCCCTTAAAAATATTTCACTCGTCCTCAGTACAACGAAAAAGATTGACTTGAAATTTCTAGCCTCTTTTTCTTTCTCTCTCTTCAATCACCCATCTTCAAATGTTGAGGGGCGCGGAAAAATTCTCAACCAGACTTACTTCCCAAAATCTGACCAAATATAAGAATTGTATTTAAATCACTTTTTGTTTGAGCCGAGAATGTTTCAGAAATCTCTCGAACAATTTTCCCCCCAAAAAAAACTCCGCTCTTATTCAATAATATATATATATATATATATATATATATATATATATATATATATAGTTATTTTAAAAATATGATTCCATCGCCACAGAGAAATTACTATGTTTCGAAAATGAAAAACAAACCCCAGATTACACCTCCATTTTCAAACTAGAAATGAGTAAAAAAAATATTTCTTTGGTCAGTTATTTCAAACATCGCTTGAGAATGAAACGGTCATCTAAAGTTAAGGCTTAAATATTTAAATTAAACTTTAACACTTGTGGAGCAGTTTTGAAACATAGTAATTTCTTTGTCGCGATGGAATCATATTTTTTTAAAATAATTATAATTTTAAGCTCTATTTCTGTATCGAGCACTGTTTTTCTTCTTATATGTGTGGATGGTGTAATGGACAGACGCCACGACTTCGAATTACAGCAATGGGTTAAATAGTAGGACTTGTATCTGGAAAAATCAATGTTATTCTCAAAAGATCTTTAATACAATCGAAAAAAAATAACAGAATTATTTGTATAATTCAAAATATGTTTCGACTTTAAATAAACCAAAACGAGTTGATAGACCATAAAAATAAATCAATTTGACAATTTCTTCAAAAGAACCTTCCAGTATTTCAATCTGGAGAATCCTTCCATTGACTCATATTAATGTCTTTGGGAAGAAAATTTAAACTGTACAATATGATTGTTCATGCAAACTTTGGACACACTCTTTTAATTGGTGTCAAAAATACTATCACAAATATTAAACCATTTATTTTCTGATGTCTTCTTACCAATGACATTTGTTAATTTGTTTGTTAGATGTATGACATTGTACCTCTTTTGATGTCTCGCCGATGCCTTCATTCGCGACCATTTAATCAAGCAGATAAAAAAGACAAGAATTAAATTTACTGCTTTAAAATTTTAAAAGGCCTTCAATAATTCGTTGAAGAGTCTTAAGCTGAAAGATCTTAATATAACAATAGTGACCGTCTTTAAACATAGGTGGCCACTCTATATTCTTCTCACTTTCCTTCTTTCTTCTTTTCTCTCTGCTCCGACCAAGCATTTTCTATTCTGTATCTTAAGCTAAAGTGCTTAATATTAAGAAAGAGATTTAAATTTAAATTTACTGTAGATGATTTAGTGATTAAAGCACTTTTCCTATATTTTCGCCCTAATAAAGTGCTTTCTCTTTTAATTAAAGAGTAGCATTTTTTTAAATCAAAATTATGGTCAAACTCATAATGATGAGCAACTAATTCATTCAGTGTGTTGTTTTGTAAAAGATCCTTTTTGTGCTCATATAATATTTTATTCAAATTCCTTGAGGTTTTTCCTATGTATTTCTTGTGGCAATTTTTACAGGTGATAGAATAAATTCCTACTCCAAGTTTTAGCTATTTTATTATTTTGTTTTTTTGTATTAAACAAAAAAAAAATAAATGTTTTTTTTCATTTCAGCGTCCCCGTTTCTTCATGCGTATGTGTAAACATATCAACTTTAGTCCACTGAATTACTAAAAGATTGAAACGCATCACATGAAAAATATTTCCACTTTGTCATATATATATATATATATATATATAATAAACCGACGTCTTTTTCTGATGAAGTGTTGGAAAAAGGGATCCTTTATGAAAGAAGAATATTTTCCTGCATTTTTATATATATATATATATATATATATATATATATATATATATATATATATATATATTAAGACATTTTTATCTTTATACATTCTTTTTATAGATACAAATATTTAAGTAAATAAACAGTATTAAACGCACAAAACGCATTCGTTGTTCACCATAACAAAACAGACCACAGTTTTGACAAAGGGAATGCTTCTTTCTTTTTATGTGACATGTCCTTTAAGAACGTAGGCGATCATGGCTCTCCACCTCCCTCTGACCCTTGCAGATCTCAACAAGTTCCTTCCCTCTGCTTCCTCCCCCAGACCACGTTCTGTTATCCACTTGCTTAACTTTGATTAAAAGTGAAAATAATCCACTGAGAAATGTCTGGAAAATGACTTGATCAATAGTTCATACACGATAAATTTACGTTCAGCCTCTTACAATATATCACATTTCTTGGTAGATTCTATATTGTCACATTGTGGGATGAAGAAAAAAAGAAAAAGAATTCAGATGAATTTGGCTAAATTGAGAAGAAAAAATTGAAATTCTTTCAAAAATCTTGAGACTACCTGCGTCTCTCGTTTCGTGCGCATGTGTAGACGTGGCAACGTCAACAAAGCACTGTTCGATGAAATCCTAATAGATGAAACGCGTCACTAAAAAAACCTTTTTAATTTGTCATATCTTTCTAAATACTGTTTACTCGACGAACATGATTACTATTAACATTAAATTACCAGCGACGTTTGTCGGTTCGTCTTTGGTATGACGATAAAGTACATACGACAGCAAGAAGAAGATAAAGTTTAAAGCAGGGGAGGAGGAAAGAGGAAAAAGAAAGATGAAAGAAAGAGTTAAACGGGGGAGGTGTAGGAAGAAGGAAGAGAGAGCAAACATATGTAGACATATCACGGTGACACTTGAAAAACACATCAATGTAATTTATAATTAATACATAAAGTTTTAAAGATTACCAGCAAAGTAGTAATAAAATAAAATAAGTTATATTAATAATATTATTAATTCTGATTAATACAACTGTAATTAATATAGGACAATATATTAAAGATTATTAAAACAAAAAAAAATTTTTACAAAGAAGAATATAAAAATGACTAATATTATTGCTAACAACATTAATAAAAGTTAAAAATAAGTTTTAATTTGATCTTTAAAATTTAAAAATTAAAAACTAAAATTAAAGTTTATAACTGGTAAGTAAAAAATATATTTAATATTAATTAAATATTAATTTTAATAATCAGATTACTTAATACTACTACGAATAATAATAATATTAATCATAATAATAAAAAGAATGGTAATTATTAGATAAAAAATAAAGAGTAAAATCTAAAAAATAAAAATAATGTTGCTTGGTAAATTTGTTTAGTAACCTTATCTTGGTGGGAAATTCAGCAAAATAAATGAAAAACCTAAATATATACACGCATATTCATATACTTATTCTTATACATATATTTACATACATATAATGATATCAAGCAAAACATACAATTATATAAAGCCCAATACATAAAATAATCACATATACATCTTAAATATGTACGTATGTATACACATACACCCAAATATATACACAAATTCACGTATCTACACCTATGTACGTATGTATATACCTACATATATACATCTATATACACACATACATAAAAGATTAATACTATTATCAAACATCTACACATATATACATATACATACATGTAAACATATACACACCTATATACACACATGCACACATATACACAAACACACATACATAAAAAACACACAACACACAAATACATATATACATATATATACACATATATATACACATACATACATACATATGCACACACATTAATACATACACATACCTATATATATATACATACATACACACATGTATATACACACATACAGATATGCATATACATACACATGTACATACACATAATCATATGCATATACATATTATATACCCATATACACACATATATATATACATATATACATATACGCGTAAACGAATATACACCCATGCACACATACACACACACGCATATATATATATATATATATATATATATATATATATATATATATATGAGAACATTTTACATAAATTGTTTAATCTAAGTCCTTAATCCGACATATAAAATTAGGTATTATTTGGTGTCTTGATGATTTAAATCTCGTAGTCTCCCAAAAGGAATTTTAGGTATAGTTTGCTATTTTGAACCGGTTTTTATGTCTGCATTTGAAGATGATTTCATTACGGTGTTCTGTAATCTATCAGGTCTATTGTATTTGATTATTAATATTTTTTCTTTAATGCAGAGGTCACATCTTTCTCTAACGTTTTTAGGGGAAATAATTTTCCATTTCAGCTGTGGAGTGAAGCTGTTTTCTTTCTTACCCCCATAACATTTAGATAATGCTGTTTGATTCTTGAGGGATTCTTTTTTTAAGGAATGGCGATAGTTATAAAAACGTTATTTCCAGTCCCCAGCGGATATTCCAATATAAACCTTTTTCTAATTTTCTTTGGGGAAAACTGTGGCCTCATAAACTCCTTTTTCTCTCACTGGGCATTCAGTTTTAACTCTGCAATTACAGGTAGAAGTATTTTCTTGTATTTGATTCATATGAAATTCTTTAATCAGATTATTATTGTGGGAAATTTTTCCATATTGTTTACACATGAGTAACTAACTTTCAAGTTCATTTTATTAAAGATTTTATTCAATGTATTGTTATTACTAAAGTGTTTCTCTATTAATTTTAAGAAGAATTTTCCTATATTAATGTTAGATAATTTGCAGAATGGGGGAGGGTGAAAAATAATTTTTCTTTTTCTATTTTTGGATTTATTTAGTGTATACTCAGTCGGTTTATCCTGATAATTTAATGAGAGCTTGTATTTAGGTTTATTTTCAAATATATATTTTGTAGCTAGAAGCCAGTTTGTTTATTCTGGTGTTTACTGTGTTGGGAATCTGTTTTATAACTGACTTGTGGTGGTTCGAGTTGACGTTGATGTATAAAGGGGTTTGATTTTCTTTTTGGAAGAGTTTGAAGGTGTTAATGGAGAGATTAAATGTAACATCTAGGAAATTAACGATTTTTAAAATAAATGAAATATCAATTTTAAAACCTAAAAATTGGTAGGCCTTAATCACTTTTTTTCCGTAACTTAAAAGTTAGAGGACCATTTCTATTAGGAATAAAAATGAGTTCATCATCTCTGTATAGCCATACATTTTTGGGGTCCAAGAATCTACATAGGATATCTAAAATATATATATACTCACTAAATCTGCTATTTGGGTAGAATCAAATGCTCCCATGGGGACATCGAAATTTTCATTATCTTTTTTAACCAACGGGGAGTCATTAAATATTAAAACAGATTATCTGGAAGCCATTATAATTTTTAATTCGTCATCGGTAATGTTTATATAATTTTTTGCAAAATTTAAACTATTTTCTAATATATTCTCGGAAATGGAGGGGTAGAAATCTATTACATCAATTTGAATAAATGAAGCTCTAGATTTAGCGTTTATATCCTGGAACCATTTAATGGTATCGGGATAATCTTTCCAAAGATTTACGGGCTACTTTTATATATATATATATATATATATATATATATATATATATATAGCGTGCATTCAGTCAGCGATTTATAATTTTGTTATTAATCAAACGAGCATATATATGTGCGCGCGCGTGTGTATATGTGATGCACGTGTGCGTGTCTGTTCCACGCAGATTCTAGTGCCACTCCATACATAAATGATCCCGACGTTTTTGACGGGTACTATGCTAATATATCAAAGAAAAGCAACTTTAAGCTTCTGTTTAAGTACTGAAAATACCTCGAGATGAGCAAGCTGAGAAACTTCGGGCATCTGTTGATGCACGTTTTTAAGCATTTAACTGATCTGGTTGTTGAAAATATTTGAATGAACTTTAGTCAGCCATTGAAGAACTTTCTTTTGTCGCCTCTGATTCACTTTATTTACTAAGCTTTGCTTAGTACGGCACAAGGTTCTTCATAAATATGAAGAACCTTGAAAAGAACATTTGAAATAGTTTTCTTCAAAGCCGATGTGCAGATAACGGTTATTGGCGCGAAAAGTTTAATAGGCGGTCCGAATTCAAACTCCGTCCGCTGTTTCATTTCACACTAGATCCCTTAGAAAAGGTATGATTCTATTTTTCTCCCTTCCCATCTCCTAGAGCTATGCAGGATAGACTGGGCTCTTTAACCTTGTGTGGAAAGCAGCCTAAAAGAGGAAAAACTTTTGATTCTAAACCGTGCAAGTGGCAACGGGAGACCGCTCCAATATCTTGCCTAAGACGTCATGGCGATTCACAGATAATAAAGAAAAAAATTTTTACAGAACCATGATCGTGTACGCACTGAAAAAAAAACATGGTATATTTTTTTTATCTACAAATACATAGAAAGTAAATTCATTAGGAGAGATAGTAAAAAGACAAACTTTACTAAGAGCCACAAAGGACCGGAAAACATGGAGAGCTATGACCGCTCACGTTCTGAAGGGACACGACCCAAAGAAGAAGAAAATTGTGCTAATCTTAACATTAGTCTATAGTATCCACAGGCACAAACTGCCATTATCTTATCTACCTAATTGTCAATGTTTAACCTTTTTAATCGTAGATTACACGCGTTCAGTGACGGACTGGGTCTAAAATTATTGGTTGTCAAGAGGCAAAGGGGTCACACCCGCAACCATAATGCTATCATTTAATTTTCGTAACGAATGAATAAAATTTTTTAAAAAATGTGTATTTCTTAATAATTACAGTGTACTGTACAAATTACTGGCAGTAGATAGCAGTCAATACAGAATTTTATAATATACATTTTATTTATTAATTTAATTTAACTAATTTAATTAATTAATTTAATTAATTTAACTAATTGATTGCTATTTTTAAATAGCTTACTGTACAATTTTCACATTAATACATACTTTAAAAATAAAATAGAGCATTTCATGCAGGCCACTATATTAAGAGCAATCGTTTGTGTTCCTGTTCTTTTCATATTGGACTTGAGTAGCTGAGAGTGTGCAGATAACATTATAAAGATCTTCCTTTTTATTATTAATACAGTTGTCTGTGTTTGTTTTTTTTATTGCATTTTTATTTGATAAGGAGGTCCAGCAGGCTGAATATTTTATTGTTTATTTAATTTTGAATATTTGCTTATTAGACTAAATAGATTAGTGAACAATTTACACATCAACATAGTTCAAAAGCACAATAATACAATGCTTGCAGCCCACTATATTAAGAGAAATCATTTGCATTCTTTAGATGACTGCTTCTGCATCCAATTCATCTAATAATTCCTTTTCAAGGATAGCAACATTTATGATTCCAAATTCTCCTCAGATTTTTTTTGACCTTGTCTTTTTAGCTTTGAAAATGGATTTTGGACTTTGAGTTACTGATAGTGAGCAGATGACTTTATATTCTTATTCCTTTTTATTAATCAACTAGTTTAAAAGCCGCTCTTGATTGAACCTTTATCACAATATGTAGGGAGGAGTAAATGCGATAGGCAACAGTAAACTACAGAAGAATTCAAAAGTGATTGCTGCATTTAAGTATTGCATTAATATTTAAGCTTACTTATTTAGTTATAAAAATTGTTATCGCACAAAAAATTCATCGCAAAAAAATCACGTAAAAATGTCGCCGAAAACGATCGCAGTAATGAAAACTTCGGAATCCAAAATTTCAGGATTACGGATCCAGATTCGGCCCGGAATGTTTTTAATTTGCTCATGGAGTTGGTCTGATTCCAAAATGGTATGATATGTTGGGCTATGGCTTCTAGGAGTAGCCGAGTCGCCCAACAAGAGTGCAATTGGAAGAGCCTCTCTCAGGGAGAATTTGGTGTGAATTTTAGTAAATATAATTTTTTTTTTATTTTGAAGTGAATTAATATTTTGGGTGAATTAACAGAATATATATATATATATATATATATATATATATATATATATATATATATATATATATTAGCATGGTCCGGCGTTGGCCGTGCTTGATTCAAAAATCGTACGACTCATACAGCAATTGCTATCACTTGACTTAAAATATTTTTGCCCTTCCTTGCCTTTAAAGGAGTGCCCTTTGCCGTGCTGATGTTGCTACATGCCTTACTTCTTGTCTATCTCCCACTGCGGAATTTTTCTAAGCTCTATACTAAACATTAAATCTGTTACGAAAAAAGAACTAAACAGAATGAACACAAAACGATCAGCTTTAAAAAAGGACTCGTAACTAGAAAAACCGAATGAAAAAAGAATGTTAACAATACTTTTTCACACCCAACCCAGTTCTGCGGAATCAGAATCAACGTTGAGTTTAAGCCAGTAGAAAATGGCCGCAAACTACATGAAAACTGCCGTAGAAGCATGAAAAAATCGATTATTTCCACTATCGATAGGAGTTGTGAAATGCAAGGTCAGTCTTGGCCTTCCCGCTAACTTGGAGCATGTGCATGTAAATGTTGGTGCAAATCCGTCGAAAACTGCGGCCGTGCATTCGTTACACACACATCCACTTATATATATATATCCTATATATATATATATATATATATATATATATATATATATATATATTGTTTTTTGTTTTTCAGTGACAGCTGAAAGCGTTACCGCCGATAGGGGGCGTCAAGTGATGCCTTCTTTTCTTATGTGCCGTGTCTCTTCAGGACGTAGGCGATCATAGCCCTCCACTTCTCTCTATCCCTTGTAGCTCTCAATAATTTTTCTCCCTTTGCTACTTCCCCCAGGCCATGTTCTGTCATCCAGTCGCTTAACCCCGCTAGGTATGTGATGAGTTGCTTTTCCTTGTCTCTCTTTTCCTCTATTCGACCTGTGAGCATCAGATTCACCAGGCCTTACTTTCCCATAACGTGTCCCAGAAATTTCAGCTGTCTCTTCCTGATATTAAGTATAAGCTTCCTCCTTGTTTGCATCCTCTCCATGACCTCATCATTGCTCACACGCTCGGTCAATGATATCCTTAGCATCCTTCTGTAGACCCTCCGTTGCCGCGAGACTTTTCTTCATCTTTGAGTAGACCGTCCAACATTCGCTGCCGTAAAAGAAGACAGATATAACGTAGTAGCTGAGTACTCTTTTCTTTTTTTACCAAAGAAATCTTCCTGTCTTGTAATACTCTGCCTAGCTTTTGGAATGCATCTTTGGCCATCCCAATACGTCTTCAGATCTCAGCATCGCACTGACCTCTGTCAAAACACTTCCCAGATATTTAAATTCACGCACCTGCTTGATTTTAGTGTCCCCGATCGACCTGTAAATCGCATTTCGAGCTCATCCTTTTACTGATGACCATGTATTCTGTCTTCTTGTAGTTGATGCTTAGTCCCTTCTTCTTGCTCTCCTTCGCTACCTTCTGTAGGAGGTTTTGTAATTTATTTTCCGTGTCTGTTATCAGTATTGTGTCATCTCCGTATCTTATGCTGTTAAGATTGTGGCCGCCAATAATGAATCCTGGTAGACTTTCCAATTCTCTCAGAATTGCCTCGCTGTATAGGTTGAATATGTCCGGTGAGAAGACACATCTTTGCCTTACACTCCTTTCTATTTTTGTATATCTGCTGAACTCATTCTCTATGCGCATGCATGCCGTTTGCTGCCAATATAAGTTCTTGATTATTCTAATATCTTTCCCAAATATGTCAAGGTTGCTGAGCAGTTCCAACAGGTCTTTGTGGTCTACTTTGTCGAACGCCTTTGCGTAGTCTATAAAACATAGATACACGTCATTCTGCATTTGTATTGCTTTCTCTGATAACATTCTGAGTATGAATATCGCGTTCCTTGTTCCGGTGTCTTTAACGAACCTGCACTGTTCTTGTCCTATCTCTGATATGATTCTGTTGCGCGCTCTATTCATCCGAATACGGATGATGAGTTTTGTTATGTGGCTCATTAGACTGATTTTTCGATGGAGTTCACATTCGTTTGCGCCTGGTTTCTTAGGCAGTACTATGAAAATAGATTTGCTGAGATCTTTCAGTATATTCCCACTGTTGTAGATTTCATTTATTATTTCTGTGATTTTGTCTACGCCAAAATCATCTAAGGCTGTCAGGATTTCCGTTACAATTCCGTCTGGCCCTGCCGCCTTGTTTCTGTTCAATTTGACCAGTGAAGCTTCTACTTCGGTTTTTACAATTTCAGATCCGTCGGTAGTTCTGTGTATTGCTGGTTGTTCTCTTTTGTTGTGGAAGAGTTCTCCAATATACTCGCTCCAGCATTGAAGAATTTTTCCCTTCTCTAATATGAGCGTTCCATCCTTTGATTTTAAGCAGCCTGTTGACGAGCATGTCTTCTGTCCTGTTAGTTGCCTTTATGCATATCTCCATTGTTGGTGGTACTCAATCTCTCTATTTCTGCACATTTTTGTTTAGCCACTCTTCTTTAGCCTGCCTGCATTTGGTCCTTATTTCATTGTGTAATTTTTCTATATTCCGCTCCGCATCTTGGCAGAGTTTTCTATCTCCTTTGCATCATGTCAAGAATCTCATCAGTCATCCATTCGTTTTTTCTTCTTCATCCAGACTCCTTTGGGATTATATCATTTGCTGATGTCACTGAAGCTTCTCTTAGTGCGTCCCATTTCGAGTTTACATTATGTCCCTAGTATTTTTTTTTTCACAATGTCCATATATTTTCCTTTCAGATACGGGTCACTCAGGAGATTGTTGCATTGCTGTGTTAGGCTTCTTTAGTTTCCGGAGTTTCACTCTTAGTTTACATATAACCGGGCGATTATCGCTTCCGAAATCGGGTAGGTTTTGCAATGAACCATTGCATTCCAGAATCTTTTGTTAAAAGCTATGTTGTCAATTTGGTTTTTCCTCCTGGGCTCCTCCATGTTCATAATCGTCTCGGATATTCTTGGAACCATGTGTTGGCTATTACCTGGTCATTGGCTGTGCACCAATGGATCCATTTTTCTCCACGTTCATTGCGGGTTCCTATTCCGAATTTTCGGGCTATATCACCTCCCCTCTCCCTGCCTACTTTGGCGTTTAGGTCTCCCATGTTAATTATGACTTCTTGTGATTTGCAAAAAACCTTGACATTGTCTAGCATGGAGTAGAAAGATTCGATTCCTTTTTCCATACTTTGCACGGTCGGTGCGTACACTATTATGATAGATATGTCGAAAGGCTTTCCTTTCAGCTTGACTACCAGAATTCTTTCGGATAGTTGGTAGTATCCCAGAAAGCATTTCTTAAAAACTTTATCTAGTATCAGTCCTACTCCTTTATCGTTTTTCTCTCCGCCTGCATAAATAATCTTGTGCTTGTCGCTGACAAAATCTCTGTTGTTTGGCCATCTGCTTTCACATACAACTATTTTTTGATTTTGTTCATTTTTAGCCAGCTCATCTCTTCTTTCACAATATCTAACTGACCGCGGTTTTTCAACGTCCGAACATTCCATGTACCGAGAGTTATTTTTTGTTTGATGCGATCAGTCGCAAGATAACGGTCCGGTGACAACTGTCGCTCATGTCGTTCCTTTCTGGGGTTGGGATTCCGAAGAATTTTATCCCCTTTACGCCGTTTACGCTAGCAGTCGCTGGATGACGGTCAGGTGACACTTGTTGCTCATATCTGTCCTTACCGAGCGAGGAGTTAATTCCTATAGACTTAACCCCCTTCACGACGTTAGGTTTCATATTGTGTGTGTCATTAGCCATGATATATCTTGGAATTAATAGTAAAGTGGTTTCCCGTTGCCTTCTCCATGGTGATTTATGGAGACACCACCTCTAGTTAGGTGGCCGTTGACTCAGAGAGTTCTTCCGCCCTTTGTTAGGTCATATTTTTCGTCCTACTGGCTCGCTAACAAGCCACTTCACTCGGAAGAACTTGGAGTGGGGTAGTCGGTTTAATCGCCAACATTCTGACTGTGGTGTCTACAGCTCTAAAACTATCCAAACATATTCAACGCTGAATATGACTCTTTATCGCCTAATTACAAGGTCACATTTTATACCGACTTTTACTACTGTACTGACAAAAAGGCACTCAAGTTCAGTGTCACATCAGATCATTGTTTAATCTGCAGAAGATTAAACCATCTAAACATTCGAATAAGAATTTTTCGAGTACAGTGTAACCCGGTTATAAGAGACCCGGATATAAGAGAAACCCGGATATAAGAGAGATTTTCTCCGGTCCCAAATTAGAGCCTGTGTTAATGTATATAAAATAGACCAAACCCGGATATAAGAGAAACCCGGATATAAGAGACTTCTTCTCCGGTCCCGACAACTCTCTTATATCCGGGTTACACTGTATCTTCTGGTCTGGTTCCATACCAATTCCAGATATATTTTAAGTAATATATGGCCAACGCGCTTCTCTTTGCATCAGCGGTTAATCTAATTTATAATAAAAAATCTGTAAGTATTTTATTTGCCCGCTCAAAATTTGTTTTTATTACAAAATTATATGACTATCTGTTCTAGATATTTCTCTACATCTTTGTCTTTATTTCACGCCAATAAAAAAAAATCTTGTTGCTTTACTTTTAACATAGTCTTCGGGTTGATTATTATCTTATTTCCCTTTTGATATTTAAAAGTTAAATTTTAAAAATTCATAGAAATTAGATCAATAAAATCATAATTGTAGTGGCCTAGCTTAAGTACACCAAAAGAGAGTTCCTCAAGCGAGAAATGTGAAAAAAGAAACTGTTAGCATAAAAACTTAAGGTTATCTAGCCATTTCAAATATAAAATGATGAAACCTTGTCACCAATCTAGTACTGCGCTTAAATTTATAAACTCTAAGTAGCAAAGAGGAAATTGCCATGAAAATATTTGTTTTAAAAAATGTACAGGGAAACTGCGTTACGGCATTGGGAAAGTGAATGAAGCCGGAATGCTAGGTCAGAATCAATAATATTGCAGATTATTTGGGTTTTATCAAGAATGCTTAAATACATAGCAGAAGTACCCGACCAAATGTAACAGCAATATTCAATGCATGGACGAATGGTAGACTTATAAATGTGTAAGACAACAATTGATCCAATATACCCTTTTCACTTCATGTGAGCGGAAAACGTGAGACCAAGAAGGTGTAAGGAGTTAAACTCCTGGGGGTTAGCATCAGCCATGCTGACGGAAGACAAAAAGGCTACTCTCAGACGATGAAAAGATATTTCAGTACAGTACGTTAGCCAGAGTAAGATATTTTTCGCTATCAACAACCTACCAAGGTCGACTATCAAATTTAGGAGGACTGGCAGTAGAGACGCAACTTATAGGCAGCTTAAATTTTGACGGCGTTATTGAACTATACTTCGTAGGTGTTAGCAGGATTTTACACGTATGTGGGCTGGAAGCATATCAATAGAGATAATTTATATGATTTTCCCATATTTTGATGATTATTATTTCCGTAAATACTATCTTGTTTCTTTCTTTAGCTGAATCTATATAATTATATGACTGAGACTGTTGCATATTGAAATGGACTCGACTATTGCCGGTGAATGATAAGCCGAGATGAAACTGGGGTTTAGTTATTGCTTTCTTGCTTCTTCAAATCTACATATGTGAATGAAGTTTTGTAACACAGATATCCAGCTACGTTTCCATCAACAAAAATAATTACGTTGAAAAAAATCTTGACAAAATAATACGAGCCACTTTTCGGGAAACGTTAAAGTTCAAAATTATTGGGCGCCCGTGACATTACTGTCCTCCGGACCGTGAATACTGTCAACAGTCTTATCCAAAAGTGCTTGTTACTTTTGATAACATCAAAATCTGTGACCACAATTATAAATGGCTTCGAGATCATATCTTCTTCGACAAAAAAAGATCCAAGCTCTTCGCGTCGATCTTTGTCTCAAATTCAACGTTAGATGACAAAGTTCATCACCTCCCCAACTTCCCAGGTCTTATTAAGTACAATCTCAGTAATATTTTCATTACAATACTAGAAGTCTCAAGATTTGTCAAAAGCCTTGACCTAAGAAAGTCCCTGGCTCAGACAAAATTCCAGTGGTTGTTCCTAAGAATATCAACCCGGGATTATCCCCGATCCTAACGAAGTTATTCAACCGCAGCTTGACGAAGAAATCCTTCCCAATCCTGTGGGAGGTATCAAGCGTAAGCCCAGTTTCCAAGAACGCGGGCGAGCGACCTTTCTCCTTCCAGTATAAACCCATCAGTCTCTTCAGTTCCATCAGTAAGTTTTTGAGGCTATAATCAACAAGGTCGTGGAGCACCTAGACTAGATCAGAACATCTTGAGTGACGAGCAGTACAGGTTTCGATCGGCCCGATCCACTGCTGATGTCTTAACTACAATTACTCACAGAATTATTGAGGCTCTTGTCGACGAACACACCACGAGAACCATATCATGAGATATTTCGAAGACTTTTGACAAGGTGTGGTAGAAGGTAGGGAATCACTTGAAGGGTCTTCTCAATTATAAAATCCTTCCTAACTAAAGGTAGCTATTAACGGACGAGGCCCTAGCGGTCAACAATGGTGTCCACCAGCGGTCACTTCTTGAACCAAACCTCTTTTTGATTTACAAAAATGATCTGCCTAATAATATACTCAGATCATTTGTAAGCATCTATGCCTATATACGACGATATAGTGCACATCTAAAGTTCTTGATGATCAGAGATCGACAGATGATCTCTCATCCGATCTAGCATTAACTTCCTAGTGGAGAAAAAAACTGACTTGTTACATTCATTGCCGATCGGACCCAGAACGACCGCCAGTCCCGATGAACGGATGTCCACTAGGGGTTTGGTGGTTCAGTGCCTTGAGAGACTATCGGGCCTTAAAATGACATCTGACCTCAAATGGAACTTGTACCTACGATTCATCGCTAAAGATGCATGAAAAATGGTAGGCTCCCTGTACCGATCCAGTAAGTACCTGACTCATCGTGATACCCTCTACCTTTACAAAAGCGTCTCCGAGTCCTTGTTGGAGAATAATTATTTTAACCCTCCAAGCTCTCTCTCTCTCTCTCTCTCTCTCTCACACACTCACACACACACACACACACACACACACACACACAGAGAGAGAGAGAGAGAGCCTCTCACTGCTCTATCGCTACTTCCAAGGAACGTGCTCCGGTGAATTACATTCCTTGGTTCCGCCAGGCCTAAGCTTCACGGCTATGAACCGCCATACCATTTATATTTTTTCAAACCATCCACATTCCCTACATATTCCATCGGTGAGAATTAAGTTCCACTCGAACAGCTTCTTCTCGCGAACCACTGCTCTGTGGAACCGGCTCCCAAGTGGATGTTTCCCCGATCACTACAATCTTTGCCTGTTCAATCTAGGATTACTGTTATCTTCCCCTCCTATCCGTATAAACTGCTTCTTACTTTAACCCTCTACCTCGAGTGCTTCCAGCTCACTGCAAAAAATATCTTGTGCAGATATCTCCCTATCTAGATAGTTCAGTAGCAGTCGGTAGAAAGTGTAACATAGATATCCAAAGGCGCATAAGAATAATGAAAGATGCTTTTCAGGAACTAAGCAATGGCATCGGAAAATATCCTTAAAAATAAAGTGCTGAACTGCCATGTAATATCTAATCTCCTATTTGACAATGAATGTTTTACAATTTCATCAGAAATAAAGAAAATACCTGAATCGGCAGAAATGTTGCCATTCTAATCAATGTCGACATTACTATGAACAGATAAAGTGAGAAGCGAAGAAGCTTCAAGGAGTAGGAACAAAGAAATTGATGCTAAAATAAAAATTTAAGGGGTATATAAGAAAAGAATGCTTAGAGAATTTAACACTCACAGTGCATATCAAAAGTAAGATAGGCGGGTGAAAGCAGTGAGTAAACTACTTGACAAATATATAAATGAATATTCAAGTCCCAAAAAGACAAATAGGGGTCATAAAAGTGCAAGTATTGGTGAAAACAACGAAAGATAGGAAGCTGTGGAAAATCATAACCGCTCCTGCCCTGGACACATAGAGTGAAAGATATTTTTTCAAGATTACGAAACTGAATTTATATGCAAACACGCTCATGCATGTGGGGTGTATATGTGTGAGTGTGTGTGCGTTCGATCTGAAAATGCATCGTGAGAGATTTTTTTTAAAGTTGAAGGCCAGAGTAATGGAAGGAAAGCTTACATAATTCTTTTTTATTCGTTTTACGGCTTATCAACCCTTTACAGTTTTTAAAGCCAGAAAATGTTTTTAAATTATAAGAAAGTTTTTTTACTAATTAACCCATAGCTGGGGGAGAAGAGATGGATTCATAGCTTTCCCAAATGTATTTGCGCGTAACTGAATATAACAAACCCAACTGAATTTGTAACTCGGCTCTCCGATTAACAATTCCGAGCCATTATCCATTACACCACCCGCACATCCAGCGCCTGGTATTCTCAAAGCAGTCACCCATCTAGGTACTGACCAGTCTCGACGTTGCTTAACTTCGGTGATCGTACGGGAACCGGTGTTTCAACATGATGTGGCCTTACACAATTTTACAATTATATGAATGCTAATGGGCCTTTTTAAGTAGCAGTCACAGATATATATGTCTCTCTATCTCTATCTGTGTATTTATCCATCACTCCCCCTTCTTTCTCGCCTCTCTCTCTCTCTCTTTCTCTCTCTCTCCAGTTAAATCGCAAGTAGAAAGTTTCGCAACAGAGAGAGTGATTTGTAAAACAGTAAAACTGAAGTCCTATTCATGCTCCTCCTCCTTTCTTCCTTCCTTCCTTCTTTCTCAAAACATCTTGTCTTTTTTTCTCTTCATCGCTAGTGCCGACATTAAGTGTTTATTATGATTATTGACCAGGACTAGTAGTAGTAGTAGTTATAGAGAGAATATCAATACTTACGAGAGAGTTAAAGAGAGGGAGAATACAGTTTTGTCACGTATGCGAAACTGACCCACGTGGCGATGGGTTTAACAACCGGGATGGGGGTTAGGTGCCATTGAGTAGATGAATATATAAGGAGGTTAATTTGAAATTCAAAGCAATTGTAAACACGTCAGGTGACTATTCGTTTCGATAATTTTAAAAAAAAAGTATATAAATTAAAAATGTTTTAAAAAAAAAAAAAAACAAGAAAGAAAACTAAGAATTTTAGTGTTAACAACAACAAATATTACAAAACTGGGTCACGGAAAATTTGGGTTACTGTTGAGTGTGTAATTTAAACAACAGACACACGCGCACAAGCCCAGGGTTTGCTTATTATTCTTCTTTGGTGTCGTCCTGTCAAGAAAGGAATTTTATTATTGCGTTCTTGTTTAGCTTAAATTTTATTTTAGCGTTGTGTTGTCTGTTGTTTTAGATATTTTCTCCCCTTTTTTTCTATTTGCAAAATCTTTACTTATTTTCAATTTTGTTTTTATCCACGCAAAAAGCCTATTGCCAAAATTGTTTTCGTTTTTTAACTTTTATTGCTCAAATAATACTAGAATTAATTCTAGAGAATACGTTTGAAGTTAAGAAACGACTCCAGCAAAATCCTGACACCAATTCTAAAAGTAAAAAAGAGACTAAAAAACAAGAAATAACAGCAAAGAACAAAAAATGGCATCAGATAGAAGAGTAATTGTTATTGGTATGGACGGCAGTGAATATTCCGAATATGCATTCAAGTGTAAGTATTTAAATATTTTCTTTACTTTCAATTTCTGCTGTTTTGTATTTAGTATTTGTCATACCTTCTACTAGCGGGCTGTCGAAAATGCATCTCTTTAAGTGAAGTGGGTTGCCCAGCTGGTGGTCGTTTGATTTCTTCATTCATTTTGTTTGTTTTTTGGCTTTTTTTTTGTTGTTGTTCTGCTTTTTTTATTCACATTTAATAATTTGCAATATTGGACAATTCCCAAATCTCTGTCAATCATATGCTTGTAAAATTGAAGCCCTCCCCAATTTCTTAACGAGAATTTAATAATCAATTTTTGTTTTTGAAAAGAAATGTGTTCAAGAAAGTCTTTTCCAGAATCGTTTTCTCTAAATAAAATTATTAGTACTGTTTCATTCATCAAATGTTTCTTGTTTCAAAAGAACACGAATCAATAAAATTAGGAAGAACATTTGCTACAACACAACCACAACGTGTCTACGCTTTGTATGTATGTCAGTCAAATGCAAATCAATTGATAGCAATTGGTTTCATTTTATATTCGAAATAAATTTCTTTGACTTTTCTCTCAAACCTTTCCTTGGGGTTCATTTTAAATTTAAAAAAAAAAAGCTGAAGCAGTTTTTGTTTACCCTCAAGTTCGACTTATTCTTCTTGTGTGCTGCTGTACCATATTTAAATTTTTATGCTTCTCTTCTGTGAGTTCATTTTTATCCGCTTTTTAAATTTTCTCCAGTATTCTCATGGAACCGCATAACCCACGAAAAACTAGCCCGAATTTAAATTTAATTCACTTTTATTTCACCTGAAACATCGACCTACCTAACGTTTATACACGAAAGTTAACATCGTTACTACCTGAGTCGCATCACGCAATCGGCTCGCGTTATTGCATCTTTAGGCGGGGGTAGTGGGGGAATAAGCGATTTTCTATAATCCCTTCAACTGCATATTTTTTTTTTTTTTTAATAATTGCAGAAATGCAATTCAGTTTATTCACTAGTAAAGCTCACCATAAAAATGCTCGGGAAGAAATCTTATTTTAATTTGCTTTGTAAAGTGTCCGCAGAGGATTTTTTTTATTTTATTTTATTTTAGCCAACTGGTTAGTCGCATCTTACGAGCAGATAGCAATAGCCTATTATAGAAAAAAAAATCTGTAAAATCCATTCAGTCAGGGAGAGACGGGCTTTCGTGTTACAATGTGCAGGGTCAAATCATCTAGTCAAACGTTTGTGATTATAAAAAAAAAAAATGTAGATTGTAGAAGCATCATCGGCGAGAGCCTGGGGTGGTGCTTCATTTCCACCCCTTTTGACTGGAGATGAGAAACAGAAGACTAAAAAAAACGTATCCTCTTGGTTTCAATTTATGATTATGCTATTGATATAATTTCTCTTAAGATTTAAAATCATTAGTCACTTTTTTATATAACATTCATCACTCGTTTTTTTTTGTTTTTTTTTTTGGGGGGGGGGGGTTCCGAAGCATTAGGTTCTAAAACTTGTCTAGGTCTCTTATCAGAAAATAAGCACATGCGAAAAGAAAAATGTTTACAGTCGGTAGAGTAGAGATAATGGCTTGAAAATAAATTTTATTTTTATCAGATAAAAAAAAAATACAGAATTAAGAATCTTTTTAGAAGTTAAAATTTAGCGCACCACATTTTTATTTTGTGGGGAGGGCTGCTTGAGAATCTGTTCGTTGTTAGCTTATGAACAACGAAAAGCGACTTTGAAACTATGGAGACGGGGTTTAGCAAGCGTTGAAGTTTTTCATTTGAACATTTTAAGTTTTACTTGAGTTTTGTTTTATTTAGAGTAAAGAAGTTAGCAGATCTAGTGTTGGCTCCCAATGCATGACAATGTGAATTTAAATGTATTGTTATTGACTTAAAAGTTAAAATGGAATCTTAATATTTAACATGGTTAAATTTCCATGAACTTTTTTTAAAATTTCGAATAAAATTTCTTCAGTTCACGAAAAAAGCGTAATCAATAGTTTGTAACTTTTTGTTGTACTAGACTTATCTCCCTTGCCCTGGCACCACAGTTTTCTTGTTTTGTTCTTGTTCCAACCTGTTCACGAAGCCGAGAGGTGAAAGACCGACTCCGTGAAAGAGAGTATAATAAGAATTGGGGGAGGAATTAAAGAATCCTATGTTTAAAATTTAATAATAGTCTTAACGAAATATGTCGTCTCTTTTTATGGCATAAGTAAATTCGTCAAATGATCTCTCTCTTTAAAATCTACTGAAGATGTGACCTCAACCTAGGTAAATCTTTCCCACTTACTACCCTTTCTAAACGTAGTCTCTTGTCAATTTGTATTAAAATACCTTAATGGCCGAAATCGTTTAAATTACTAATTTTCTTCACGTAATCAACATTTTATTTTATTAAATACGTTTAGTGCTGTGCCTTGATTTTATTTTGTCAGATTCAAGATCAAAAAATTTGGAAAAGCAGAAAGATAGTGAGTCCTATATCTCCTCACTAAATACGCTGGTACAACCAACCCCTTGTAGTGTGAACTGTCTGCTATTTATTGATTTTAGTCTGACAACCAAACGACATCAGGAATATTCCTAGCGAGTTCTATAAATAAAATAATCTGGGGGCTGCGTTTATTTTTAGTTAAAACAAGAAAAAATAAATTTTTTTACGTTATTGTATCTGTTGCAGCTTAAGATTAAAAAAAAAAAAGCTATTTAACATGTAGCAACTGATCTTAAAACATTTTTAAAATTATACTTCAAAAAATCAATTAGTATTCCCAAATTTGTTACAATTTGTTTAAATCGTTTATTAAAAAAAGACCTTTGCTAAGTGAAAACATTAACTGCTACAAAACATGTCTTTCTTTTCTTTTTCTTTTTTCCGACTCCTCAATTCAAATTCAACACCCCTCATCGTTGTAGAACTGACATATGTTACGCAGGTAACAGATAATGCCGGTTCTCGTTTGATTGTTGATTAATCTCTGGATGACTCGGCATTCTTTTTTCTGGTTAACAGCATTTTGCACATTTTAGGACATTTGGCTATTTTATTTTTTAACTTATTTGAGGATTTTTTTTTCACTTACCTTACAGTTTAAAACGCTGGTACAAAAACCCAAATTATTGTCAACTGTAGAACTAAGAGCTAGGGATGGGGGAATGAAAAACGGTTCTCTTTAAAAATATTTTTTCCAAATTAAAGGAAAGTGTTTGTGCTGAAAATGATGTAAACGTTTCAGCAACTCTTTCAATATTTCACCAGAATGCTAGAGAATTTGCATTATTTTCAATTCTCTCGTATTCTCAATCATTTTGAGAATTTAATCTTGATAAAAAATCCAATCAGCAAGTGCAAGGAATGTCACTTAAAACTTATATATATATATATATATATATATATATATAACAAACCCCACCAACCTTATAGTTCTAATTGATGGCTTTTCTGTTTTTAACTTACAGGTCAATATCTATCATAAATGGAACAAGAAGTATTTATTTTTGGTTTCTTGAACTGTACAGGGAGTAAGAAACGTCTGTTTTTAACTTTGCTTTTAGGATGAAAGGAAACGTTATTTGCATACTACTGTCTTTGTACAAATATTTTAACTATGTGATTGTTTGTTATAAATCTGACATACATTTGGTAGCGGCAAAGTTTAATAAGTCCGTTTATTTGTTTTTTTTTAGCATCTGTCATTCTAATTGTCTTTGACATTTTCCTTTCAACTGTAGTCTGATATACACCAGGTCAGACCAACCATGCCGCGAGGAAGATTATATATAATTTAGGTCAAAGGTTATCCACTTTTAAATTTACTGAAGTTCGTATAAGATATTCACAAGCACATACTCCATGACATACGCATGCTTAAAAATATATATATATATATATATATATATATATATATATATAATGGGTGGGAGAATGTATGACAAAATGGAAAATGTTTTCGGGTAACGTGTTTCATACTTTACGACTTCATCGGACTAAATTCGTTATTTTGGTGCGACTACACATGCGCACGAACGAGAGATGTTGGGAATTTTAATTCTGTATTTGAGTCAGAAGAACCGCACCAATGCAGTTTTAAATTTATGAAGTTGGTTATAAGTCTTATGGCCAGACTGCCCTGACGTGGGGAAATGGCCAGACTGCCCCTGATGGGGGAAAGTCTAACAGGCCAGACTGCCCCTGACGTGGGGAAAGTCTTCTGGCCAGACTGCCCCTGACGTGGGGGAAAGTCTTCTTGGCCAGACTGCCCCGACGTGGGGAAAGTCTTATGGCCAGACTATGACGGGGAAATATATGGCCAGACTGCCCCCGATGGGGAAAGTCTTCTTGGCCAGACTGCCCCCGACGTGGGGAAAGTCTTCTTGGCCAGATGACAAAATGGGGAAAAAATTTTGGCCAGACTGCCCCGACGTGGTGTTTGGCCAGACTTTGGGGAAACTTCTTCAGACTGCGGACGTGGGGAAAGTCTTTGGTTATTTTGGGGAAAGTCTTCTTGGCCAGACTGCCCCGACGTGGGGGAAAGTCTTCTTGGCCAGACTGCCCCCGAGATGGGGAAAGGAATTTTAATGACGTGGGGAAAAAAATTGCCAGACTGCCCCCGACATTGGGGAAGAACAGACTGCCCCGACGTGGGGAAAGTCTTTCAGTCATTGGGGGGAAAGTCTTTGGCCAGACTGCCCCCGACGTGGGGAAAGTCTTCTTGGCCAGACTGCCCCCGACGTGGGGAAAGTCTTCTTGGCCAGACTGCCCCCGACGTGGGGAAAGTCTTCTTGGCCAGACTGCCCCCGACGTGGGAAAGTCTTCTTGGCAGTGGATTCGTCATCAAATGTTTCTATCTATAGTTATCTTGGAACCTATCTGCCATAGCTAATACATTCTGATTGTATAAAGTTTATCTAAAATGTTGATACGTTACTAATGTATTTATCAAGTCTATGAAAGTTTGATTTGTTTTCGAATGTTAACATCATTAACAATCTATTTATAAACTCCTATTGTAGGCTAAGAAAATGCCCTAACTGAATACACGTTATAAACATATTTATAGACACAAATATAATAATTTCCAGTCATTGTCAAACCACTTTCAGATCGGCTTATCTGCATAGACCAGTGTTTCTCAACCATTTTTAATTCCAAGACTAACTAAAACTCTGAGGACACACTTCAAATTTTAATAAGGAAAAATAAGTTATGAAATTTGAAAATTAATAAAGAACTCTCTTGAAATAAGAATTTATTTTTTAAGACATTACATCATGCATTTAAGCGGTAGAGTTTTTATTGTAATGGATTGATGAAGAATCTATTTTTTTTTCTTTTTAGAGAGACCGATAATGACTGACTTAAATCCGTCAAGAGAAAGGATTATCCATTCCTTCTTAAAGATTAAGGAATTTAGCATCCAGTTTAATATGACAAATACTTAGACATGAAAGCCATGTGCTTGGTGTCTCAAGCTTTTTAAAAATAAAGATTTTTTTTTTTTTTTTTTTTTTTTTTTTAAATAAAAATAATTGATAATTTACTCTTCTGTCAACTTGGGGCGCACCTGGCTACCTCTCAGGTCTCATTAGTATGCCTGGTTGAGAAACACTGATATAGACCTATAGTCTATAAACTAATTTCAGTTGAAAATATCACGTCAGTATATTTTTTTCTCAAGGAAACCATCTAAATATATCAAAATATTTTTTTCATCTTTCATATTGTCTGAATAATACATTCAAGATTTTTTCCATTTAACTAAAAAAAAATTAATATTTAAAAAGGAAACCAACACTCAAATCTTTTGGCAAATATTCTCTTGAATGCAAATCAAATTCAACTTGATCAACATCTTTTCTCTTTTTTAATTGTACAAAAAAAAATCAATATAGCTTTCTTATCGAAGCCACAGGTGTTTCTTTGTTTCCTTTTTGGTACAGTATCTGATAATTATCCCCACCCACGTTTTTCCTTTCAACCTAAAATAAACCAATGTTATCTCAACTGACCAAGCAATAAAGGTGGCGTTTTGCAGTAGATTTTATAGATTAAAAATTGTTTTATCTGTGAATCTTAGATTCTTGACTATTTGATATTTTCTGTTCTTGGAAATCTTGTGCCTAACAGATTTGGCGTTGTCATTCTGTCCTCTTCAGATTAGTTGAATAATCTTTTAAATTTAGGATTACGTTTAAGAATGATTATTATTCCTAATATGAAATTATGAACAATGTATATCTTTTGACAAGAGAGAGAGATCTGTTAGTAGCAGTGTATGGATATGAGATACATAACCCAGAACTTCAAAGATATTTTAATATTTGAATTTAGCATAAGAAATAATGTTGGGTTAAAAATACATCTCTCTCTATATTTCTGAGATGAGTTATTGTAACTATTTACATCATTCAGACTGATGTCCTCATCTTTATTGCCATATTCACATTTCGGCCGTTGTATGCTCCGGTCTTCTTCCCGTGATATACGTTCTAATTTCGAACCAAACCTTTTATTTAGTCTACGAGGGCAGATTGTTCTAATTCCACGTGCCATGCCTTTTTTTTTGGGGGGGGTATCTGTTTCAGTTAATTCCCTGTAGTAACTCAACTCTCCAAGTTTTTGTTCACCTCTGCTGTGGTCAGGTATTGAACTCAAAGCTCTTTGAGTCAAATCAGTTTTTGGATTACTTCAACCACTGGGCCACTCAAAATAGTGTTACTGGAGGCAGTTATGGTAAGGGGTGCAGTTTATGCAGATATGTGAGAAAGATATTGGTTAATCCTGGACTTGAAGATTGTACACAAGTACAATCTTAGCATCTTCCTGGGATTCTGTTCCTCAAAGCAACAGTAATTGGGAAGAAGCTACCCAAATCAATCTCCCTCTATATCAAGGGAATGAGGGTGATTCAACTCTTGATGTATGCAGCAAGGTGGGTCTTAGCAAGGAGGATTATAGTTGGGGAGGGACTAAGGAATGTAGCTCATCTGAACATTTTCCATGGAAATAGCAATAAAGTAACCAGAGGCTTACAATTTTTCATATGTGGGGAAAGGGGCTGCAAGGTGGAAAACAATTCATCACCCACAATTCCCTTTTTTTTTTTTTTTTTTTTTTTTAAAGAAAATAAAGTTAGCAGATCTAGGCTTCAAAAGAGATGCTCATTCCTTAATTCAGGTAAATGAACCTTACTTCCTGTGACCTAATGGTGAAACACACCTAGCTGAAAAGAGGTTTCCATGATTGATAAAGAAAATGCAAGTTTGATTCCTGTTGGGAGAATTATTTTCTTAAGGACTCTTGATCGCTATGCCGGTAGACAATAATTTGACTTTTTATCTCTATTTCCCTAAACAGGAATGTCTACCGAAAAAGGTGTACCAACCAAATATAACATTTATGGAAATTAGTTTATTAGAATTTCATTGAAACTATTTGATTTTCCAAATACTAATATAACCAGCATAGTACCGTTAAAAATTGCTAACATTGTTTACACTTTGATCAGTACTTGCTGTCTAGGATTAATCTAACCATGTATTTTACCGAGCATCAAATATTGTTCCTCATCACTTTTGTCTATAATCAGGATGAAAGTGTGTTCTGAGAAATGTTACATGTAAATATATATATATATATATATATATATATATATATATATATATTCCTAAGGGTATCAATACCCTTGAGAAAAGATATGAATCCTCTTCTCCTCCTCCCTCCAGCTATGGGTAAATAACAGGATAGACTGGGTTCTATAGCCTTGGATGGCAACTGGTCTAGGAGAAGGACGACTTTGAACTCAAAACCTGTGGAAGGTTGTTTGGGAACCTTGTGGCATGTAGTACACCAGGTCTCTGTATTCAGCCCTTCAAAAAGTGTGGATGGTTCTGCACAAAACCTTCAACACTATAATCAAGTCACATATGCTGGTGTCTGGGCTGTCAGTTCCTAGGAACTGAACTGCTTGACCCTCATACGTCAAACACAATGGGAGAGTTGAATAATATATAATGAAATAATGAGATCATATATTTTTCTGAAGCTGGCGTTGCTCATGACTAAAAAAGAAATATTTTTTTTTATTTTTTAAATTGTCATTATGTGTGTTAATGGATAATAATGTTTATTGGCAATATACTCTATGTATTACTGTTGGAACTGAGTTATCAAAAACAGGACACTGGAATTGGTTTAACAAGTTTATTCCCTTTTTTTTTACAGGGAAACAATGTAGAATAGAAACTAGGGAAGAGAATGTTCAGCCATGAACGACTGTTTTCAGCAAAAGCTACTGCTCTTCCTGCTACTCCTCTTGATGTAGGATGATTTTTGTACCTTTCATCCGATGGCTGAGTCAAAAGTTGTAGAAAAATAATCTTTCTCACAACAATTAGCTATAACATCTAACACCAATCATAAAAATTGATGCTAGATGTTATAGTTAATACTAATGATTCTGCTTCTATTTATTTCAATATCTGAAGGAAATTTTGTATGTTTTATTTAGAAGTAAGAAAAAAAATTGATCATTTATTTGGCTATTAGAAAAATACAAACCACTTTTTAATAGATTTTTCATCATTATTTGTTTGACATACACAAGTTTAAAATGTTGGCCTTTGTTTATATAACATAAAATGTAGACTGAAGAAAAGAGGAAATGGTTTCAAATAAATGCTACTTTCTTCAAGTAGCAAACCAACACCAAAAATAGAACATTTTAGATCTCTTAACCTAAATATAAAAAATCTCAAGTACAATCCAACCTGAGAGAATTGTAACATTAACTGAATTTCCACTGGTTTAATTTCATTGGCTGAATTTTTATTGTTTTTGTTTTTTGGGTTTTTTTATACTTCAATAAAACGTTTGGTTACTTCACCTAGTATTGGTTAGTAGATTTTCAAATCTTTTACTGCTATGGTACAAGCTTTTTAGGATATAAAAATGTTCATATAATCAGTACTTTAATTTTTGTTCTAATGGCAATAATGACTTTCATTTTTTCTGACTGGGTTAATTAAAACCTTGTTAAAGTGTATTTAGAGATCTATAAGGCTTTTATATAACCTCCTAAGACTCTGATTTGCTCTCTTTAACACACAGGGTTTATTGTAATCTAAAAATTTAGTCCAACACTAATATTCTTACCACTAGACAATCCATACATGGAATGAAGGAGATTTTTTAACATGTTTTATTAATGAGTGAATTCTGTATCTGTGTAGATAGGAAATAACAACAAGGACACTATACTAAGGTTTTGCGTTCATGAAAGTAAAAACATAGAAGCAAGTGTTTCTTGAGAAGGAACTAGAAAAATGCTTAATAGTGATAAGATACACTTAATTTAAACACAGGAAACAAAACCCCACAACTTCTGTATCCACTGGAATTTGAATAAATAATTTTTTCCCATATTACTCTAACAGAACAGATGCAGAGTAATTTTGTTTTAGACTTTAATTCTTTACTTTTTTTTCTGATATCCTGCTCTCACAGAGAAAGATGGTGAATAATCTAATGGGGATAGGAAGTTGTGAAGAGCCATGGTAAATTACCTAATGAACTTGTGTAAATGAATGGGACTGGGAGGTATAGTAAGAAGACAAACATTGCTTAGATTTACAAATGATAGGACAGGAAGTTGTGAATAGCCATGGTCACTTACCTAATGAGCTTGTGTAAAGGGATGGCAGGAGTGGGAGGATTAGTAAGGGGGCAAACAAGGCTTGGTGCTACAAAGGATAGAAGTTATGGGGGAGCCATGATTACTCCTCCCCTGAAGGGATAACTTTCATAAAAGAATGTCTTGGCTATTGAAAATAAAAAGGAATATAAAATTGTTGGTGGCTAAAAACTGGTTGTGACAAGTTGTTGTAGGATGTAAAGGGAATTAGGAATCAGATTATCATCAGTGGAGTGATAAATACTTCTGTTTATTTAACATCTAAAGATTTTAATAATGTCAGCACTTTACCTGTTCATGTTGAGCCTTGGTAATAGAAGAATAAATCTCATAGAATTTGGTATTCAACCAATTCCACTTGTGATAGGCAGATTATAGCCTGCCAGATTTGAACGTTGACTCTCTCTCTCTCTCTCTCTCTCTCTCTCTCTCTCTCTCTCTCTCTCTCTCTCTCTCTCTGTCTCTCTCTGTCTCTCTCTCTGCGCCATTGAAATGAGAAACCAAGGTTTTCGGGGGAGGGGGGGGGTCTTTTAAAATAAAAACTTTAACACCTTTTATGAATGCCATTTTTGATTGATTCATTTTCTCTGGCTTATCAACCCTTTGCAGATTATTTAAAGCCAAAAAAATATTTTTAGATTGTAAGATATTTTCTTTTTAACCCATAGCTATAGTGGGGAACAGGTGAATTCATGCCTTTCCCAGAGGTATTTGCATGCAAGTGAATATAACAAACTTGACTGGAATTGGAACTTGGCTCTCCAATTAACAATTTTGAGCTATTATCCCTTACACCACTAACACATTAAGCTTACAGCACATGGTATCCCCACCAGTCACCCATCTAAGTACTGACTAGGTTCAATGTTGGTTAACTTTGGTGACTGTATGGGGAACTGGTAATTGAATGTGATGTGGCCATAAGCCAGTCATTTTTGAAGAACAAAAAGAAATACCCATCAGAAAATTTAATTACTTAGGATTTAAATTATTTCTCATCAAAATGTGTTCTTTGCAGTAACAGCCAAATCTACATTTTAATTTCAGCAATTATGTAAATTTAAATGAGGAAAATGTTTTCTTTTTTGGCTCCTTTTCAGAAAATGTTTCATAACTGAATTATTTAAAAGAAAAAAAATTCTATTGTTTGAGCAAATATTGTTTGACTCACATGTTTTGTCTGTTTTTTCTCTTAATATTTCTCTAAAATTTCTTTCTAACCATTTTTATGCATCTCCATACTATACCATGCATGTATACATGTGCATATTTTTCTGTGCCAATTTATCTGAATATCAATCTATTTGCAAGTATGCGCAGAAGCTTTTTAGTATACAATAATTTCTTTCATAAACCACCTTTTCTTTTTTTTTTTTTTTTTTTTTTTTTACCAACCAGGAATCCAATAAATCTCCAGAACATGCTAAATTTACAGTCAATAAATAAAATGGTACAGTGAACACAATATAAGAGACATGAACAAGATTAAACCAATAATGATAGGATCTATACAAAGTTATTACCAGTTTTGTTATTGATTTATATTGCTCAGTGAGACATTAAATCTAATCACAAAAGAAACAAGTAATAAAATTTAACATCTGTCTATATTTCTAAAATTAAGTATTGTAACTATTTACACTATTAGAACTGTTGTCCTCCTCTTGATTGTTACATTTAAAACCCCGTCCTGGGTATGATAATTACATCCAGCAGTAACGTCTCAGAGGTTTTAAGGAGCATGGAACCACCTCTTAATTGCAGCTGTTTCCTAACCTGCAGTGGTAGCACCTGTTAGGGTCCCAGCTATGTACAAATAGTTAACCTCCAAACTGGGATCAAAACACTATGAAAGTATGTAAAATTTTATAGTACAAAATTACACAATACATTTCTGTAAGGAAAAGAAATATTAGCAGCAATACGTTTTAGTAAAAGATATAACAAATACTCTCAAGAAAATTAAATTTTGGCATTAAATGAACATATATCAAGGTATAATGAAAAATATAATTTTATTCCCTGATTTTTTTTCTTTGGTGGGGAGTGAATATAGATAAAAAGAAATTATTGTTCATTAAATACTTTAAGTCAAATAAACTTTGTACTCCCTACCCTCACCACCATTGTCCTTTACACTCAAGTTTTAAGTCAAAAATTTTTAAGTTGAAGAAAATTTCTTCTCTTGTTAAATTACTGAAATTGGTGAAGAGTTGGAATCTTGTGATAGAAATTTTTACAAAAAATTTTAAATCAAAAAATTGTAATGATTTTAATATAATTTTTGTAGTTAAAAAAATATTAAAAAAATTGACAAAAATATCCAATAAGATCAGTTCCTGGCTTTATAAGAATGACTTTAAACAATTTTGTGTTAAGACTTGTTAATGCACTTAATTTTTTGTGCTCTATTTGCTTTTGAGGAGCAAATTTTTAACATGTAATGAAAAGCTGTCAATAAAACAAATCTTGCAAAATGGCGAATCACTGGAAATCTCTATCTCTCTCTCTCTCTTTTTTGTGAGGATAAAAAAAATATTAATGAATTTAAAAGGATTTTATTACTGAACAATGCACAAAAATTTGATTAGCATGCAGAACTATTGAAGAAAACCTTTAAAATGTACAAATTTTTAAAGCTGTCAATGTCTTCCTATTTTGAATGTCCATCCAATTATGTGTAATACTTTAATCACACCAAGTAATACTAAATGGTTTAAATCTAATTTAATGTCAGTAAGCAACCTTTGTTCTGTGATGACCACAATATGTACTGGGCTCACTCCCAGATGATACCAAAATAGACTTTGTATTCCAGTATTAGAGAATTCAGGTGCATTGGCAGATAATCTCCTAACCACCAAGTGCAGATTCAAGTCTTCATTAGTGGCTCCCCAAACATGTAAACAGTTGATACAGCTGCACTTAGGATGTGCACATGTTGGACAACTGATGATAGGAAGATGCATAAGCACCCACCCATCCAAGGTGGTGGGGAGAGTCTCTTACATCTCCACAAGAACAAGAATCAATGTTTGGAGAAAATCCCCTGTCCCACACCCACTCGCCAACATTAACAAAGTCTGGCGCTGAATAAACCATAATTTTATGTATGAGAGATTTAGCTTCCTGTTCTTATGCACCTCTCTGATGATAGTATTAAACATGTCTGTTCCAAATTCTGAAATCATACATACACACACACAGGTTTCATTAAAAACACCTGACAAGATACTATGATTGAGTTTTTTATTTAATTTTTGTTGTGTACTTATAATTTTCTTCAATGTACTGACCATGTTTGGAAAATAAAGCAGTCCTATAATTCTAGATACATACATAAAACAATCCATACATTCAGTTAAAAGTAAAAAATAAAATCATCCTTGATAATGGCTGAAGTATAGTTGAAAGTGCTCAAACATACAAAACATTTGGACAATTTCTATATAATTTATGCCTAGAAAAGAAAATTATGTGAACACAAGAAAAATTAAAAAAAAAAACTTAACCACAGTACCTTGTTAGTTGTTTTTAATGAAACTTTTATAAATGAGGGATTGCTGACCAAATATACAATGAATGAATATATATATATATATATATATATATCGATATATATGCATGCAAATCCCATCAGGGTCATGACGTTTATTGCAGCTGCAGTAGAAGTCATGTTTCTTGTGCAAGACAGCCTGGCATTAAAAATGTATACAAAAATATGATGTAAAAACTGACACTAAATACCATTTTGTCATTGATATCTGTCTTATATCTTGCCCAATATGGTATATGCCTTATATTTTGCCCAGCTTAGCAGTTCTTGCTTAATAGAGATAGTTCATTTGCATATTCAGTTTAGAAAATAACTTTATTCCAATCTAGTTTTTGCAATTTTTATGAATAAGCAAATATTTTGTGTTGTTGCTTTTCCTTTTTTTTTTTTTTTTTTTTTTTTTTTTTTTTTTTTAATATCAAATAAATTTAAGTAATTTTCTGCCCTGTAAGTGGTAAGCATAAGAAGCAAGCAGTATTGGCATTTTTTAGTAGTATATTTTGAAAAATATAACTTTCTGTGTATGAAAGAACTAACAAACAAAATGAAACAAAAAATGCTTTTCCCACACAGTGTTGGGTATTATTTTAGCTAAAAACTGATAAGACTGTATCATACCCACATAATTGATGGTGCTTTTTATACCAGTAGAAAAAATTGTTACTTGGAATAAATCAGATTTTTAGAAAAATTAATCTGCTTAGGGAATATGATTCCAATTATAACTGGAATTGCTTTATTATTCATTCTTAAGAGACATGAACAGAATGTAACCTGAAACTATAAAAGCTAAAGGATGACTTCTATGAATGAGCAAAATAAAATAAAAAAAATGATTGTATATATTAATGTTAAAGAATCCTTGTATTGGCATCTTTTTATTGTTCATAATACAATAGTCCACTGCTATAGCACAGGCTTTGGGGTCCAAGATGGTCGACCCGTGCTGCAAGTGAATCAAGGTAGCTATGTATGTGTGTGTGTGTGGTGGGGGAGGAATAGTAGGAGGTTGCACACCTACCTGATTTTTAGGCCCAATTTGCCCTATTTTACAATATATAGCCTAGATAATAGCATGGAAAGAACCTAAAAAAATTATACTAATTTATGCCAATGATTCCATAAGAAATTTTGGATAATTTGCTTTTTAAACACCACGCTAAGTATCTAATAAAAATTTCCTTGAACAGTTATTTTTCTTTTCTAAATTTACATAACTAATTTGAAAATAACAAAGAAATTTCTATAAAATCTGTTTTGGAGTTATCGACAATAAAAGTTAGGACTCCTTCATGACAATGACTGCTGCAATGCAAACGAGTTCAAACAACTTTTATTGTCAATAACTCCTAAAAGGTAGATTTTTTTTTCAAAATTTTCTTTATTTTAGAATTAAGCATGTAAATTTACACATAAATATAACTATTCAGGGAATTGTTTTTTTTTTTTTTTATTAGATAATTAGCACAGGGCTTAAAAAGCAAATTACCCAAAATTTCAACTTATTTCAGTGTTTTACAGCAGATTTTTATACAATAAATTTTAACTCTTTTCAAACTAGACCATAATGCCCTACTTTAGAGTAGGGCATTATGGTCTAGTTTGAAAAAGTAGTCCAGTATTATAAAAAGAAAAGACAAACACGGAAAGCGTGAAATCTACGAAATTAAATTTATTTCCACAAATGTCACGTTTGCTATAAATATAAAATCGGACAATAAGCACAATAGTTATATAAATAAATAAAAAGAATAGATTCATATTAATAAAATGATCAATGTCCAACTCTGTTTAATAAAAAAATCAGTGAGCTTCTTCCACACCCTGCCCTTCCTAGCTCTCAGCTGGGTCCTCCTGAGGTTTCTCAGGTGTAGGGTGATGTGTTCCTTGTCCTGCCCTTCCACATACTCAATGAGCTAGTGGAGGTGGTCTATTGCATGAGTGTGACTCTTGGCTGTTGCTGGTGGTACTGCTTCTTCCTTCTCCACTTCCTCGGCCTCATTCTTCACCGCATCTAGGATCTCCTGGTTGGTCAGTCTCTGTCACAGGGGTGTCATCCCCATCCTCTACCTGGGACCACATGTCGACCAAGTCCAGGGGAGTGAAGTCTGCATCCAGATGTTCCTCTAGCTGCTTCTGGGCTGTCTGGATCACTGCATCAGTGAAGCCATCATATGACACCACCTCTTCCTCAGCATCCTCCTCATCGCAGGCTCCACCCAAGGCCTTCCTCCAACAGTTCCTCACTGTAGCCTCAGAGACTGCCTCCCAGGCCTTGGCTGTCTGGAAGGAGTCCTTCAGGGTCAGCTACTTCAGGTAGTCTGTGATGGTGCCTGGCAGGTCCAGCATCTCCATTACCAGTTCCTTCTTGTACAAGGCCTTGAAGGGCTTGATAATGCTGGCATCACAGGGCTGAATCTTCGAGGTGGTGTTTTGGGGCAGATACGGCCCATCTGGTGTTCTCGGGGTGCTGGCTGCTGGGTGGGTGCTGCAGTTGTCCAACAGCAAGACTGCCTTCTCTGGTAAGGTTCCTCAAGCACAGGTGCCTCCTCACACTGGGGACAAAGCCCTTGAAGATCTCTGCAATCATCCAGCTACTCACAGAGTTGGAATACAGCACCAGGAGGGTGGCTATATTCATGTGGTGGAGCCACCTAGGGGACCAGAATTTCCCCATTGCCAAGGCCTTCACCTTGTGGGTCCTAGTAGCATTGCAGGTGAACAGCATGGTGATGCGGTTCTTCACCTGCTTGAAGCCTTTGATCTTGTGGATTTTATAGACAGGGAGCATCTTGTAGAAGATGCTCGTCTCATCTGCATTGTAGATTTGGGCTGTTTGATCATCAAAATCAAGATTAAATTTGTGAAAAAGGGGTGTAATTATTAAAACACAGAACAATCATCAGATGGGTCCTATCATGAAGAAGATGGCCCAAAAATTGGTAAAATAGGGTGGAATTTCTAAAATGTGAACAATATTGAGGGTACAAGAGCAAAATCTTGGGGTCCCCCACTACCCGTGGTGGACTACTGTAATAGCAGCATTTGAAATATAAATTCTCCTAAAATGAATATTGAATCACTTTAATTTTATAAGTTTGTTTCTTATTGTTAATGATTTTTTTTATCTGTTTCTTGTATCTTCTTCCTCTTTTCTTCATTTATTCTTTTTTTTTTTTTTTTTTTTTTTTTTTTTTTTATTCTCTATTCATTCTTCCAAATTTTTTAATACTAAAGCATTGCAGTTTTATGGTGGAAGATTCCCTCTAAGTGTCATAACATGCCCTGTGCCAATATTTATTGATTGCCTATTTCAGCAGGGAAGCATTCCACAGAAAATCAATAAACTTGTATGAGCTGCAATACAAATCTCCCTACTAAATACAATCGGCTGATCAGCTCCTGCACTTGGAGCCTAATTGGATATATTTTCTGCTTTCATATAAAATGTGAATGAAATTGATCACTCATGTAGTTTGTCTAATGTAGAAAACTTTTTTTACTGTCATTCGCATTGTTATAATTTTTCATTTTTCTTACATCCACTAAATATTTAATTCTCTCTAAATGCTACCTCTTTACAGAAAAAAACAATCATGGCTCTCCACAGCTGCCTTTTTAAATATCAATAAACTGTGCATTGTTATGATTGTTCTTGGGAAAAGAGATTTCCTATTGCCTTTGTGATTTTACATTCATTTGTCCTAGACTGGTTGCCAACCAAGGCTGGTGAGTTTAGTCTCCTCCACATTCAAGAAAGGCATACAGAGGGTATTTTTTTCTTTAATAAGTCTTCTTGAATGTGTAGGTCAATAGAAAAAATATAACACTGTTTAAAATAAATGAAGGATCTACTCAAATACAGATATCCACTAAAAAATAATGTTAAAAGTGATAGAAATGCCAGGTTAAAAATTAAAATCCATTAATACTTTAGGATATATTTAAGATGTGCTCAATATCAAGCACAGTGTATGCAAATATAATCTGATGTAGACAGATATCAAGACTGATGACCTTAGGATTATGTTTAAGCATGAAACCCTATCACTATTCAATGTTGATACCTATGTCCACACTGCTTATATTTGTCTTTTTTCTACAAATATTTTCATGGCAACTGTTCTGAACAGCTATTTTCACTGGTGCCCCAACTGCATGAATTTAAGTGTGCTAGTAGGTTGGCATCTCGGTCCCACTCTTTTACTGTTGAAACAGTTAAATGTAACCACCTCTTCTACTCCAACAGCTTCTTCTCTCACACTTCCCAACAGTAGAACTCTCTTCCTTTTGTTTCCCTGATAACTATAATCTTCAAAAAATTTCAATGTAATGTCAACTGATATCTTCTAATCCCTTGATCTTGATCCCCATCCTTCTCTTTATCCTTTCCTCAAACACCCCTCTTTCACTGCCCATCTGGAGTTCTCAGGATGCTGGCTGCTGGGTGAGTGCTGCAGTTGTCCAACAGCAAGACTGCCTTCTCTGGTAGGTTCCTCGAGCACAGGTGCCTCCTCCTCCTTGCATTGCATAGTGGCACTTCCACCTTGCTTGGGTGAAATGCTTAAAAAAAAAATGTATGTGTATTCATGTATATCTAGTTTCTCATTTAGGAGATTGGAGCAACACAATCCTCTCTTTCACAACTTGTCACACAGTCATGTTAAATATCTCAATACATATGGCTATGTGTGTTGAAAATATTAATGTCAACCACTTTCTTTTCTATTTCAATTTATAAATCTTAAAACTGGCACTAAATTATCAGGTGCTGAATTGTCAGAACTAAATTCTTATATGGAATTGTTGGTTGCAATCATTTTAGAAATGACTGCAAAAACATTCCCTGCCTCAAATTCAAAATATACAGATGCATGCTGGGATTTCTTCCTAGATAATAAGATAGGCCACTTCTCAGTATCATCCAACTTAATTCTGTTCTTTCTTGTTTTGAAGCCAGAACACTGTGATTGATTGTCTGTATCCCATTTTGTCTGTTAACACCGTTCTTAGTTTGTAAACTTTTTGCTTTATTACTGTTGCTTTGCTTACTTCTTTCTTGCATATATTGTTTGCTTAATATTATTTTTGCCCTGTTCTTTTTCCTTCTTTTGTTATTGTTTATTGCAAACTTTGTCAATTCTGTTTGAGCATTTCTTCCAATTATATTTAACCATGACCAATTACTCTGCAAATTGTTACATCATGCAATACAATGAAATGCTCCATCTTCTCTCAAACATATATTTTTTTTTTATAGAAGTAATAAACAGAATTTTATACACAAAATTGTTAATCACTTTTTCTTTCTTTTAGGGTATATGGAACAAATTCACAGAACTCATGACTATTTGGTATTAGTTTACTGTCCAGAATATCACTCTGTAGTTCAATCTCGTAAGTATATTTTTTGTTTACATTTTTTTTTTTTTAATTCTCTTATGTAAATTCTCATTTCGTAAATTTAGAAGCCCATTTAATATAGATGATTTATACAGCTTTGGCCATGGAAACCTATCATCAGGCAAAAATTCAAATTCAGTCATACACATAACTACAGTTTTCCTTATCAGATTTTCTCTTTTTGTTTTTAGTACACTTCTTTTTATGTGCCATGTCCTTTCAGGACATAGGTGATCATGGCTCTCCACTTCTCTCTATCCCTTGTGACTCTCAATAAGTTTTGTGCCTCTGCCAACTCCCCCCAGACCACATTCTGCCATCCACTAGGTATGTCATGTGTTGCTTTCCCTTGTCTCTTTTACCCTCTATTCAACCTGTGAGTATCAGATTCTCCAGGCCCTACTTTTTCATTACGTGTCCCAGAAATTTCATCTGCCTCTTCCTTATGTTAAGTATAAGCTTCCTCCTTGTTTGCATCCATTCCAAGACCTCATCGCTGCTCACACAGTTGCTCCATGATATCCTTAGCATGGGAAGCCACTCCACTATCAATCCCATGTTATATTATACAATATGAAACCTAATGGTGTGAAGGGGGAATGATAGACTAATTTCTAAATTAAATATTTTCTTAATTTCAGACCAATTTCTTACAATTGGTTGACATTTTTTAGATGAGGAATTCTCATTATTCTCGTCTTTGCTGTTCAGACCAGCATTTTGGTTGTTGTACTCACCAGCCTTCTTAAGGTATCTATCTTTGTGCTTGGTAACATTCTTAGAGGTTGGAACCAAACCAAATGGTGGGGTAGATTGTTCTTACAATTTTTTTTCACCCTTGGGAATATTCTATATCCATTAATACCCACCAGTCTTTGGGCACCTCAACATGGTATAATGGTTAGCAAACTTCTCTTGCTAGAATAGACAGAGTAATGAGTTTGATCCTCACTGGGTGCCCCATACTTTCAGCTTTGTGCCACATCTAAACTGTTTAAAAAAATCACCATAAACCTTTGGCCAAAAGTATGTACTTATATATATATATATATATATATATATATATATATATATATATATATATATATATATATATATATAAAATGGCTCAATTTCTTAGTGCTGTTACAAAACTGATTAAGAAAGATGCCATAGTTTTGGTTATTTCTTTTATTTTCCCCCAAGTACTTTTAATCTCATCCAAGATCATCTTCAGAGGTGAATTGTTAAGACCAAAGCTAATGAAATTGATAGTTTCAAATTATTTTTTGTAAGTGTGCATGAAATGAAACTTGCTATGTTTATAGCCAATTTACATTAAGTATATGTAAGGGAGGTAACTTAATTTAATTTTTATTAATAATATTCAACCTGCAATTTTAACAAAAAAAATTTTTTACAATTTTTCACTTTTTTTTTTTATAGAGTGCTTTGAGAATTTGATTTGTTTTTTGTTTTCATTGTGGAGTATACTTGTAGTATCGGTTAATATTTTCCTAAAATGTGAATATAGACAAGAATGTTAAGTTTTTAAATATTTCTAATAGCTCATCTAATTTGTTCATCAACAATGTAATTAGGAAAGTCATTATTAAGAGTTTGTTTTTTGATTCTGTGTAGAAAACTGTTTTCATGGAAGTTAACTTTTGCATGATTTATTAAATTTTGTATAATTGCTGTTTTGTAATAGTCAAGATATTCACTTTTATAGTTGAGTGCACACGTTTATGCTAGGTAGTTTTTTTATATAGGAGGTAACATGTATTATTATTGGTGCCTATCAATATATCAAGAAGAGGAATTCTGTTATGAAGTTCATATGTGAACTTAAGAACCAGGTTTTGTTTCAGTTTTTTGTTTTTTTATACTTCATGTATTTCATCTATATTTTCAACTAAGATGAGAATATTGTCTTCATATCTTAGATTTTTTTTTTTTTTTTTTTTTCTTTAATGGAGGGAGAAATAGATTGTTGCAAATATTCTTTATAATTATATCAAATCATTTCTCTGGGACATTAGTAAATAAACTGAAACATTTTGAAACATGAGACCTCTTATGTAGCGATTTGGAATCATATTTTTTTAAAAATATATATATATATATATATATATATATATATATATATATATATATATATATATATCATTTCATTAAAGGCAGCTGATTTTGTACTCCCTCACTCTCACCAAATGGAAAATGTAAGAACTCTGGAAAAACGAAGTAAAAAAAAAAAAACTTAACAATTTCCCTTGTCTGTTATCTCTATCTATAAAAGCAGGATGTGTGTGTGTGTCACGAATGCATGGCCGCAATTTTCGACGGATTTGCACCAACATTTACATGCTCCAAGTTAGCGGGAAGGCCAAGATCAACTTTGAATTTCCCAACTCCTATCGATAGTGGAAATAATCGATTTTTTTTTTTTTTTTTTTTTTTTTTCATGCTTCTACAGCAGTTTTCATGTAGTTTGCAGCTATTTTGTACTGGCCAGAGTGAGAGCTAATAGCTGACTGACACAAATGTTAACTAGCATGCTAGCATGTAAAATGAAAATCAATAGCTGCATTCGTCACAAATGGGGGAAAAATTTAAATCTGCATGGCACTTTACTCCAATTGACTCATTCGCTTGCTTAAACTCAACGTTGATTCTGATTCCACAGAACTGGGTTGGGTGTGAAAAAGTATTTGATGTTAACATTCTTTTTTCATTCGGTTTTACCAGTTACGAGTCCTTTTTTAAAGCTGATCATTTTGTGTTCATTTTGTTTAGTTTTTTTTTTTTTTTTTTTTTTTTGTAACAGATTTAATGTTTAGTGTAGAGCTTAGAAAAAATTCGCAGTGTGAGATAGGCAAGAAGTAAGGCATGTACCAACATCAGCACGGCAAAGGGCACTCCTTTAAAGGCAAAGAAGGGCAAAAATATTTTAAGTCAAGTGATAGCAATTGCTGTACGAGTTGTATGATTTTTGAATCAAGCACGGGCAATGCTGCTAGTATTTAATAAAAGGTTGCTCCCCAAATGTACATTAATCATATATATATATATATATATATTCTCCGCCAAGTTACATTATATAAGTTAATTTTTTTTTCTCATCTAATATGTCAATAATTGCAACTATGAAGGTCAAATCTGTGATCATTGTGCTTTTGATGATTTTTTTTTTTTTTTTTTTTTAAATAAATATTATGCAAGAAAAGTTTTGATTATTAAAAAGGAAAATTAACTTCTACACCTCCATCCCTCCATGTCACAAATTCATGAAATGTGCTTTATTTAATCTATTTTTCTTCTTTAGCCTACGTGATGGCAGATGTCACTGTTCTGGTTGATATGATGAAAGAAGAAGAAAAACAAGTCAAGGCTCAGCTGGAGAAATTTGGTGAAATGCTCAAAAATGCTGGTGTAAGCATCAAAATTTGATTCACAAAATATTCTTTTTCTTAATCATGTGAATAATATTGTATTGCTGCATGTCAGTATGACTGTGATGATGAAAAAGAAAACCAAGTTTTTCCCCGAGGGAAAAAATTTGTTCTTTGTACTCTCTGTTGAAAAAGAAAATCCAAATTGAGATTTTGATGCACTTACCAGCATATCTGAGCATGTTGGTGTGCCTGCTGATGCATCTGAGCATGTTGGTGCACTTGCCGATGCATCTGAATGTGTTGGTGTGCCCACAGACACATCTGAATGTTTTAATAGCTTGTGATCTCTTTTCTCTATCAGACACTGGATAAATAGTTGAGAATATTTTTGTTAATTGTTTAGCACTAGATGATTATATAGGAATCAATATGCAATAATTTCTTTTTCCCTTCTGCATTTGTTAAAATGATAGTCCAAAGAACAACTCATTATTTTTTATATTCATTTTATTTTTATGTTGCTTTGTCTTTTTTATTCAGTATTTGATAACTTATAGGATTTATATTAAAAAAAAAAAAATTTTTTTTAAATTGCTCTACATTTCTTGCTGTAAGCCAGTGTTTAGTTTTGATCTTGGAATGAATATTTTTTATTATTTAATGAATACATGCATTGTATACTCATGCATTTTATATCATCAAACAAGTTTTCTTAAATGGATTGTATAAAATAAAATTCACCTTTTTAAAAATTAATATGCCTATGATCCAATCATGCTGGTAACCTTCATTCAATGTCAAGCCCAGTCAGTATTTAGATGAGTGACCGCATGGAAACATGGAAGTAGTGTAAGTAACTTCCTACAATCTGAAATATGTTTCAGCTTTAAAAATAACTCACAAAATGGTTAAACTGTAAAAATAAATTCTTTTGATTAAGATTTCTCTTTTTCTTTGTAAAGGTAAAGCTGAGTATCACTGCCAAATTTAAATATACTAGAATTTTTTTACAACACACTGACATGTGTTGAACTCCTCACAGTATGTAGTATTGTTGAAGTTATCACTAACATTTTTTTTTTTTGTCAAGATTTACAACCTCTGTTTCATTCAATTTGACAAACCAATCAATGAAATTTGAATAAGCTGATTTGTCTGGAAATATACTTTGACAAAAACCTTTCTTTGCTGTTTAATAATTTCTTTACTTTAATTTTATAGGACTTCATGGTAATCAATATTTGTAAGGAAATTTTTTTTTTTCCTTTTTAACAGTGAAAAATAAATTTTTAGGATTCTTACTCTTGAGCATGCAACATACAACTGGCCATGTGTAATTTTTTTTTTTTTTTTTTTTTTTTTTTTTTTTCTGGAGCCAAATTCCAACCTTTTTGAAGTGTTTAGCCATGTGATTTGTTTATAATTCTTAAATGCAGGGCAAACTGGAAACTGGATTCTTGTATATTAAAACATAAGATATGCAAAAAAAAAAAAACAATATTGCATTTTTATTAAATAAGTATTTATTTTAATCATTAAATTGTTTTTAAAATAATGCAAGTATTTTGTATGTTAAATAATAAAACTTTTAACTTTTCAAAAAACATTAAAGAAAACTTATTGTACTAAGCTATACACCCTAGTAAAACCAACTGTACTTTTTACACCCTTACCTGTGTGCACTTCTCTCCAAAATATTTTTTAATCAGTCAATTTATGGCTCTTTTAGAGGGTGTGACAGACAAATGGACTAATGGAAGTCAAAGAATTTTATATGTAGATAGATGCTCGTTTTAATTCAAATAAGCCCATGTCCTCTTGCTATCTATTAAAACTGATACTACCTTTTCTTCAAGATATAATTTTATGCTATAATTTTAGAAAGAGAAATTTCAATGAAATATGTTAAATATCCATGTTTTCATCTGAAATCGAGAAAATAAGAACTATAATCAAAATGGTTTACAATATAGGGTGGAAAAAAAATAAGGTGGCAGTGAATCCAGGAAGGTATGGGTTCATCTTTGTAGCCATCACTAATTTCTAAGGGAAGATGTATTGATTAAACAATATTAGAAAATTTATATTTGTATGGGCCATCTTCATTATGAAACAATTATAATATAAACTTAGAGCAAAAAAGAACACTGGTAGTTAGTGTTACTCTGGAAGCCAAACATGATTACTCTATCAAACCAGTTCTTAATAATCTCATTAATATAGATTGTCCTTAAACTTAAAAAAAATAAATAAAATGGTACAACATTAGAAAGTATAAACCTAATTAAATTCTAATGTTATAAAGGCTAACAAAATCTTCATTCAACTCTATCATTGTCATATACTATATTAGCAGTAAAGTCTGTGGATCCAGGATTTGTACGTAATGCCACCAGAAAAGACAACAGTTAAAGAATGAAGATCAAATATTTGTAGTCCTCATCAATAATTCTTTGTCTAGCTTCAGCAGATTTTTGTTACACAATGTTATATGTAGGCCATCCAAACTTACTAGCAATAGTTTGTGAGATGCGTACACATTTAACCATTGATCTATAGCAGTGTTTCCCAACATGGGTGCCAGCACCCTTTGTGTTTTGTTATGTTGAAAAGCGGTACTGGGAGTTTTTATTTCATTTTGAAGGTGAACATACTCAGTGGGTATTTGTTTTTGTTTTTTTTGGGGGTTAAATTAATCAATATTGGATACAAAAAGAAATTTTTGAAAGGTATCTAAAGCCGTGGGGAAACTATCAAACTTTTCTTCATTGCTTTTCCAACTTCCAATATGGCTGCATGTGATTTTAATGCAATTACACAGCTTCTTACTAAACGAAGAAACTACCTGCAAATTACAAAATAAGATCCACAATTACTTCTAAGCAACATGGGACCCTAGAGTAAGGGCCTTAATCAGTAAGTCAACCATTGCATTGAAAACACTGAGATAAGCTATCAAATGTTTTTTTTTTTTTTTTTTTTTTTTTTTTAAGCATTTTAATCATTGGAATTTATAATAGAAATGAATACTACATTAAAATTATTTTTGTACTAATACCTAAGTGTCATCTTGCTATGAAAGATGAATTCAGTAAAATATTAAATTGGACAGATGGGCACTGGTTGAAAAAATGGTTCAGAAACATTGATCTACAGTCTGTTCTGTCAGAGATGACACTAATTACACTTGAACTTGGTGCTACTGCTTTGCAAACATTCTATGGGTGACTCATTTGGAATGATTAAAATGTTGAAACTTTAATCAAAAAGCATTAAAGTGACATTTCTCTTTGTTGGAATAAATTGTTACATCATTATAAATGTCATCATTAAACAACAAACTTGATGAATAAGAGAGAAAGGACTTGTCAAACGTGATTTCTATCTTCATTCCTTATTTTGACATGTGGAAATGATTAGCATAACTTTGTTATGACTTTTAGAATGTTAAGCCTTTAAAAACAAGCTGGAAAGGGTGAGGAAAAAAAAGCAGATGAAATAAAAAAAAATTAAAAAAAAAAAAAGGATCATACCTTGAGACTTAATACACACTTTTTATCATGTTAAAATGGAAGAAGTTTAATATTATTTTTCCCTCAGTTGGAGTATTATGCACACTTTACATAGGTAGGTAAGTACTATGGTATTAATCTGGAACCTCCTGATAAGTGGACCAAATGATTACAAAAAGGTTCACTGTGGAGTCAAGGTGCTGAATATAACATCAGCTAATTGACAAATTTTATTTGTATTAATCCTAATATCTACATAATTTCACCAGGAGAAGGAATCCTCAGAACAGTTACCATGAAAATATTTGTACAAAAGACAGCAGGAAGAAAGTGACTGAAGTTGAGATGCCCATTCAGGATCAATTATATTACAGACCCTTCTTTGGATTTTTCCTGAAATTTATGGCAGGTGCACCAGACCAGATATGGCAACAGTAGATTTATAAATGTGCAAGATGGATTCTGACAACTTTTCTAGTACAACACAGTGAACCAACTTTCCCTGCAGTAAACATAGCAAATGATTTGGTATAGTCACTCTACTTCATGCCAGTGGAAAACATGAAGCCAAAGTATAGAGTATTGCTCTCCTGGGGTTTAGCATCAACCATGCTGATGGCAGATAGAAATGGTTTTCACTGATTGTTTAAATCCATAACATTAATAAAATTTCTTTGTTAGCACATTTACTCCTAGAATTGTCATTTAAATGCCTGATACACCAAAAGCATTTGTAATCTCAAGAAGTTTTCCCTTGTAGGGATATAGAAGGTGCTTATCTCCCTTTTGTGGAGATAAGTCACATGGGTCACGTGACAGATGCTTAGTGATGTCGCTCCATCACTAAAAGTGGCAGTCAAATTCAATTCATTTCACAGCAGCCAAAATGAAATATTGCTTTCTTTGACCAAAGCAGAGCCTAAATCTGCCTCCCCAGCAGCTTACAAGTTGATTGTGGCATTTCCTTTTGGATTTTACCAGATATAGAAAGAAACTCCAGCTCGCATTCCTCAATTTGGAAAAAACCAAGACTTGCTGCTTTCCATCTGTAGACTGTCCTTGCCTAGGACATAGATGAATCCAGCCTGTTTGAATCTGGAGTCCTAAACATGGCTTCTCCAGACACAGGAGTATCTCCATATTATATGTAAGACGCTTCCTTTTTGTTTCTCCATACACTCTGCTTTGCTGTGTAGACATATGCGATATATTATTCTCCATGTGGGATGTGTGTGTGTGTGTGTGTGTGTGTGTGTGTGTGTGTGTGTGTGTGTGTGTATATATATATATATATATATATATATATATATAGGTTGCTGAGAAAGTTCGTGAGAAGAATCAAGAGTTGTATATGGTGTTTGTTGACCTCACAAAGGCGTTTGACACAGTGAACTGTTCTGCCCTGTGGAAGGTTTTGAGGAAATTGGGAATACCCGAAAATGTTAAAGGTCATCATCTCTTTCCATGATGGGATGAAGGCTGAGGTGGTGTCAAATGGTGAAACATCAGATTCCTTTTCTGTGACGAATGGCACAAAGCAAGGTTGTGTTATGGCCCCTGTTCTTTTTGCCCTCTACTTTTCTGTCATGCTGAAACATGCATTTGCAGGAGTGGAAGACGGCGTTAAACTTCAGTTTAGAACAAGTGGGGGCCTTTTCAATCATCAGAGATTCAAAGCCAAAACTCTGGCACGGATCAGCATAATCCATGATCTTCTGTTTGCAGATGGCACGGATCAGCATAATCCATGATCTTCTGTTTGCAGATGATGCTGCGCTGGTAGCAACTTCTTTTGAAGAAGCTCAACGACTGATGGACAAGCTCTCTGCTGCTTGCAAAGCATTCGGTCTTACCATCAGCATCTCAAAAACAGAAGTTGTTCACCAGCCTGCACCTACACCCAAGCAAGTGTGAGGTGTGAAACAAAACCCTCCTGCTCACAGGTTCCCTGATATACCGATTTTTGACAAAAATGACCAAGTATGTGAAGAATTTTAACTACCTAGGCAGTAAAGTGAATGCAAGTGGAACTCTGGATGATGAAATTGTAAATAGAATTGCAAAAACAGCTAACGCGTTTGGAAAACTACGTCACCGTCTTTGGAATGACAGGGGTATTCGTCTTGCGACAAAAATCCACGTGTACAAAGCAGTTGTCCTCACTACTCTTTTGTATGGATCAGAGGCCTGGACCCTGTATCGTAAGCATTCAGCAATTAGATGTCTTTCACAAAAGATGTCTCCGAGCAATCGGACAAAAAATCCAATGCCGACCTTCTAACGATGTGTAACATTGACAGAATTAAGAGCTTCCTCATGAGGGCACAGTTATGATGGGCCGGTCATGTTGTATGGATGCAAGATGGTAGAATTCCAAAGATTCTTATGTACAGCCAGCTTGAAGGTGGTCAACGGAATGTTGGCCGACCCTTGCTCAGGTTTAAAGATAAGCTGAAAAGTAATCTTGAAGCTGCAAATATTGCACACACTGATTTGGAGAATACTGCCTTGGATCGCAAAGTTTGGAAAAGTGTAACTTACACTGGAATCGGGAATTTTTCGGCGGCAAGCATTGTCAAGCTCTGTGAAGCAAGAGAAAGGAAAAAAGCCTCAGAAGGTGCCAGAGAAGTGCACCCTCTTTGCTCACACGCTTGCCCAATCTGTGGTTTTCTTTGCAAGTCATTAGCGGGTCTGAAATGTCACTCTAAATTCAAACATAAAGGTCATTAAAAAGTTGTCGGAACCTCATACGTCGAAATCGAGAAAGTCCATCATATATATATGTGTGTGTGTGTGTGTGTGTTTTAATAATATAAAAGTCTCTCTGAGAACAAAACATGTTTATCATTCCTTTTCCTTTCAGCCATCTCATTTGATCCATATCAGTGTTAATATATCCTGGATATAATAATGCCCATAACAGGGGAAATACAAATGGGAAAATAAATCTTTCTTCCATGGCTCTCTCCTGTTATGCCCTTAACATCTAAACACTATGAACTGGAGTTTGCAAAATGGACAGTGATACAAAATTTTAGTTTCTGACTAGAAGTACTTTTCTTTTTTTGACATTAACGAAATTTTAAATTGCTGTATGAGAAAAAACAAAACAAGGTGTTTTTGTTTTTTTGTTTTTTGTTTTTTTTTTTCCCCCAAATTAAAAAAAAAAAAGTGTTAGAATTTTTCCTTTTCTTCTCTTGAAGGTTGGAGGTAAGGTGAAGAGTGTCAACGGACGACCCGGAGAAGTGATTGTAAATGTGGCCAAAGAAGAGGGTGCTACTCTGATTGTCACTGGTACCCGTGGGATGGGCACTATTAGACGCACCTTAGTCGGCAGCATCAGTGACTATGTTATCCACCACTCTCCGGTTCCTGTTTTAGTCTGCAGATCAAAAGAACTTCACCACCAACACCACAACTAAACTTAAAAAAAAAAAAAAATGCACCAATTAATCCAGTATTATTAGCCATGACTTGTTTGTTTTTATTTTTATTTTTTAAAATAATTTTTTCTTCAATGACCTTGGCATATGCTTTATAAATATTAAGTGGATGTTTGCATTTCATATTTGTTAAAACCAAAAGCAAAAAATTATAAAAAAATGTTCAAATAAAATTAAAAGAAATATTGATATAATTAAATTTTTGCAATGTTGATTGATCTTTGACTGTTATCTTGAAGGAGTCACCAGTTCATACAAATTAGAAATAAAAATGAAATCTCAATGAGAAATTTTGCAAGGAAATGTCTGGAAGCAATTCTTTTTGCATTGTATGTAATGAATATATACAATATAGGTAAAGTTGGATAAGAATCTGACTAAATGGGGAATATATTTAAACAATATTTCTGTTGAAATGACTAAAAGTATCAGTGCAATTTCTTATTTAGATAATTCTTGTATGAAAAGCACTATTGACGAGGTAACTAAATTTCATGATTTGTCATTAGAGATGTAATAAATTCCCTCCAGATATATAAGGTATTTTCATGGGTGCTTCAACATGGTGTAATTAACAAACTTGCTAGATTAATTACAACTGAGTAATGAGTTTGATCCTCACTAGGTGCTCCATACTTGAGGCCTTGTACCATATCTATGCTTCGTAAATCTCACTTATAAGGTATTTTCATGGACTTTACAAGGTTGTTACCTATGACCAAAAATCCATATGAAAGTTAATTCTCACTAAGTTTATATTAATAAAAAGGAGAATAATTCATTTTTTAAAAATTATGAAAATGACATCTTTTGTAAAGAAACATATTTATCTGAAAATTTTCATTTTATAAAGTTATGTACAAAAAAAATTAATAGAAATACAAAGGTCCTTCAAAAAGTGGTACCCATTCTTGTTTAAATAGAACAAATTTAACCTCTTAATAGTCACTTCAAAATCTAATATTCTAGGTTTTAATACTCACCATCAAAATTTGAGATTAAAAATAGCACACAAATTACAAAATTTCAAATCTAATTTATATAACCTTTGTCAGTCTTTACATTCCACCTTTTGGTTGAGGTCATATATACTCACCTCCCATAGAAGCTTCTTGGCTCTTTTTATAGAAAAGTGTGAGTTGCTTAATTCACTTCAACATTGAAGAATTGTTGTCCTCTTTCATGAACTAAAATTTCGGAAACAACCATACTTTGCTCCTTCATTGGGTGTCAGCATTATGAGAATTCACTTTGCACAAATTTTTGAATCATTAAAAGACAGCACTAAACTGCATATATTACCATGGCACTCCTGAAAACTTTCAGCTTTGCAATAGTAATTATTTCTTTCTTTTCTTTCTTTTCTCTTCCCTTTTCTCATTTTGCTCTTTCTTTTCTCTTCCCTTTTCTCATTCTTTCAATGAGTGCATTAGCCTGTTTGTCCTTATCCTCATTCACAGCAGCAGTTAACCTGCCACTTCAGAGCCTGTTAATAAGATCAGTTTCTATGTTTCTCTATAATTAACATGATAGTAATCTGATCCAGCTCTTTAGTATGCTAGTACCCTGTAACTGCATGCATCACTTTCTCCTTCCAAAAAATCTATAACAGTTCTTTGCTTTCTGGGTGTGTTCAGAAGGGCAGCCATTTTGAAAGGATTATACATAGGTGAAGAGAATTTAACTCCACAATTTTTGTTTATAACCTTAAAAAATGCAAACACTAATAATTCTCAGTAATAATTATTAGATTTAATAATTTTCCATTAATTATAATAAAATTTGAATACTTGATGTGTTCCACTCCCAACATTGAATTTTTAAAGGGTTTTGTAATCTTCAGAAATTCAGCTAATTATTGAAATTTAATATAACTTCTTGTACCTTTTGTATCAATAAATGCATTTATTAAAGGTTTTCTTTGTGTTAAAGAAAATAAACAGAAATATTTTTTTTAACATGAATCTCCCTTCTGCCCTATAAAATCTCAGTAAAATACCATGTGATCATGAATAAGTTTTACATTTCACATTGCTTTAAACAATAACACCCTAGAAAATTAAAATCAGTTTTTGTCATCTCTCACTGGGGTTGAAACTACAGCAATACCCTAAATTAAAAATTTTAAAACTGTAAAATAAAATATTGCTTTGTCTGGCAACCTGTTGTTTTCATTTGTTAAACTGATTTAAATTTAACAATCAAGAAATAAAAGAATTTGCTCATAATCATTATTCAATATAAATTTAATAGAATCTTTTGTTAATAAAATGAATTCAGCATGTATGGAGGCCCAGTCATACAATAAGCAAATTATTTTTATATTTAAAGTTTGTCATTAGGACTATTACAATAATTGTTGCTGTCTCGTAATTTCACTAAACATCACTGAAACAAGTTAGATGGAAATCTTTGTTTATTCTTGTATTATTTTAGAATGCATTACTGTCAACATAACCAGTGTTGATACTGCATTTTTAGTAGTGAATATTTAAAAGCCTGATGTGAAAGTTGAACAGCCTTGCCAGGCTAGAGTGCTCCAACTACTTTACTATTTTACCTATAGATATGAGAATGGGATTTAACTTTTCCAAATTTATTTTTGCAAAGTGAACACAGATGTCTACGCTACTATCTCCACATTATTATTATTAACTGTGAGATCTGCAACTCTACAGGAGAGGTGAGCCTAGTTTCATTATCTTTAAGTAACTTTTAAGATTCATTTTTCATTGATTCTTTTATGTATTGTAAAACATGTCTCTTGCTCTCTCTCATATATATATATATATATATATATATATATATATATATATAGTCTCTCTCTCTCTCGCTGATACTGAGCACTTTAGGCCATAAATATAGCATACTTTAAAACTATATTTTATCATATATATAATGATATAGTTTTAAGGTATGCTATATTTATAGGATTTATTCATGTTTTTACTACATATGTGATGTTAAAAAATATGTAATGGAAAAATAACTGCATAAAAAATACATATATACATGCATATATGGAAAATGTTATACAATGCTATCAGAATAATAGTGGAATGACAAAAAAATGTTTTTGTAATCATTTCACTTGAAGCAAGGTGATAACATTACTAAGATGTAAAGGGTTACTGGGAGTAAAAGAGAATGAAAAGATTTTAGAAACACAATCTTAAACCAGGAAGGAGTGTGAACCGGGCAATAGGCAAACCTATCTACTATTAACTCCTATATTAATTTTCATCCTTCAAAAGGACTTCTTCAAACTAATAAACTATTTTATCACTGGAATTTTTATGCATGTAGGTAGAGGACAAAATACAATAAATACCAATTACAATTTTTATATCATGAAATACTAAAAATGCAGGAGACATTTAACTTTGGCAACCAATGTATTTAGATGTCTAACCTAGCTGACCTCAATTTGTTGTTATTTTAAATATGCCATATTGTAATAACAGGAAAGCAAATATGTCGGATGATCCTGGATGTCAATTTACCATGAAAAACTAGTGCTCTTTTAATACTATTTAACATTAAATTACTTTCTCTTTTAAGATATGTAAAATGTATATAATGTGTGTGCACATACACACACTCATTTCATTGAAGATGATTGGTAAGGTGCTGTGATTAAGCTTTTCTTTTTATTAAATTTTTTTCTTGCATTCTTACAAGTATTTTCTTTTCTGGATATAAAGTGTGTAAAATCAGTTCAAATGTTTTATGCATCCGAGCACTTCCGGCTAATCTATTAGCCCAGTGGTTCTCAAACCTTTTTTTTTTTTACCCATGAACCAGTTTTACTCCTAAATGGTGAACACCCATAACCATTCAACAAAAAACAAAACCTTTTATTTTTAATAATAGATAGGTTTAGTAATTGTATTATAGAAATAGTAAATATATATGCTTTCTTTATATATAATCTTTATAATTTATATATTATTTTTCTTTTAATATTTTATATTTATATTTGATAATTTCATTTTATTTCATTAATATTAAAATTATTATTTGTTAATATATTAAATTGTATAATAGATTATAATCTAATATGTAATTTTCCTTTATATATCATTCTCAGTTTTTATTTGACTTTTACAATCAAAAATAGTGTAAAAGGGAAGCTAACATATATCAGTTGATCTTATTTTCTACTAAGAGTTGTTTGTTCTATTTATACTATTTTACTGTCATAGACGTAGAAGTTCCAATATTCAGTTGTAACAACTATTCCAAAGTGAAATTGCTCTATGGACAACTAAAATACTACAGTATTGCTATATTTATTTATTTATTTTTGTAGAGAACCACCATATTAACCATTATCAAGGATATTTTTAGCTCTAAAGATTGCATTTGAGCATGAAACACACTGTCACTGTTTGGTATTGACCTCAGTGTCCACTTTTATATTTATATATGCACTATCTCGGACCATGTTCACTTTTATCCATAAATATACCATATCTTAAAACTATATCTTTACCATATGTGTGCTGAAAAATTTCTTGGCCCAACCAAAACACCTTTCCAAAAGAAATTCTGTTCATTTGGCTTGATTTGACCCACGCAAAAATTCCCATTTGAGCAAAGCACCCCTGATTCCCTTTGTATTCCATTGGTGAGATGTAAGTTCCACCTGAGAAGCTTCTTCCCACAAACCACTGCTTTGGGGAACTGACTCCTAAGAGGATGCTTCCTCAATCACTACAATTTTAACCTGTTCAAGTCTAGAGTCAACCATTATGTTTCCCACATATCCCAATAAACTGTGCCTCTTACTCTGTAACTCTCTACTTCGAGTGGCTCTTTGGCCTTGTACAGGGTGAACATAATAATTTTTTTTGTTTGTTATTTTTTTTTTTATAAAAACAAACAAACAAACAAAAAAGGATTTAGGCAAGAACTTTCAGGCATCTACTTCCAAGAATCTAACCAAACATCAGAATTTCTTCTGAAAGGTCTTCTTAGTCTGGATAAAAAAAACTTCAGCATCACCTCATATTTGCTTTGGATATAGTATGGCTGAAACATACTGAACTTATGCCATTTTTCAGCTTAAACCATTACTTATATTCTATTCACCATCTCAAAAATTTAATTTTCTCCTGTTTATGAGGGCATCACATCTGAACTTTTACTGCTGATATTTCTGTTTTCTTCATTCTATTCTTTCCTTCTTAATATTTTCCCACCACTTCCAAAGACTGACTGCTTGTAAATTAGGGCATTGAAATAGTTTGATTTGCATAAGTTTACAAATATTTAATACTTTTTACTGACACGTAATTTTTACTTTGTACTTTTTATAGACAATTCTACTTACATTCCAAGATGCTGTGGCTAGGAAACAGTACTACTGGTCTCACAGTTACAGACTAACCATGGTTTAATAATTACCAATAGTTTGAGAGAATCAAATTCTACAAAACTGATATCCTGAGGATTTTCTATATCTTTGTCTTTCAGATAGGTAGGATTTTATCTAAGTAATTATCAACATTTAATAACTTCAGCTCTTTTATTGAAGTTCTGGAATATTATTAATAACTCTAACAAAAGACATCTATTCACTGAGTATACATTTAAATTGCTTTAAAATATACACATAATTAACTAAGTTCATTGTGCCTAGAAAACCTGTCTTATTTTAGAAGAATCTTTCTGGAATTTACCAAATTAAGTCAGACCAACTAAAATGACAGAGTAAACGCCTTTCAATGGGATTTGGATTCAATTTCAAACCTTGTCAGTAAAATGAAATGTTAACACATTTTTGACATTCCTCTTTTATTCTTAGGTACTTAATACAAGTAAAGGATCTTATTTGGGGGATTTCAATATACAATAAATGGGGTTTCTTAATAAAGAGTGGGGTTGGAAAATCAAAGGGGCAAAATTAATAAATGGTGAGTGAATTGTTGTGAATTTTTCCATGGTTAATTTCCTTATGTTCATCTAAGTTCTGAAATATTTTTAAATACTTTTGGTATTAATGTTGTGTTCTGGCTTTTGTATTCTTTGTTGCCATCTTTGATTGCTTTCAGTCACTGTGAGCAAATATCTGCTGCAGTTCTCCTAAACTAACATTTTTGTTCTTCTCTACAGTAATGGCTGCCTTAATTGTGAACTCCATCCTCCAAATTTTCCATTGCACTATGCAGAGATCAGAACATTACCTGATGTCAGCAAGTCATTTTTATTTTGAGGATCTTCTTTATCATCTTAGGCTGGACTTGTCATTGTCCTGGTTGGACATGGCTAATTTTGCCACAAAGCCATGTGCAACAAATTCATCAGCCATGATTTGCAAACCCTCTGTTACAAAACTCAGGAAAAATTATATGCGTTATTTTTGCATCATAATTCTTAATTTCCTTTGCAGTTTAAGTCTCTAAAATATAAATACGGCACTGATTAACCTTTTTTGAGCTGACCTTTGCACAAACAATTTTGTATTTTTGTAACAGGTTCATGAGACCTTCAATAATAACCATTAATTTGATCCTATGTTTTTCGCAAAATTTTTTATGGACAAAAATTTCCTGGTCATGTTATTTCCAGACATTTTCTTTGGATGTACAATTCTATTACAGTTAATAGTTAAAAATGAACTTACACAATCTAAAGTCTTTTGTGTTTCTAATATCTTCTTGACAATACAAAAACTGAGAAATTCTTCTATTGGACATATGTTATTTGTAACTTCCAAAATGAAATTACAGCATTAATGTTTAATAATAATTTAATAATGTTTAATAATAATTTAAATTACTTTTTTAGCTTCTATCGTAACTTTTATCAACTGTTAATGGCATGAAATAATTTCCTTGTGTACATATGAAACATGAGAAAAAAAAACGAGTTCATATACAAGGTTTTATTTCTATTTCAATAAAAAAAATTTCCTTCTGTTTAAATTCCCTAGTTGAGGAGTAATCATTATTTACATTTGGACTAATAACCTCATCTTTATTGTTATCACATCTTGGCTGTTGTGTTCTCCGGCCTTCTTCAGGTGTCTGTCAATCTGGATAACCTTTAGAGAATTTAATCTAAGAGAGTAGCTTGTTCTCATTCTGCTCTCCACATTTCCATGTTTATCCAATCTTTGTTCTTTTTGGTACTGCTTGATTATTTATAGCCCGGTTTTCACTAAATCTGAGTCTATACTAGCCAGGCCAGGGATTGAACTCAGAATTACTATGCCACCATATTCACAAAACAAAGCTCTAATCTACTAGGTTGTTATCCATATTAAAGTGTTGGGTCATGAATTTGGTGGTATAGTAGTTGGAAGTTCAATCACTGGGCTTGGTAAAAACATACTCAAACTCTGTAGAATCAGGGCAAGCAACAACTTAGTGGTATTAAGTAAAAAAAAGACAAGATATCACTTGACAAAGACAACAGAATTATAAATAAAGGTTACCTGGATTCACAGACATCTGCAGATGGCTGAAGAGCACAACAGCTGAAATGTAATAAGGACTGAATGTAAATAAAAAATGATTTCATTTATTTTTTTTTTTTATTTTTTTTTCATTAGCAATTGTAAAATGAATTTTATTAGAATAGTTGATGTGATAAGCTTAGGATAAAAATTTAAATTTTCACTTATTTTTTAAGCAACAAGCATAAAATTGTCTGAAAAGAATAGAATAATCAACTAAGAAAATAGTTTAAAAATTGCCAATTACTTCATTTTAATTTAACAAGGAGTTTGTCCTTTAACTTAGGTGGTTTCATTGCATGAAACCTGGAAACCACTGCAATCCACTTCTTGTCATTTTACAGAAAAACTAAGACTTAATATTCCTTTTCCAGCACATTGCATTTTACATGCATATTTTGTCTACTTTCTTAGAAATAAAGAAATTTCACCTCATTTTGTTGTAGTTTCTTCTTGTGCTGATGCTTCATTTTTTATTTCTTTATTATAAACATATAAATTTTCATTTCTATTAATATAAAATATTAATTCTATTAAGTTTCATAAAGGCCTACAGAATAAAAAATATATTCCTAACTTATTGGTTATACAAGGTCAAAAACAATTCATTTAAATATAAAAAGTAGTTTCTGTATTTTGGTAGTTTTCATCTTCCATAGTTAATTTGAGACAAGTTTTTATTTAAGTTGGTATTGCAAGGTAATTGCTATTACTTTTTGTATTTAAATTAAAATTTTAAAGTGTATATATAATAGGTTGGTTATTAAAAAAAAAAAAAAAAAAAATTTAAATGATAGGGTTTTAGATTATTTTTTTTTTTTTTTTTTTTTCTTACTTTTCACCTTTTTTTTATTTATTTTTTCTCTAATGTTCACCCAATACAAGGCCCAAGAGCCACTCAAGGTAGTGGATCACTGTGTGTTTTTGTATTAAATCTAAGAAAAGAAAAGAAATGAAGTTCCTGGGGCTATACCCAGGAAGACAACAGCCTTGATACTGTCAAGATTTAATTAGTGTAAATTCAGGGTTGTCAGAGATGTTAGAAGTTGCAGTGAGTATGAAATAATAATTTCCTATACTCACTCACTTCAAACTCAGGCAAGCTGAGGAAAAATTATTTTTGAACCAATGAAAACCTTGTCTTCAGAGAAATTAGCTGTTGAACCAAGAAAGAAAATAAAATAAGCCTATGCAATATCCTTTTTTATATAAAATGAAGAAAAAAAATTAATTTAACAAGAGAAGTGTGTTTGAAGTCATGTGAAAGGTTTCGTTTTTGTTCACGTATCCAGCTTGAAATTTTCGTTAATGTTAAGTTACTCGCCAGTTATTATTAACCAAGAACTTAGTATATCTGAAGGAAAGCTATCTCTCGTCTAATGCAACTATATCCCGTCTGTGAACAAAACTTTCTTCCCTTTGTCTTAACATTTTTTTTGTATTATTTTGTGTCAGATCATTTAATTTGTTGTATGAACATTTCGTCTTCATGACAATTCATTAAAACTACAGACTTTAAAAATTCCTGATTTATTTTCCTGAAATAAACTACTGACACTACTTCAGGCATGTAAATTCCTTATCATCTTTTGTTAAAATTACCTGTGTATTTCCTCGTCATTATCAGCCTCCATTAATCTTTTTGGCCTGGGTAAATCAATTGTTCATCTTAACCCCAAAGTACCATGCCACTATAAAGTAATATTCTAAAAGTAGACATTGGAAGAAACATGAAACACAATCCTCTAAATTGGAAACAAGGGATAAACCTATACTTCTGTTCAAAAAACCGAGGAGGAGTGTGACCCGGAAAATAGGCGAACCTATCTACTCCTAACTAAAAAAAAAAAAAATCAGACAGATTTTTACCAGAAACTAAAGGATTTCAAAAACAGCCTAACCTTTAAAAAACATCATTCTTCAAATTCACAGCAGTTGTTTCCAACGGGAGTGTGATTTCCAATTTTGGACTAGCAAATGTTTCACTTGTAAATAAATCCCGGTTTAGTAAATCGAAAAATGTTTTAACTGCAATAATTTCACCAAAACGATTTTCAAAACATGTGCGCACTGAAGATAAAGTATTTCAAGAGCTTCGTTCAAATCACCTCCACGGTTATTAGTATTTTCAAAGAGTTTCAGTCTAGAAAATCCCACGTGTCTTCTGAAATATTTTTTCAATCATCTATCCCCGTCCACCCTTGTATTCGGGACTCTGGAGTATTTTTTTTTTTTTTTTTTTTCGTATGAATTACATTTTTTTTCTTAATTCATTTTTTTTTTTTTTTTTTGATTAGTTATAATAACAAAATTACACATTAAGAAAATATAATAATTAGTAATAGTTTCAAATAAAAACTGGCGTTCCTTCCTAGAGAGAATGTAAGTAGTAAATTTTTAATTTCGTCCACGCTTAGAAAATTGCTATCAAACATCATCCGGTGCCCCTGCTAAAAAAAAGTACATTTTTTATTTTATTTTTATTTATTTTTGTTAGCATTTGTTTGTTTGTTTGTTTTTTTTTTGGGGGGGGTTGTTTTTTTTAACAAACTGTATCCGTGTTCCTTTCTGAAATGAACTGATAATGTCCGAGTATGCGACAAAACCTCTTCAGGAAAAATAATGTACGGAATTTTTAAATCATACTTTTTATTTTTCTTATTATTTGTTACTTATGACAAAACATTACCATTACATCCATTAAACATTTCGATCAGATTTACGTTCAAACAATATTTTTCGAGTATTTCTTTCATCAGACATAAAACAAAAAAACACGAGTCTTCAGATCCAATGTGTTTTGATTCGAAGCAAAGTTTCTTTGAGGTGTGCCAAAAATGTCCCAACAACAGTAAGAAAAACAATTACACTACAGATGTTGGTAACTAGTATTAAATTATAAATTTTCTTGAGTGTTTTGGGGTGCTAGGATATTTGGGCAAATTAGTCACTATTACGTTGCGGGAATCAACACTTAAGTGAAAGTCTTCTTAATTTTTTTTTTTTACGGTCTCCTGGAAAATTTATCCCACAAAACAATATTGGCGGACTCAATGCGAGTCCAGTAAAAAGTGAGTAACACAAAACAATAAATATAAAACAAACGACAATGCATGTATCAACACAAGTAATTACATGTGAAACGAAAAACATTTATTAGCTGTTCCATGCTCAGTATCGCCTATGGCCACCAACATTCGACCACATGTGTTGACATGTACGTCTCCAGTGTATCACGTGACCGGCCTAGCCTACGTAAGCGGTGTCCCATAAAACAGGTTCCGATGAAATATCTTTACCCTTTTGAAAAGAGACTTTTTTCTTTTTTATGGGAATGAGTAAGAGATGAGTGATCAAGGTATTCACTGGGTAGACTACCTTCTTGCCTAACAGGGATTATTCTGCTCCTTCACTTAACTTTTTTTTTCTTTACTAATCTTTTTAATCCTCCTGGTGTTCTGACTATTCTCCCAGATTACGTTTTCCTCACTAAATTGTAAATGCTGCTTGTGTATTATGTTGAAGAGATTAACTCGGCTGCATGTTGAAGAGCATTTAACATTTATACATTATTGAATCAAGGAAAAACAATGAGAAAACGATTTTTCTTTCAACGATAAAATATAAAATCAACAAATACAAAACAATTTTGTAATGTGTGAATATTAAGGAAAAGAAAGTAGTTTCCCTTTATCTGTTTCTTGAATAGAATGTTCAAAGTTCTATGTTGAAATAGAATGTTGCATTCAGAAAAGCATACAGTTAATTTAGTTGTGTGTTATTTGTATAACTAACAAAGTATTGGTTTGTAACTTGGCTTGTTCACAGAGAACGAATAGTGTCTGTAATGTAATTCAAGTTCTGTGTCTGTGTGTGCGTTGTGAGTAGAATCAATAATCTGTGTAGACGCGTGTGAGTTGCTGGATTCTATTGTCTATTTTTGGAACAAAACACTGTTTATATTACTATTGGTAGGCTCCAGGAAACAACGCGAGAAAGTTGAACGAACACAAAAAATATATAATTGGATAAAAAATTAACCAATCAGTGATTTTCTAGCAAAAGCACGTTTGCGAAATTCACGGCAGAAAAATTCAGTGTGGTGACTGCGATTAGTAAATTGTCCTGTGGTAAACAGTATTTATTATTTAACCAATCACAGATGAGAAAACTGTAGGCGTGGCAAACGTAGTAGTCATTACAGAATCGTCCTGATGAGGTGTCTTTGGGTCCTCCCATTGTCTGGATTTATAGCCGGTGGAGGTGACGAATTTGCTTCTTTGGACCGATTTATCTAGTACCTAGTTCATCGCCTTGGACTGGGTATAGCTGAATACCTACGAATGGACTTGTGGTGCATCTGCTTCAAGTCGATTTGGTTTCGTAGGTGCTGCTCCCCATCTACGTTGATGTGGTATGACCTTGTATCAAGTTTTTGTGCGTTCACTTTTTTCTGTGGGACTCTAGCCACCATCTAGAACTCCTCTTTGTTCAGGCTAACCCGGCCCATTTTTTTATATGGCCATTGTGCCTAAGAGTCATCTCTCACAATCACAGAATTCACGTCATACTTCTTTCCGTTTTGGGGATTTGTCAATTTTACACGGCACTAGCCGGGAGTTTCATTTCTGTCCCATTCCACATGATTAAGGTCATGTCAGAGTGCTTCGGATTTCTCTCATGAACGTGTTTGGCAGTTAATACGTTCACCGTAGCTCTGCTATCAAACTGAAGGACAATTTCAACTCGAATTGCCCTATGTGCGAGACTGCCAGCTTTTCCCTCAGTCACGACCATATCCACGTGCTCAAAGTCCGACTGACTACTGCTACTATCTTCACTCAGTTGCGGTGTGCGCATTGTCTGAACCCATTTATTTACCGACTTTCATTTTGCTGCAAAATGATTCTTGCCTCGGCACTTCCGAGAAGTTTTTCCATAAGCTGGACAATGTTCCTTTCCTGGTTCATGGCAAGAATACAGAACCGGGATTCTTTTCCGAGTTTTGATTTTCTCAACAGACTCTTCTGCGTCTTCGTAGCGATCTTCTGTACTTGTTCCGGTCTGAAAATTCGAGAATGTTGGGCAGCGTTCTCCATTAGTTTGCAGACATCAATGCACCTCTGCAACTCTCTCACTTTTAGCATTTCTGCTTGTGTTTGTGTTTTGGTATACCCCCCAAAAACAATTTGGTCATGTAGTATCGACGTCACGCCGTTGTCGCAAATGTCACATGTTTTTATTAACATCCGCAAAGCAGCTATAAAAGCTTCTACGCTTGTTTCTAAGCTTGTTTTCACGTTTGAAAAACTAAACGTTCGTACGTGACATTAGTTTCACCAACTGCATACGTATCAAATGCTTCAAGAATTTCTTCGCGCGTCCGCTGTTCGTCGAGTATGGTAAAATGAAAACCGTTATACACCTTTAACGCGTCTTCACCCAACGTGTGGAGGAGTGACGCTGCTTGATACTGTCTTTGTTCGCTGTTCCAATACATGATAATGGCAGAGTTATGCCACTATTGCTTGAACAGTTTCCAATTTTTGGCTAAATTGGCATTCACACACGGGGCGGCTTTATACCTGCTACTGGCCACTGAACATGTAGTTCGTTTTCCGTTAAGTCCGCCATCTTCTCTTAGACCCACGTGGTTCGAATTTTTACAATATCAAAACAAGAACACGAAAATTAACACTTATCTGTTTCTCTTGCACTATTATGTTTTCCCTTTCGTTGTTCAGTCGTCACTGACTTGTGTACCGCTGCCACCATATTCCATGCTAAGTATCGTCTATGGCCACCGACACTCGACCACACGAGTTGACATGCCCGTCTTCACAGTACTCCGTGCCAATCCAAACTGCCCGCTTAGCCTGCGTAAGCTGTGTATCATAAAATAAGTTCCCACGAAACACCAGTTTTAATAAGAATGTGTGTGTGTGTGTGTGTGTGTGTGTGTGTGTGTGTGTGTGTGTGTGTGTGTGTGTGTGTGTGTGTGTGTGTGTAACAAGCGTACGTGTGAGTGTACAAAAGTCAAGAGAGAAAACCCCGAAAATAAATGTACCCCAATGAGGGGACACTTTAACCACGTGCGAACTACATGTTAAAACCAGTTGAAAAGCTGTAAAAGAGGCTAGGGAGAAAAATGCACGCTTTTTTATAGGCTTAAGGAGTGTCCACTAGCGACGTTCTTTTGGCAAAGTCAAGTAGGATAATCCATAGGCGGTATCTCATTTTGACTCGAAACGGTTAAGCGTTGCAATAAGGAAAGCAATATCCGTATGTAAGAGTATTCTAAGATCTTCGTCACTTTACTCAAATTTAAACTTTAAAAATGTTTCCATCAGGTAGACGTTTCCCTTACTTTTAATTCACAGCATTTACACATAATAATTATTAAAATGAATTTTTAGCATCTCCTTTTTAACTTTTACCTTCTCCACACCACCAATGACATGAAATTGTTGATGTTCGTATAAAAATATGTCACCACTTTGATGTAGAAATCAGCACTTTCGATACGAGTGTGTGGTAATGTTTTATAGTAGCTATTTATGGGCTCCTGGAACATTTATCCCTCAAACAACGTTGGCGGACTCTTGTGAGTCCGGTTATGAATAAGATATACAAAACAAGAAATCTAAAACAAATGGTAGTTAATCCATGTATTAACAAAAGTAATTACATGTGTACACAATTAAAATGAAAATACATTCAAACTAGCTATAAGAATGTGCTTGTTTTGTGTCTGTGAAACAAGTGTGAGTGATACACGTGTGTGTATGTCCGGGAGATCAAAAGTCAACAGACCGAAAACAACGAACGCGCCCTAACGGCAGTGTTCTTTATCTGAGTTGGACTACATCTGGAAACAAGAGTTAAAAAGAGAAAGAGAGAGAATATGCTTACCTTTTTATAGACTTAAATAACCCCACTTTTCGGGTGCTTTTAGCACTTTGATCAAAGAAATTAAATATGGGAGAAAAAAGTAAGTAGTATCATTTTTATACGCGAGGTCTTATTTTGATTTCGTTAAAAATAAAGTAAAATTTATGATCTTTCCTTTTTTTCACGAAATCAATTCCAACGAAATAAAATTAGCTAAAATTTGTAAATTATTAAATCTGAGTAACATGGGATAAATTTGTGATCAGTAGAAAAATTTTACCAAGGTTACCAACATTATCAAGATTATCAACATAACAACGTTATCAATATTATAAGCATAGCAACATTACCAAAATCACCAACACAAACCATTACTAAAATAAATAAATGAAATAACATGTCTACAATTAACTTTTCTCCTCCTTTGTCTACGCTTGAATTTCAAGGCTATATAATCTTTTTTTAAATGATTTTTACCCTAATAACATAATAGAAAGACAAAATTTGTGAATTATATGATAGTTTGTTATATGTTGTTTTATGAAGTAAAGGTCCTCTTAGAATTCTGGGGCGTTCCTAGACCCACACAGACGATTGTGATATTTCAAATATGATTAAAATATTAAATTTTATTGGTAATTGAGTTTTGTTTTATCGGTTAATTTTCATTAATTGTACTTTGTATCAATTTACTGTAGGCTTTTGTTTGGCTGGTTTTTATATATATAGATCATTTGAGTGAATCTAGGTACCCCCCCCCACAAAAGCGATAAAAGCATTTTAAAAAATGAAAAATCTTTCTTGAAGCTTAAATTTTAGTTTTAATACCAAACTATTAGATTAAATTTCATACTTCCAATCAGGAATGTAATTTGCTGTATTTCAAATAGGATTTACATTGATTAGAATCATTTTTTCTGAGTATCAATAAAATGTATAAAATCGTCCATATTGTCAAATCTGTCAACAGAACATTGTTAAAAATATTTTAAAAAACAGAATATACTTTTATGAAACTTTATTTGAAGATTAGCTGATTTAAAGTTTAATTAATCTGAATTGAAACAAATATTATTTATTTTTCATTTAAAATTTCGCAAAAAATGCATTGTTTTTACACGGTGGTTGGATTTTGTTTTGTTTTGTTTTTTTTATCAACATAAATGATCTGCCTAAGAATATACTCAGATCATTTGTAAATATCTATGCCGATGATACGATTATATACGGGCGCAGCTCAAAAACTCTCGATTGTCAGGAGATTGGCAGATCTTGCACAAACTATCCAATGGGGTAAAAAACTGTCTGGTTACATTCAATGCCTCGAAGACGATGCTAGTTACAATCCATCCTCAAACTTCCACCCAAACTGAAGTGGAACACGTACATACAAACTAGCTATAAGAATGTGCTTGTTTTGTGTCTGAATTTGCTAAGGATGCCGGTGAAATAGTCAGCTCCCTATACCGCTCCAGTAAGTACTTGACTCCTCCTGCTATCATCTACCTTTACAAGTGCCAGGTCAGGCCAAAAATGGAGCACTGTTGTCATATTTGGGCGGGAACTGCTCAGACCTTACTCTCCAGCCCTGATAGAGTCCAAAGGCGTCTCCAAGTCCTTGTGGGTGACAAATTATTCTCCACAATTCAACCTCTGCGGGATGTGGCAAGCCTTTCGCTGTTCTACCGCTACTTCCACAGGAAGCGCTCGGACGAACTACATTACTTGGTCCTGTTAAGTCAAACTTTCATGGCAAGAACACGCCATGCCACTTACATAGTAGCAAATCACTCTTATTCCCCCCGTATTCCATCGATGAGAAGTAAGTTCCACTCGAGCAGCTTCTTCCTGCAAACCGCTGCTCTGTAGAACCGACTCTCAACAGGATGTTTCACCGATCACTACAATCTTATCCTGTTCAAGTCTAATGTTAACCATTATTTTCTACTCCTATACACACAAATGGCCTCCTAAAGTAACCCTCTACTTCTGGTGGCTCTCGGGCCTTGTAATGGGTGAACCTTACTGTAAAAAAAGATTATCGCTTTTATTTTCTGATAACGTCGTATATGGACGTCCGTATTTACAAAAAATGGACATGTTTATACACAGATTAAATAAATTCAAAATTCTTTTTAAAATACTGGGGCTCGTTGAATTCTAGTAAGCTTTTCCATTTGTGATTAGTAAATAACATTTTAATTTAATAACAATATCATTTGATACAAATTAATACAGAATGTTAAAAGACGTAAACGTTTATTAATTTAAAACAATCGTTGTAAAAATACATTATTCATTTAATTTTTTTTCTTAAGACAAATAATCCATAATACATTTTATACATAATAGCAATTAAAAGTTTGTCTAATTAAATTTAAATCGTTTTTTGTTTGTTTTTTTTTTGTTGTTGTTTTGGGTTTTTTTTTTTAAATTAGAGCAGATTTTCCGTAACTGGTAGTCCATTTTGACAAAACAAATACGAAAAACAATTTCTCTAAATTTTATAAAATTAAGCGAGTGTGGATGGTGGGTAACAGATATAAAAAGTATATTTTTAGAAAGATTTTCTTAAAAAAAAAAAAAAACGGTTAAAAATAATTTACTTAATTTCTCTATAAGTCCTAAAAGTTTCATTAAAATCCGACAATTATCTAATTTTTGAAAGAATTTCCAAATTAATGTGTTTTTCACCGCAAAAGACGCTCAAATTTTTTCGTATAAGTTTTAAAAATAATTTTCTCATCAAAAAATTATTTGAGCTTTCGTCATGATAATACCACAAAGGTTTTGATGATAGAATTTTGTTTCTTAGCGAATTTTTTACACTAATCCTATCTGAAAGATGACACATCAGTAAATACTGACGCGTGAGTGTATACGGGGAACATCAAAAGAGAATTGATTTATGTGAGAATTTCTTCGCTTTTACGCAATAGATAATTTTACATGCTTATGTCTGCATATTGTCCATAAGTAGTAGTGGTGGTGGTGGTGGTGTTTTTCTTCTTTTTCAAACCAATATCATTTTCATTTATTATAAAAGTATAACTGTTTTGTCAGCATGGACAAAATACAAGGTACCTGTTTCATCCGGTTATTTTTTGGGAATTCCGTTCTCGATTCGAACTCATTAGCCACTTTGTAATTTACTTTGGTAAGCATCTCCAGTAATTCCTTTTCGGTGGCCTCATTTGTAAAGACATTGCCAATAGACTGAATAAACCAGGAACCAGTCAAAGAATTTCTCCAAGAATAATAACCTGAAACAGTCGAATATGCGATCAGCACATCGGCCCATATTGGAATCTTAGAATGTTTTACTGCTGACTTTGAATGAAAGCTGGGTATTGCATCATGGACTTCTTTGCCTTCGTCCATTTTGGTTCCACGACAAGCTTGTATAAAAAAAAGTTTTGGTTTTCCTGAGAGACTCGGGCACTTGTCAGGAAGAAAATATGCCAGTAGGTCTTCGACTGGAATTTTACCATCGATGCCAAAGATAATATCATCATCCTCACCGTGAGTGAGAATAACGCAAACAAAACAGTCATTGTCGCTATGATCTGTGACACTCAGATCATAGAATAAATCCTTCATAGATTTAACACTTTTGTTGTGACGGATAATAACACGGAATCCAAGTTTTTTAAATGTTGTTTCCATACAATAGGCGTCTTTTTCTGACCCTTGTCTCTCTGGCATCCCATTCACAAACAGCACGTTGTTAATTATCAGAGCGATCCCTCGCCTTTTGTGGTCCATTTTATAGGCACAGTTCCCTAGAATTTTCAAGGGAGTGCCAGGATCAGATTCAGAAGTTAGTATCATCGATACATTTTTATTTGAAGCCATGGTTTCGTCTGATGTCCTCGGAATGTAATTTACAACCACAAATATATTACTTCACGTACTGAAAGCCGTTATATAGATATGTTTTGATGATTCAGTGATTTTAATAGCACTGGTATAATCTAGATAAAAAAAAATTAAATAGGATGCGATAGTATAATTTTCAAATAATAGCCTTATCAAGAAGAAGAAAGAGGACGCAACTAAATATATATATATATTGTTTATACTTATTTACGCATTATATAATTAGAATAAGAGCAAATGAATGGAGATTAACGTCTATGACACATTTGTTTAGATAATTGCTTATCTTATCATGCAATAATATTGAGACGTTTTTGGTATTACCCACATGCTAAAATTATCATTTTGGAGTTTAGTCATTGAAACACTGATTTTGGAAAGTAGGTCGAGTTATTTTGTTACTGCTTAAAACTTAATAAACAAAGTAAAACCAGAATTAGAGACAGCTGCAAATAGAAATACTTCATTATTTACATCATTTAATCAGTAATTTTTATTCTGTTGATATTCAGCAATTGAAAGGAAACATCAATAAATAATTTATGGGCTACAGAAACATATATGCACATAAGAAACAACACTCACACCATCAATTTTGTAAATTTCAAAATCAGTTTCGTTGAATTTTTCATTTGCGCAGCCGTACATAGCACGTCATAAAGAGGAAAAATGACGTACCAATAAAATCGTTCTATTTTAGTGCTGAAATGTTCTAAGACTGCAGCCCCTTAAAAAGAATTATCCTGTTGAGAAATGTGCCACTGAGGTCTCTTCCTGGGTGAAAGTCGACATCGAAGCTTTCGTGCCAGCACGAAAATACTAATTGAAACTACAATCTTTCCCCCTGGCTCTATCCTGCCTGTTCAGCCGCTATAGTCCACAGAAATCATGTCTTCTTTCTGAGTGTAACAGACGTCTCCTTATCTTTGCTTGTAATGTGTTCAAGCGTGTCCTCAAAGAAGCAAAGTTACTATTCGCTGATAGAATGAGACACCGTATAGCCCCTCACAACTTTGATTCTAGAAATTACTGAAGTGAAGTGCGAAAGTAAATCTTCAGCTTCTCCTGTCTTGAATCAATTTGAAGTATTGACATCAACTGCAGATCAAGCAGAGTGCTTTGCTTGAAAATTCTCTTCCAACTCCACTCTCAACAGACTGCCCAAAACCTAGAACAGAGTCTCTACTGAGTGATAATGCACATAATTCTGTCCATGGTTTCTGCTATAATTTCTAGATGAGATCGCGATCTCCACAACTCATGCGGATTTGACAATATCCCTGCAGTTGTCCTAAAGAATTGTGCTCCTGAACTGGCAACCGTTCTCTCCAAACAATAAATACCTCGCTGCACAAAATAAAACGCAGTTTATTAGCAACCTGATCTACGTATTTACTGATGAGATATTCCGTTGTTGTAGTAGCACAAGGCATGTTCACTTATTGATAATGCATCCAGTTAACGTAAAAACGGGAGATCGGGTTGCATAACCGATAAATTTATAAAGTGGCATGTTTTAAACTTAGATAAATAAATAGCAAACTCTGTCCATACACATGTCTAAAACCCCTCTAACTCGGGCCACACTTGCTCTACATAAACATATTATACAGTTTTGGAATCAGGATGATCCCGGGATTGAAGAATTGGACCTTCATCTGGTGCTTGGAAATCTAGCATGGGGATCTTTATCCGGATGAAAATGACTGGAAAAAACAAAAGATTTTAAACGTTTTTCAATGGGATTTAACATCGGACTATAGGGGGCAAGTCTGAAAATTTGGTGTTGCCTATATTCATCCTCCTCCATTAATCCATTTTGGAGTTGATTAATTTTTTTTACCTGAAAATAAGTCCATTTTGAAGTTGATTATTATCATTTTGAAGTTGAAAAGGTATAGTAAAAAAAAAAAGGAAGAGAAAGACTTCAAAGTAAAACTTGAAAGTTTTACGTTGTTTTTCTTTTTAAGTTTTGTTTACAGGTCTGTAAACATAAAAAGCTTACACAAATTCCATATTTACAAAATTAAAGCAATCTGTAAGAGATAAAAAAAGAAATAATTGAATTTACAAGGTAATTAAAACGAACATTAAATCAGTTTAAGTAATATTTTATTAACATTTTATTAATTATAAATTGTTTTCTGCGCGATTCAAACATTCAAGTCTAATTTAAATAATGATAAAATGTGAATTATTTTATTAGTTTCTTTTCTAAGAAATGAAGACATGGGTATTTAAGCCCATAAGTAATGATATGTCTTTCTTTAATCACAGCTTTTTTAGCATGATCGAATGTAATAAATAGATAAATAATAGATATATTGTTGTTTTTAGATGCCCGAAACCCCTAATGACACCAGGAATAAAGATCACTGAGGAAGTTTCCTGGCGCATTTCAAGACTGTTTTAGATATGTAGCGTTCTTTAAATTCGTCTAATGCCAACGTATCACACTAATTTGAAACTTTAGTTTGTTTTGTTTTTTGTTTGTTTATGATTGACAAATGCATTGTTATTTCTTTATTGTATACAATACCAACTTTTGAAAATGTTTATTTTTAAGCTCCCGTTATCAGCTTTATTGAAGGTAAGAAATTCACTGTTTTTAAGCTAAAATTCATATATATCTGTTTGCTTTCTATACACACAAGTGCTATATAGCCAGCCTCTAGCCAACTTCCTGTCTTTCGTTGCTCTAGGAGAAATAACGAAAAGGCAAAATTTCTTAAGAGATACAAAGGACAGGAAGTTGTGGAGAGCCTACGTGCTAAAATAGTAATTTTTCACACTTTATCATTACCCTTTTTCTGCAACCTATTCACACAAACACATTAGACAAATTACTCGCTGACCAACTCCTCCCCGCATATATTGACTTCAATATGTCTTGTGAGTGTTAAATTCTTCTTTGGTATGACTTTCAGGGCATAAGTTTTAATGCCTCTCCACAACTTCCTGTCTTTTGACCCTCTACCATCCATTCGCATCAAAACTCGTTAATTAGGTTACTCTCCTTTTCCTGTTTCTCTTGTCAGAATGTCCTGTTACTATTAAATTCTCCAGGACTTCTTTCCTTATCATATGTCTCAGAAGTGCGGATTACTCACCTAAAAAATAGAAATTTGTTATTGTATTCTTTTTACCATCAAGTTCATATGATGCAGCCAAAACTGAAGACAAAACATAAAAGATCTCATCCACGCATCTAAACCAAATCGAACGTTTCAATGAAGTAAAATAGCTTTTCAAATAACTTCATATAAATATGAGAAATCACGTAGAAAGATGGAAATCCCAAGGTTAAAACTTCTCGTTAAGACACAAATACATTGTCCCTATACAAAATGGGAACATCTCCAGTAAGTCCTTTTTTTAGAGTACGTCAAGCAAGGATTGTTTGTCTCACATGATAAAAATTCTTATCCATTCACAGTTTGTTAAACAAGGTCACTGCTTGTAGCGGGTACCTTTGTAATCAGTTCCTCAGAATGAGTACAGTTCTTCACATTCGTTAGTGTATTTATAAAAAGCAGGTGAAAGAGGTGACACATGTCACTCCAAGACAGTTCGTTGTGGTCTTTATGCATCTTAGGAAGAACACGGTTTCTATGCCCTTTAGATGTAAAATGGTTCTTGTCTTCTCTTTAGGGTCTGTGACAATTGATACTCCATGACCAAAGGAGGCTTTATAACTTTAACACAAATATGTTAGACAGTTTTTCTTCACACATTTTTGTCAGGTATCGCCATTGCGTTACCTTTGTTTGAAATACCCGTTTGTCTCTTCGTACAGATCTAAATGCCGGTTTCTCTTCGTTAGTCATATTCGACTGGGGCGATGTTAATTTTTTCAAAACGTGCCTAACTTTCCATATTAACATACCCGATTAGAGTTTTGGTAACTTTGGAGTTGTTTTCTCTAGCAAGGTATTCGCTAGTTGGTGATAGTACATCCGAAGCCTTTATTATGCATCGCTTCCTCAAGGTCAATTAGTTGTCGTCTGCTGATATGGACAAATGAACAATCATTTTAAATAATTTAAAAAATTATGAGTTCATTTAAAAAAAAAAAAAGTGAATGAATTCCATAATCCCTTAAATTAATTTTTACTTCTTCATTTTTGGATGACACCGCCAGAATTTTTCTAGCCCAAGCTGCTTTTCTTTATGCTCCTGTTTTGAACCACCTTCTCCTACATGTAAATATCAGTACTCCGAGTACTTCCTTATCGTCAATGTTCTTCAGTGATAATGAGCTAACGCTTCCATTTTGTCAATACAAAATCAGGATTTTCTAAGGAAGAGAAGCATGTATGTAGAAGCATTTCAGATTTTCTACTTTTCCATCCGAAGAAATAAGGCGAGATTTAGGGAAATCAGATTATTTCCACGTGGAGCAAAGCGACTAAATATATTTGTCCTTGTTTTCACTTGAAACACATATCAAAAGAAACCAATTGGTCTAAGGCAGAATTTAAATCCGATAATCTGTAAAACAAAACAAGAATGAAAATAGATTAATTTTTTATGCAAAATTGCTATGCTTTAATTGACTTCTTGAATCAAAATTAAGTTTTTAGCAAATCATTAGCTTTGAATTGCCGTAATCTATATCTATAATTCTCAAAATGTGTGTGTGTGTGTGTGTGTGTGTGTGTGTGTATATATATATATATATATGATTGGATGCTGATTATGCATTTCCACAGTTTTCATCTGATTTTGATGAATTTTGTTTTTGTTTGATAGATAATTCTTCAGTACCGGTTTTGATTCCAAATTGTTGGTGACAATGGCTCTCCACTACTTCCTGTCCATAATAACACTCAGCAACGTTTTACTATTTACTATCTGTTCTTGGATATATATATCTTTCATAAAATATTTAATAAAAATAAATAGTTTAAATTATTACAATAATATTTATTATTATACAGTTCCCTTTTCAGAACCCCCCACAACCCATTCATATAAGCTATAAGTGCACATCCTTCTTCATTTGTATTACTCTCTGATATCGATCTGATCATGAATATTGTATTTCTTGTTCTGGTGTCCTTGACAAAGCCGCACTGTTCTTGTCATGTTTTCGATCTAATTCTGCTTCGCGTTTTATTCATCACACAATTAGTTTAGTTATGTGGCTCATTAAACTAATTGTTCTACGAAGTATGCATTTGTTTGCACCTAGCCTCTTACGAAATGTTATGAAAATGGATTTAGTGAGATCCTCCGGTATTTCGCCACTGTTGTGTATTTCGCTTACTACTACTGTGATTTTATCGATGCCGAAGTCGTCTAAGTCTTTTTGGTACGATCCCATCATGCCCTGCTGCTTCGTTCCTGTTCATCTCCTCTAGTGCTGATCTTACTTCGTCCTTTAGTATTTCTGGCCTTTCTGTATTTTCCATCGTAGGTTTCTCTCTCGTATCGTGAAAAACTTCATTGATGTATTCGTTCCACCTTTGGAGAGCTTTTCTTTTTCTTTTTTATTAAAAGTGATCCTTTGATTTTATACAGCCTATTGGTTGGCTCATTTTTCGTCCTGTTAATTCTTATAGTTTGCTGGGCATACTTGCTGTATCTTGGTTGCCCATTCTCTCTATTACTGCACACTTTTCACTAACCCGTTCCTCTGACTACATTCCGACTGACTACATTCGTTTTTAATTTCTGTGTTTAGTATTCGGTATACTTTTCCATTCCTTGGCATTGTTTGTTGTCACTTTTTCATCATCTCTAGAATTTCTTGTCATCCATTCGTTCATTTCTTGTCTCGTTTTCCTTGGGATGATACCGTTCGCCCATGTCACCAGTGTTTATCTCAGCATATTCCACTTTGATTTTGTATTCTTCATCAGATTATATTCGTTTGTAACTGTCATACATTTTCCAAAAAAACAAAGTGGAAAAAGTTTTCTTGAGACGTGTTTATTTTAGTTTGATGAAGTCCTAAAGGAAACCCAATATGGTTCTTGTTAGATAAAAATATATATCGTTGTTTCAACTGTGTTTTTTTTTATGTCACCTTACAACTTTGGTCCTTCAAGAGTGTCATAGCGCAGTTTAGGCTTTGCTTTGGTCTTCTTTAGTTTCTGTAGTTTTACGCTGAGAAAGAGAAAGTAAGTCATTTGGGCGAAAATGCACTTTCAATAGAAAATGCATTTATTTCGGAGTCTTCCACGTTAAATTTACTTCAGGGTTCAAACAACATATCTCCTTTCCTAACAAAACTAATGCTATAACAAACAGCTTCAATCGTAATCTGTCAGCACATATATAATATATATAAAATTGGGAACAGTTTGTTTATCTGTTCGCTATACACGACCAAACGATTTCATGTATATTTATGTGCAGTGGCAGACCAACATTTTTGAAGCTCTGAAGCTTGAAAAGATATAGGATTCTCTTCGCAACCAGCAAAAATAGAATCGAGGATCTAATTGTGAAAATGTAGGCTATGAATAGATTCTGGTGATCCCAACGATCCCCTGCTGTTGGGGAGTCAGCTGCTGCAAATCCTCAAGAAAATTTTGAAATTTGATCAATTACGGGGGAATTTTGAGGCCATATGAAATAGGTATTAGAGTATAATTTAAGGCCAACATTATATATTTCAACCCATTGGCTTATGATTCTATTACAAATCAATGGACTTATTTTAATAAACCCTTTTAAAAAAAGCCATCAATTTTATTGAAAAATTCACTCATATGTAGATGTTTATATTGAAAATATATATTTACCTATTTGCTTCTGTCTTTGAGCAGGCAATCAATTCATTTGTTTGTTGGCGACTGAAAAATAAAATATGATTTTGAAATTATTGATGTCTTCTAATGAGAAAATGTTTGCAAAAATGATTTACCACACATAGGATTATTTTCTGATTTGGCTAACATTATAGTGTTATTATTATCATTATTATTATTAAGAAGAAGAATCGAGAACATTGGAAAAATAGGAATTTTAATGAAAATAAAAAGACTTGGCTTCATCAAAAAGTTTCTTTGTAAATGTACTTTTTGTGTCAGTAAACAAGAGTCTAGTTTTTTCTCTCTCAGTACACAAGAAAATTCTGTTGAAGATTAAATAGTAACTGAAGAAAATCTGTCGACATTTACAAATATGCAGCGCCATGATGAAATTGTCCATTTTAGGAATGCTCAAGGTTTACAACAATAGAACATAAAGGATAAGTATATAAATATAAACAATACTTACATTTTTTTATCCCATTTGGTATTTTCATATATCTGAATAAAAAAAAATAAGGAAAGCAATATAGATATAGGACATTAGAAATTTAGTAAAATAGACATAACGGGTAAATAATTTCATATGCACTGAGAAAAATTGGTTTAACGGATAGATAACAATTTCGGAGAAAGTGAACAAAATATATTAACGGGTAAATAGTTTCTTCAAAATTGAGTAAAATCGACTTAACAGATAACTAACAATTCGTTAGAAATTGAGTAAAACAGATTTAACGGGTCAATATCAATTGCTTAGAAACAGCAAATATAATGAGAAATAGCAAGACACGCTTTTAATAATTTATCTTCATACAATTTTCCTTCTATAGATTTGGTGAGCATTGTCTTTTTTTTAAATAACATTGGTCATGATAGATTACAAACCTTTTGAAATGTTGTCTCTGCTATTAGTCGTTTTTTCAGATTTGAAATAACCTCAAGGGCATTGAGACTTTTTCTGAAAATAGAAAAAAAGATGATCTTTAATAAAAATAATCTTCATATTATTTTCCTATTTAGAATGTCTTTTTAAGGATGCGTGTGTGTGTGTTCACATGAGTATGTACAATCAAATAATATCTGACAAATTTATATAAGCGTGACAGGCTTGTAGAAAGAATTATGAATATATATATATATATATATAGATAGATAGATAGAGAGATAGAGAGAGATAGATAGATAGATAGATAGATAGAGAGAGATAGATACCTTTGCCAGTTTTGAAAATCTTCTCTCACTTTCGCAAACAACTTTTCATGTTCATCAAAATTGGCTTTGACTTTTTTAAATATCGCTTCCAAGTAATTTCTGAAACAAAATTATAAATCATGTAAATACATTATGCAGTGATTTGATTATTATTATTCCACTTATATGGCTGATAGTCAATATATCTAAGGAATTTGATTTAAACTTCGGACTTAAACTCAAGAATATACAAACCCACTAGTTCAAAATAATTAATATAAAAATATCCAAAAAATGGACACGAAATAAAATTTTAAAAAAGCGTTGAATTAACAGCCTGTTTTTTTTTTTTTTAAATTGTTCATATGCAAAAAACAGCACACAACTTTAGCTGTTGTAGATTCCAAAATATGTATTATGTCCGATCTTTTAACACACATAACTCATCGTTAGAGGTGTGGAAAAGTAAAAATAAAATAAAATTTATTTTATCTAGAGCACTGTTTTAAAAATTTTTGTCATTTTATTTTTTTCGAAAGTGAAATCGAATGCTATATAGAACGCATGTAATACACATAATATTAAGGGATGAGGTAAACATCGAGTAACCTACCTAACGGGTTTGTGTAAATGAATGACAGAACAAGAACTGTAGATAATAATGGGACACACTTTATTTAAAACTACAAAGAATAGGAAAGTGTGTAGATCCACGATTGACCACATCCTGAAAGGGCAGAGAGAAACACCGAGTAATCTACCTAACGGGTTTGTGTAAATGAATGACAGAACAATAACATGACAAACATTATAGCTACAAAGAATAAGAAGTTGTAGAGAGCCATGATCGACCACATCCGAAAGGAACAGGCTCCATAAAAGAAGAATGACATTACGAATTTAAAAAGTTGATGAAACTCATTTTCTTTGTTTGTTAAATCGGTATCTCCCCATATACAAGGCACGCAGACACAAGGGGTTACAGGGTGTGGAAAAAAATAGGAAAAGAAACATTAATAATGAGCGGGAAGAGGAAAGGGTAATCAGGAGAACAGTAGATTGCGATTGACATTGCGTTTAAATTTTTGCAGATTCAGATTGGCTGGAATGTATGGAGCCGGAAGGGAGTTCCACAAGCAAAAAGTTCGATAAAAGAAGCTGTTAGCACAGAATTTACGGTTACATATAACTAGTTTAACTGTAAATTGATGAGATCTTGACGCCAGTCTAGTACTGCGCTTAAATTCAAAAAGTCTAGGTACCATAGGGAAGAGTTCATCCGAACAATTACCATGAAAGTAAAAGACACAGAGAAGCAACCTTACGACGGTGGGAAAGTGGCTGAAAGCCGAGCCGCTAGATCAGATATTGCTGATAATAATCTACCTTAAACAATTCTATGCCATACTTAATTTTCTTAAATATAGTTTAAACCAAATAATATGCCCTTAAAACGTTAACGATTTTAAAGCTATTTCAGTATAGAATAATATGTAACTATGTACCCTTCAGTTGTGTGTCATGCGTGATACACGCTTAGACGATCATGTATCTTTCGATCTGACGCAGTAGGTTGCCATTTCTTTCTGCGGTAGAACAGTTGCTATCCAAGGCTATATAACCTGGTCTGTCCTGTTATTTACCCATAGCTGGGGGGGAAGAAGAAGAGGATTCATTCCTTTCCTAAGGGTATTAGCACGTAATTGAATGTAATGGATTCGACTGAATTTCGAACTTGGCTCTCCGATTCCTCAATTCAAGCCGCTATCCATTACTCCACCGTGTATCTTAGGTGCCTAATACAAAGCTGTAGTTTTAATAATCGGGTGGTGGGGGTCGAAAAAAGCATTTAAAATGGTCAATAATTGCGAAATTAATAAACGAGGTGGTCTCATTAAGTTCGGGGGATTTGGAAAGCCTCCAACTGCTTAAAAATAAACAAACATCACTCTTCTATTAGGTAACTAAAAGTAAAGTAGATAAAAAATAAGATCGTTACCTTTCTGCTACGTTGTAATAAACATTTGCTGTTATAATATTCCTCGATTTGATGATTTTCGAAAGCTTTTCGGCTTCCTTGAAAAGAATCTTAACGTTTTTGTATCTGCAATATAAATAAAAAGTAAGTATAATCGTATGTAACAATGTAAGAAGAAATATTTTACGTACGTAACAAAAATTGGCTTCATATTAAAGAAAAAAAAATTGTATATAATAATTGAAATCGATATGGAATAGAATAAATCATCTCTTTATGAGCGTCCAACTTGCAAACAACTGTTTATGAACAGCCATAATGTCTATTAAAAATTTGGGTTACACAAGGTGGTGTGATGTGTATAACATGTGTATAACATGCCTGGTGCTATCCAAAATACTGCTGCGTCTTGGAATGAAGTGAAAATGGCAAATAGGAAAAAGTATCGAACAAATTGTACCCAACTACCAGTTAGTGTATTTTTTTTTTTTTTTTTTTTTTGCATAGAGCCCTCATTTGCAGTTAAGGGTGCAGTTTTTGTCCAAACGAAATGTCAATCTATATATAAAATTTTGAGACTTCTGTTAGTCCGTCACACCATCTAAAATAGTCATACATTGACCGATCCAAACCAAATTCTGTGAGGATTTAAAATTCGTCAGCGTGTTGCCAAAAAATTCTAGTTTGGGAAAATTAGTTTTTAGGCAGAGACCGAAACTGCGCCCCCTCTCATACTTGGGAAATCACCTTCAAGCCAGCTGTTCTTAAAACCGTTCAACGAGAAAAGACTAGAGCACATCTGGTGATTTCCTCAATAGGATTAGGACACAGGTACGAACCATGCCGAGAAGCATAAAGACTTTCGATTGCCTAAGCCTGTAGATGTCAATTACACTAGTGCAAAAATGGATGTCTACTCAAATACATGTAGCCACTAAATATAACATTTATGTAAATAAGATATACGATTTGTAGATTCCTTTTCTTATGGAAGCTAAAAATTGAAAAAAAAACATTAGTAGAATGGAATATAATTAAAAAAAAACGATTAAGTAAACCAGATGAAGAAAATGCAATATATGTATGAAGGAGAAATTGAGAATTATATAATTTAAGTTGAACGGATTAATAAACAAAAGGAATTAAATTATTTCGAACTGTCGGCAAGGCTGATGTATTTCTCTTTAAAAACATAAAAAAGGACCGTACAGCACGGGAGCGTCCAAGGAAAACACATTTTGAAAAACCACACTGCGTGAAACAAACTATTATTGGGGAAAACAGTCAAAAGTGTTGTGTGTGTGTGTGTGTGTGTGTGTGTGTGTGTGTGTGTATTAGTATTACATAACAAAATCCAAAATTACCCCACATGGAGGGGATAGATCTTTTTCAACCGACGAAAACTACGTCAGTCTTATTCAACCCCGGTGTATAGACTGAGTTCGTATCGGAATTAGAAATTTAACTTTGACAGCCGTCGAAAAATTGATACAGAATTTATCCATTTCGATGTTTGTCAGACGAAATGCCCGAGACGGTGGTTAGGGGAGGGTGGAAGGCATTAGCCTTAAAGGGAAGAGGTTTAATAAAATTAAACCCGGATATTAACCTTATGACATTAAATTGGGGTTATATGAAGAATGGGGTGCTAATTAGAAACTAAAAAAGGGCCGAAAAGAGAGTTTTATAAAAAAAAATATTTATAAATGTACTTATATAACTTGGAAACACTGCACAATACCGAGGAGTGTAGACACGTGCGTCGAAAGCAATGGCAGCATGCCTTACGGCCCCCAAAATTTACAGTAACAACATTTTTCCATTGAAGAACAGAGCAGTACAAAAACTGAATTAAGATGTAAAATAATTGTCTGACTACTATAGTTTCACCAATTTGGCTCATCAGACAATAATCGTTTTAAACAATTTTACCTTATAAACCAGCTCGGGTATCTCATATCGTGGAAGACTTATTTTAGGACGTCTTTCGTAATACATACAATTGGTTTACGAAAATATCGATATTTTTTTTTTAAATAAAATTAGTCGACTGTAGGAAAAAAAAAATTCACTTACTTTTTTCGAATAGTGGAATATCCGGTAAAGTTTTCCAATATATTTACAGATTCGAAACTCGATTTATATTCTTGTTTCTACAAAAACAATGTTTAAAAAATATATTAAAATTTATTAATGATTCAGATTTGTAGCTTCATCTTTGTTGCACTAATTAAATTACTTAGTCACTTATTCTTGCAGCCATTTGCAATTCGAACGATTCGCATACGAAAATTAAAATTGTTGCACTATAAACTTATATGACGTATGTTATATAAATTTAATTCGTAAATTTAGTTATAATTAATACTAACACAAAACTTTATTGTTTGAGTATGTTGTTAGAATTGCTCTTGTGTGAGAAGCTAACAAAAAATCGAAAAATGGATGAAATTCTCTGATTAGAGGTCAACAAAAAATGCTACCTAGATTACATCAAAATGAACCTTCAGTGATGCCAGATCAAACCCAGTGAGCTAGAGGAGTGTAGTCGTAATTGCTCACTCTGGCAAGCCAATGTTCATCACGACTCTGCAAATTTTGAAGAATCGTATATACTGAAGACTCGTCGGTGCAAGAAAAACGTTACTACAGAAGATCTCAGGTAGCAATTACAATAATTGATTTTTCAGTTCGTACACAGTTCCAGAATTTGTCGGCTTGCGTAACAATGAGAATTCACAGGCGGACGCATAACGAAACATTCACTGAATCTGTAAACAGCTACACATAAATATATTAGTAGCTTATGTACATTTCTTTAAGAGATTAAACCTGTTGAATGAAATGCTTTGTAAATTCATTAAATTATACATTACTCATTTATTCCTTTAAATATCTCTCTTTATTTACTAAAAACGGAAGATTTATTATATATAAAAACCTATATATGATATTATTATTATATTTATTATATATAAAAACCTATATATTATTATTATATTTATTATATATAAAAACCTATATATTATTATTATATTTATTATATAAAAAAATATTATATATTATATATAAAAATATATATTATATATAAAAATCTATATATTATATTTATTATATATAAAAACTATATATATATATAAAATTTATTATATATAAAAATCTATATATTATATTTATTATATATAAAAACCTATATATTATATTTATTATATATAAAAACCTATATATTATATTTATTATATATAAAAACCTATATATTATATTATTATCAATATATTATATATAAAAAATATTATTATATATAAAAACGCATCACTGTTAGATCTACTATAATCATCAACAGTGAATTTTATAATGGGTGTGGCCGATTTTGTATTTTAATGATATGACTTCCAGAATAATCCAGACGATAGCGTCATTTCCCTAACATCTCATCTGGGTTTTCCTTTAGCAAAAGGGATCGGTGACAACTATAATGTTATCGTGCTTTTAAAAAGAAAAAAAATATCTTGATGGTATTTTCCTTTTATTTTATTTTTCTTCCTGTTAAAGGTGCGTTCTGACACTGTTATGGGAAGACTTAGTAAGAAAAGGGTTTTTCAGATTCGTATATAAAAAAAAAGTTAAATAAACCACAGCTACAAACTTACAGCTGATAAAACATTACTAAATATTTTTAATTTTAATGGGACAACCTCACCTGTCAGTTAACAGATGATGACAATCTTTTTGCACTGAACTAAAAAGAATTTAGGAAGTTCTTTAAGTCTAGAACCTTTTTATAATGTCAAAATTAAAAACTGACTTTATTAATTCTATTTAAATTAATATATTAGAAACAACGTAAATTTGATATTATTAACAGTCGTGTTTTGGTCAGCATTTAAATACAATATTTCGTGATCTACTCACCAATGAGTGATAATTAAAATGACCCATCAGTAGTTGCGTGTTTCTGATTTCTGAACTTATCAGAGAACTGAAAAGGAAAAGAAATGAATTATGAAAAAAAAATAAAACAATATCATTACCATAAAATTATGGTTGACAATCTAGTCTTATTTGGTATTGCTTGCCTTTTCAATATGACTTGGGCGACAATTTAAAAAATCATTGATGTTCTCTCCGTCTTTCTATTTAATATTTGACACGAAATGCGCAAACGTAGTATAAAACAACCAAGTTGCTCAATGCATAACAAAGCTTTATAAAAGATTATCATACATACTAGAAATACCTGTGAACATTTCACGGTTTTGCTATTTGAATTTTCTGATGAATCATAATTCTTAAGTTGATTGAAAAAGTTCCTTGTGAGTTCTGTGACTATAAGATACTCGTGGAAATTGTTAAAGATTTGAGTTTAAAAAATATTGCAATAATAATCAGAAGTAGGAATGCAGTTCATATTTAAAGAAGTAAGAGTCAAAATTTTAGGTTTCATGTTTCACTGAAGGAAAACGTATATACGGGACAGCATTTTTTCTTATTCCAAGTATTACTGACCATTTAAAAACGTGGTTAATAACTTCATCTTGAGGACTTACTTTATTATCCCTACGGTGTACATCATACAATCGTGAATATGGCTGTGATGGTGAAAATGACGCATCATCTTATAGATTTGAGCACATATTTGTACGGCAATGCTCGAATCTTTGGCTGATATTTCCTTTGGAAATGATATGGTTTCTGAAAAATAAACGAAATGAAATTTAAGAAATACTATTGACTTATATTATACTCAGCCAGAAATAAACTCATTATTTCACAGCCTAACCGCGTAGACCACTATAGGTTATCAATATGATGATTTAGTAAGTTATTTTAGTTTTGGCACAAGGCCGAAAATATGGAGCACCTAGTGAGGCTCGAACTAACTACTCAATCGTAATTGATCTAGCGAGACATAAATGACCAATATGTATTTAGTAAGATTATTCGATAAATAAGATTTCTCGAATATTCCGACCGGTAGGTGAAAATAAATATTTTAAAATAAGGAAAACCAGTCATTGTATTTCCTGTGTATGATAGAAAGGTTGACAAAAGAAAAACAAAGTACCATTAATTGAATGGGTAAAAAAGAGAAAAGTGAGCAACCAGAAAAGGTGGGGAGCTACTTACTTTTTTTTTTCTTATGAAATTAAGTTAAGCATTTTTATGAGAAAAAATACACTTACAAATATATCGCAAATGCACACACTATGAAAAAAATACTTGCACCGATAAAAAGAGAATATATAAAAGAAAAATCGAGAAATATAAAAAGTCAATTGATGATACCCCCTTACGAGTGGACGGAGGATCCGTCTACGAAATTCTGGGGTCAGCATGCCGAAGGTAACATCAGTCAGCTGACAAAATATTTACTTATATATAAAATCAAAAAATAAATAAATGTATGTGCAAGTGTTATATATCCTTTGGTGTAAATAAAACGGTGCTCAATGCAAAATAACAGAGCTATTAAGTATATATTAATAAATATACATAATACCACACGCCGACTGATGATTGTCCAACGCATGAAAATCCGAGTCGGACTGTCGGCGATATATATATATATATATATATATATATATATATATATGTGTGTGTGTGTGTGTGTGTGTGTCTGTGTTAATTTGCATACATATACATGTGTTCGGTGTCTTACTTATATATACGTAGGCATGTGGATGCGTACATCTATGCATGTGCGTGTATACATGCAAGAATTTACTGAAATATTTTGAACCCGACCAAAAACTCCTTTCTCACCAGAAAACTGATGAAAATATTCACATTTTGAGGAATGTATAGAGTCGATTACTTTTCAGCACCAGTCAATATCAAAAACACTTCTTTCTTTCTATCACACGCACACTTATAGTCAAAATGATCATATGTACTAAGAAAAATTGATTGAAATTTTTGCATACCGATCAATAAAGTAGGTATTTTGATATCCTTGATTAAGTTCTTTTCAATTAAAATAATCGGTTGTCCAAGTCGTGTTGTTGGATATTCAGAGATGCTTTTGGTTTCGAATGGTAAGGTAAGGTTAATGCAACCGTGGAATAAAAGTTGTTGTTGACCCGGAATCTCCCATTCCTGTGCAATCGCGTCTTTTAAATGAGGAATTCTACAAAATAATAAACATAATATTACCATTCATGATAACCATATACCAGAGATCTTTTCTGTTAATTCACCGCAAATAATGTATATTTACATATTACAAATATTAATTCACCACAGGAAATTATAAGTTTTAAATCAAAGTTGGTTTGGGTTTTTTTTATTAAATTTTTGAGTTTTGAAATTATAAATTTTAAATCAAAGTTATTTTTTTTTTAGCTTGCCTCACAACAACTCCAACGGACAGAATTAAAAATTACCAAAAATCATGGATTTATTCACATTTCCTAAGTGCAGATGATATTCCAGATACTTACAAGGAAGTTTTTACAATTTTAAAAAAATCTGTTTTTTGGCTTGTTTATCGGGTGAGCTCACTTAGAAATAGAGCACCCGAGTCGCCCATATTTGAGGTGATCGCAAAAGATCAGCCGAGACGGAGTGAAATGGAAAGGCCTCGCTCTGGGCGAATTTGGTGTGAATTTTCGTAAATATAAATTCTTATTATTTTGGGGTGAAGATACTATATCAGTTTTACAAAGGTTATTTTATGATAAAATACTATAAAATAAAATAATGAGTTATTTCAAATGTGAAATGTCCCTTGTAGGTTCATTTAAATAATGACCATTTAACAAGAGTAATAACTCGCTTTCCCCACATTATTTTATGTCAGGGAATAGTGATTTTCTAAGCCCGGCTTAGATGTGGCACAAGGCCAAAAGTATGGGGCACCCAGCGAGGATCGAACTCACTACTCAGTTGTAATTGATCTAGTAAGACAAGCTTTCTAACCATTACACCACGTATTTTTATGTCAGGGAATATGCCGCAAATAATTTCACTGACACGTGCTGCTTACAGAAACAGTTCAAACTAAATCTGTCAAGACAAATTTCAGCTAATTCAAATTACAAAAAAAAAAAAAAATCCCTTAAATGCAAGAAAAATTTTCTGGGAAAATAAATATGTTTAATTTCTCCAGGGCCGGACTTCAGATGTGCGGAGACTACATGGGAGCAATTTTGGCGGGCCACAGTTTGTGTGTCGCTGATGAGTAGAATCGGCTTACGGCTGGCCTTCAGTTACCCTTCTGGTTTTATCAATTTAAAATTATTGTCTACCAAACTACAACCGAAATACTAATGACATCTGTACAATAGTAAAAATTATTTTTTATAAACAGTTCTATAAATAGCTTGTCCGTATATACAATAATGACAAGGTACTTTATTTTGGGCTAAAATAAAATAAATCTTAATTGTAAATGAAATTATTCACTACACTCACTCTCTCACAACTTAAAACACTTTTTAATTGCTGATATTAAATTAATCCATTTTATATTGCTGCTTGTGCGTCTTAAACTTTCTGCTAACAAATTAAAATAATTTTAACTACATTAACTCACGAACTTCTCAGAAAAATATGCCACAAATATTTTTATATTCCAGAATCTTACGATTATATGACACAGGTTTCTCGTACGATCACAGAAGTTAAGCAATGTCAGTATTTAAATGAGTAACCACTTGGAAATACTAGGTGCTGTTAGTTTGGACGTGCGGTATGATGCAATGAATAACGGCTCAGATTAACAAAATCGCAGAGCCGAGTTCAATTACTAGTTGGGTTAGTTATATTCACTTGTGAGCAAACACCCCTGGGAAAGGTATCTATTTACTTCTCCCCATCTATAGATTAATTAGTACAACTTGTATCAGTAAAAATTATTATAATCTCTAAAAATGTTTACAATCTAAAAAATATTTTCTAGCTTCGAATAACCGGCAAAAGGTTGACAAGCCATAAAAAACAAATTTATTAATATTCTATATTCCAGCGAGTAAAATATCTTTCTTCTAATTCAAAATAAGATGTTGCTTATATATGTTATCCTCTCCAATAAAACAAATCTTTGAGGTTTTTGTCTGTATCCCGACCTAAGCGAAAACTTGTATGTAAATATATTTAAAAAAAACTATCTCACTTGTTGGCTATTGTGGTATGTCGGGGCTTCCTTACTTTGTTCATTTCAGCAGCAGCTGCGGAAATAATCAGCTGAGTACAACCGGAAGTCCCAGAGGCCATAAAAAACACTAACTATTCGACCTCTTTTCAATTCAGCGGCCTCTATACTCAAGGCCAACTCTTTTCCATTTCTCACTTTCAGCGGTCATAACCTTCAAGCCCAGCTCGAAGGGCTACGCACAACACTCGTTGCTGAGGAAGATGCCTGTCTTGGCACCTTGACGTAGATTTCTCGTTCCTCGTATGGGAACCGGCAGAGAAATCTCTCTTTACGAAACACTCAACAACCCTTGCTGCAAAAGACGGGGCCTATCCTAGCAGCTTCACACTCAGATTTCTCGTTCCTCCCGTGAGAAGTAGCTGAGAAATCTCTGAACAAAAACAACTACTGTAGTCAAGAACTTTGTTAACTGAGCGAGGAGACAAAAAGTTCCAGAAGAGGAAACGGGGAAAATAAGGGGATAAAAGCTCTTCGGTATAGAGAGATGAGGTGACTTATTTACACAGGAAGTCACAAAAACTATAAATAGCTACGGTTATTACACATGAAATAGTTGGGTGTATAGTAACGTGAGTCAGTAACATGAGAAACCCTATTTCACCCACGCAAAATACTATTTTGCCCTCTCTATTCAACCAGAAATAAAAACTGTTGAATTTTTAAGCTCTGGGTTTTTTTGTTCATTCCACTCACACTCCCGAACAAAAACACACGCAACAGGGAAAATCCCAACATATATTAGATTCAGAATTGATGCGTTTAATTCAATTGATCACCGTTTTTCAGGGGGTTTTTTTATCTACTAGACTGACTGCTAATTTGGTTCTCCAATTCTGTAACACTATCCCTTTCACGATGATGCCACAATTCTATAATTTACAAAGTGGGTAAATAAATAATCGATACTAACGTGTCCTGGGGATTTAAGTAGAATATTTCTAGTCTATCTTGGCTTGGCTGCATAACATGAACTGGAACTTTTTTCAGAAGTGTTTCTACATTTCTCAGGAAATCGGGAATGGTCCAGGCTTTCGCGAGATTAGTTTCCAACAAATGGCTGATTGTGTTCCCAATTTCTTTTGAAAGAAACCTGTTGAAAGAAAAAAAAATCCACAAAATAAAGATACTGTCGATAATTTAAAAAAAAATCTTTATAATTTAACAGTTGTTCAGCTACCAGATTCATTGTGTTGCATGACAACGTCTCGATCAATCATACAGCCTTTTTCAGGTATACAATACGTAGAGGAGGGGAAAATGAGCCTTTTTATAAGAAAAATACTATATCATCCCACTCCTGACACCATGTTTTACTTAGCTTAGGGTGGAAAGATATATTAGACTGTCCACTGAAAAGTCGGAGCAACACAAAGACGATACGACACGTGTTAAACCCAACAAAGAATTTATTCAAACTACCCGCTGGATACGTCTTGATCCCAGCATTCCCTAGTTGGACCGGAAGTGCTTACAATAATCATAATAATCAACATTATTGATATTATAGCAATGCTAAAAAAAATGTAAAAAGTAGACTAATAATTCGCGACATGTTTTAACATTTCAATGTTTATTTCCCTCATCTAAAAACAATGAACGCAACAGAAAGAAAAATGTCAGCGTCTTCTGTGTGCCGTGTCCCATCAGGACGTGGATGACTATAGTTCTCCATAACTTCCATTCCTTCGTAGCTTTTAACAATGTGTTTTTATTAGTCCTCCTACTTCCTGTTCTGCCATCATACGAGCTTGTACTGTAGGCAACACGATATTTACCTCTGATCTTCTTGCATTTAATATGCCCTATATGTGTCAAATTCTTCAAGCCCCCTTTCCTCATTTTGTGGCCAAAAAAGATCTATTGTATCTGATTCTAAGTATAAATTCGTTTTGTCTCCATTTTCCTTAAGACTTCTTAAATGCTCACGTCTCTACTATGGTATTCTCAGTATCCTTCTGTAGAACCATATCTCTGTTGCCTCGTCTCCTAATCATCTGAGAGGAAAATGTCCAGCATTCACTGCTATATAGGGGGATTGATATTACATAATTCAGCGATCTTTTCTTTGTGTAACACAAAAGATATAAACAAATATATTTGAGAAAGAGCAAAAGATAATGGTTTAGCTTTCTAAAATAGATGAAATATAACAAAAAATAATTTTTTAAAACTTCAGGATGAGCATACTGCTGCTGCTTTATGCTGAAATATTTGTTCCCTTCTTTTCTTCCAAAAACCATAAATCTTGAATTCTAAGAAATTTAACTACAGGAAAAAGCGCTACAAGCCAGGATTCCTTTTGATAGTTCGCATGACGCCGCAATCATTTTACGCGGTTGCAGGTTTTGTAGTGTTGATTTTATAGGAAAAATATTTTGGAAAGAACGAGTTTCTAGAAATTCTAAGAATGGACATGCTAATATACCACCAAGTGGTGATCCAATCGTTAAACCACAATTCTGTGTATAAAATTATTATCGAAAGAGAAATTTGGTAGTGCTACCAATTGTGATATTCTAAGCGTAGCATAGATGTGGCAAAAGGCCGAAAATATGTGGCACCTAGTGAGGATCGAATTCAGTCTTCAGTGACAATTGTTCCAACGAGACAAGTTTGCTATTATACCACGTCGAATTGCCAAATGAAGTATTCCCAATAGACTAGCAAAAACTAAAGCAAAAAATTGAAGTTGGAAGAATTAGCCATTCACATTAAGAATGACAACAGTTCTGTCGAAAGACTAAAAGATATACCGTATATATCGCGTATTAGTCGACCTTTAAATAAGACGAGGTCAAAAAATACAGCAAATTTTCATGAATTTATCCTATACCTGTAGTATAAGACGACTGCTTATTGATTATATAAAGATAGTGTCATTGGAAATGTTACTTACTGTATCTTCAGAAATTCAAAATAAATGAAATAACAAAACTGATTCTATATCAAGTTTTCCCTACACACGTCCCCTAAAAGGGAAACCATTGCTTTTTTTTTTAAATCACGTGATCTCTTACGAATACTGATTATTCTTCTTCCTCTTTTTCTAAATCTAAACAGTTACAAACACCTGGTGTACTAATGACCGTTTACTTATACTTCGACAATCACGAAATACGGCTAGTACAATTAGTAGATAATAGTACATTCCACTTTCAACACTTTTATTCAGTCTGTTCCTAACTTCTAAGCCAGTTAAAATTTCTTATTAACATATACCCAAAATGATAATGAATTTTTAATGAGAAATGAATATCATGCTATCCTAAATGTTATTACTGTCGTAATTAGCATTACCATGATGTTTATTGAAAGTTTAGCGAAAGATAAAGGTTGCTGTGAACGCAATCATAACTCGATGTTTACATTTTCTCAGCTGGCTTTGCATAGATACAAGTTGATTTCATTGATATGTAATTATTCTTCGAATAAGCAATTTATTATGAAATTATGCCAGTATTATATAAGATAGAAATGGTTTTATTACTTTTATTATCAGTTTATTTGATAACGTGAATCTTTTCATGTACGTTATTGATTATCGCACTGAGGCTGGTAATGTAAAACGACCCCCAATTTTTAAGGCTAATTTTTGAGATTTAAAGGTCGTCTTATAAAAATTTTAATAATAGCCTCATCTACGGAGATAAAATAAGGATTTTCCAGCTTATTTCAGACTAATGTTATTCAACTTTTGATAATGATTTTTATAGACAGGTACTTAGTTTACGGGTAGTATTGCCTCTTAGCTATGTATCATCTTGTCTTTTCATAGAATTTTTAGAAACTGGCCCTTTTCTCAAAAATTTTGCATTTGTAACAATTAATTGGTGGGTAACATATTATACTTACCTTGATAGTATACAGGTTGCAGGTAATTCTCTCTCCCAAATGATCCCACCGTCTTCATGCTCTCTGGCACATATCACACCTGATGGCTTCTGTTTGATCATCTGTAATCTGCAACAGGTAAAACATTAAATACATGCAAGTGAGTTTTATGTCAGTTATTATAAAGAGCATTCCAGTATTCTTCATAGACTTTCATTCAAGATCAAATAACACCAATTATCTTCAATTAGTCTACTTGTGCCATTAAAAATGACTGGAATTTGTTACAATGTTTTAATAGTGAAATGCAATGAAACAATGTATTTAGATTCAATAAAGCGAAGATAAAGAATTCACAACTAAAATAAGGCCTAAGGAACCGTTTAATTAATCAGTTTCTATGATTTTTTTAGACATTCAGTGAAATCTATGATTCATTGATTACTCTTGGTATTATATAAATTTTGCACGATATCTTTTCATGCTTATGTACCTAGACCTTTTGCATTTAACCACAGTACTAGACTGGCGCATAGATCTCATCAATTTACAGTTAAGCTAGCTATATGTAACCGTAAATTCTGTGCTAACATTTCTCCCATTTCTTGCTTGTGAAACTCCATTCCGGCTTTATGCTTTCCAGCCAATTTTAATCTGCAAAAATTTAAACGCAATGTCAATCACTATCTACTGTCCTGATTACTCTTCCCGCTCATTATTAATGTTTCTGTTCCTAATTCTTCCACACCCTGTTACCCCTTGTGTCTTAACGGCTTTACTGTCTTGCATGTGGTGATATTAATTAAAAAAAAAAAAAAAAAAAAGCGATATATAAATAAATGTCAGCTATTAATCTATTTCTGCCAAATGAAAGTTTGACATAAAGTTCAAACATACCTACACATTCTATTTCTCCGCAGTCCTTCTTTGGTCTGAAACGGCACTTTACCAGTGGCCACGTGATAGAGAGTGATACCCAGACTCCATTGGTCAAGATGTATTGAAGATATTAATTCAGCTTCCCTATTTAAAAAAGCCTTTTCAAACATTGCCGGATGCTGTGAATTATTAAAAAAAAAAAAAGAGAGAAAAGAAAAGGTATTATTTTATCAACATATATTTTGCAGGAAATACCCGGGAAAACTATTTGCATCGTTAAATATTTGAGCTTAAGAACTTGATAACAAAAATAAAAACAAAATATAGCAACAGCAATCATAAGTATGAATGCTGGTCATTATTTAAAGTAAAAAGGTAAAAATTAAAATTTTCAAAACTGATAATGTTTTCTATCTCCCTAAAGCAGACGTTAAACACATGAGAGCGTGATCGATTTCTCTTATTATTATGCAAGCTTTGTTTTACTCGCTAGAACCAAAAATTCTCTCTCGTATATCTTTTTCTTCCGTCTTTCCTCAAAATCAAAACGGAATGGTTCATTATTTATTTGAGGTAATGGCAGTGCGTAACACACGTGCCAACTCAACTAACTTACTAACCAAGGAATCAGCAGAGTTATATGTTCATTCCTATGTAGGGTTTGGATTCTAATGATTTCTCAGTTCGATCCACTTCACAAAAATCAGTCGACTGGTTTTTAGTCTTTGAAATACCGATTTTGAAATGTTAGTCAAAAACTTTTCGTCGAGTCCTCAAAGTATTTGTATTTTAGTGTAATTCACGTTGTATAGAAGAACACTAAAAGATTAAACAGTGAACGAGAATTGTACTTAATTGACATTGGGGATGTACATTCTCTTTCAACAAAACGATGAATAACTATTGTTAATTCATGAAAAGAAACACACTCCTGTTATTATTTAAAAAGAATTTTTGAGATGCTTGGAAAGAGAGCGGAAATATCTTGGTTTTCTCCACTCCCCAAGATCCATATTAAGCATTAGTTTATCTGTGATATACAAAAACCTTAACAAGACGGAAAGAATTACTTAAAAAAACACAAAGAAATTAATTCCCAAAATTAGTTAGACATGAAAACATTTTATACACAACACTGAAGTGCACAAATATAAGTCATACTAAGATATTTTTTTTAATAGGATACAGTTTTTTAAAAATTTGAGAAATGGAAAATGTTTAACTGAAAATAGATTTGATTAGACGTTTCGCCATTCAAGGCTTCAGCAGATCCAAAAACGAAAGAAAGAAACGTGTGTATGTGTATTTGTGTGTATGCTTAGATAATGAATCATAGTAATTTTTCCCTAAGCTGGCGTTTCTCGTGACTGAAGAAAGAAAATGAGTGATTTTTAAAAAAGCTGTCAATATCTATTCTGTATCATTTCTTTATAATTCTTAGTTCATGTCGAAAGGTGTTAATATATTTTCCCAGCTTTTTGTATCGAATTAAAAGCAAATCATCATCTCTTTTTCAGAATGGTGTGAAAGACAGAGATTCATACGGCATTTTCTGAAATGAATCCAAGGCAAATCCTCATACAATCCTTCAGAATGGATTGAAAGTAAAAGATTTGTGTTTTGGTCTATCCATTTTTTCCATGTCGACAATCAATCAATCAATCAATCAATATATATATATATAAAGTCAAGTAGTATCTGAAAGGGACGAATAAAAAGGTCTTACTTGTAATGTCCCCAAGAGGGACACGGTACAACCCTGGTGATATGTCTGAGTTCCCCATTTAGGATGCACGGGAAATGTGCTGTCCGCCGTAGTCAACCGAACCGCAACTAGTTACCGCATCCACCACCCTTGTGAGCTAAGCAGCAACTGAGTATTCTCACCAACGGGCTGTCGCGTGGCCCTCAGGGGTCCCTTAAGACGTCAGTGAATCCTCCTGTCAAAAGGGAGATAATAGCCTTCTGCATTCCCACAGTGCGATATACGGCGATATGTAATTATTGTTTGAAATTAATGGCACGATTTTAGAGAGTGTATATTATCCGTTTAAAACATAAAAGTTAAATTTATTTGCCGTAAATATAGTCATGGATTATTAGCAATGACAAAAGGTCCATATGAAAATAATTTTATTCTTTCTTCAAAGAATTTGAATGAAAATAATTGATAGTGTGGGACTGATCTTGTTTGTACTGAGAATGTAAACCAGTGATCAGGTTAAATAAAAGATTTTAGGAGCAAAAATATTAGATCTAAGAGGCCACGGTTAAGTATGCAAACCTAACGATTTGAATTTCTTCAGAGTTTGCTGAATTGCAGGGTTGCACTATCCTTGTGAACACAGTCACTTTTTATGAAAGCTGGTAGCTGACATTGTAAATCTATTCGTCCGTGCATCAAATATTTGATCTGGTGCTCCTCTTAAGATTCTTGACAAAATCCAAAGAAGGATCTGTAATGTAATCGATCCTAACAAGACATCTCGACTTCAGTCACTTTCTCAGTGACGTCATGTCCCTCTGTCTTTTCTATAAATATTTTCATGGCAACTCCTCTGACGAGCTTTTTCTCCGATGCCCTGACTTCATGAATTTAAGCGCGCTACTAGATTGGCATCTAGGTCCCAACTTCTTACTGTTGAAATAGCTAAATGCAACCACCACTTCTACTCCAACAGTTTCTTTTCTTGCACTTCCCACCTGTGGAACTGTTCACTTGCTTCCCTGATAACTACAATCTACAAAAACTTATATGTAACGTCAGTCGCCATCTTCTATCTTCTTGAATCCCGTTCATCTTTTGTCCTCAAGCCTCCCTGTTCTTGGTCTTCTCTTTCACTTTCACTCTCTACACTGTGTACTAGTGGCATTCACACCTTGCTTGGGGTGAAATGATTTAAAAAAAAAAAAATATCTACTGTGATTGTCTTATGTTGCTTGCAATAAATCAAACCTACTATATATTCCGTCAATTGTTCACCAAAACTTGAATTTGATCGCGATTTGGTAGAGAGGTAAAAAATAGATTTTCTTTCAAACTTCTACAATTTTTTCAGCGACAAGTTGCTTTATGAGTCATATTAGAAACAAAATGGAGTATGGCTACAATGCCTGGACTGTAACTACACAATCATCACTTTTCAGCCTTGAGAGAGTTCTTATAGAGGATGACTTATTTTCCACTTGATAGACTCTTCCCTCACAGCCACAAATTTACAAATCTATCGCTGTTTCCATAAGAAGTGTTCAGATGCGCAGCCCCCCCCCGAGTCTTCCCTTAACACTACAATCTTAACCACTTCAAGTCAAAAATCAGTAGCTATCTTCCTTATTCTTGTAATTTTCACTTCCTTTTACCTCCTCGTACATTTATATTACACACAACTGATTCAGTAACCCTTTACCATGAAGGGGCCTTGAGCTTTATATTGAGTGAACTTTAATAAAAATAAAATAAAATAAATGACAATGATTATGTTTTTGACGAATAAATAATTGTTTTGTTTTTTGTACATTTAAACGAGATTTCATTCTGCTCCCACCCACCCCACAAATATAACATTCTTTTCTGTACAACCTCATAACCTATAATGGTTATTTTATAATCTTTATTCATCTGATTAATTTCTCTTTAAAATCAGAAAGAGGCAGTTAAAATTTTTGAGACATAAAGAAAGATGGCTTAGAAAATGTAACACTCTCAGGGCATAATGAAGGAAGAAGGGCCAGAGGAAAAAAGTGAGTAAGCTCCCTAACGAATTTACGTAAATGGCTAGCACAGAGGTGACAAAGAGGAGTGATAAACAGCCAAACGTCGCTTAGAGACAAGAAGCTATGGAGATCCATGATGCACACGTTCTGAAGGGACACGGCACATAAAATAAGATTACAACACTCTTCGACCGCTAGAGCAAAGAGAAGGAAATCAAAGATGAAGAATCGGCCGGGAGCTATCTGTATATTTTCAAGTTCATGCTGTTTGCTCGAACAATCAAAGCGTTTATCAGCCGAGAATGATGTCTTGAAGACTAATAGGAATAATAAAGACGGAGAAAAGATGTTAATAAGGTAAGAATGAAAAGAGCTCTATGATACCTAACCTTTTTTAATTTAAGCGCAATAACAGACTGGCGTTGAGATCTCATTAATTTACTGTTGAGCTAACTAGATGTAGCCGTAACAGTTTCTTTTCTACCACTTCTCGCTTGAGGAAATCCCTTCTAACTCCATGCTTTCCAGCTAACTTTAATCTTCAAAAATCTTAATTCAATGTCAATCGCTATCTACTGTCTTCCTGATTACTCTTTTTTCCTCACGTTCATTATTAATGTTTCTGCTCCTACTTCTTCCATACCCTGTAACCCCTTGTGTCTTAGTGGCTTTAATGTCTTGCATGGAGTGAAACAGATTATTAAAAAAATTGTTGCAATAAAAAAAAATTCCCTCCAAAATCAAATTCTTACCACATATTCTTCAGTTCCTACTATGGATTCCATTTCATCCTCACCTGAAATCGCTTTGGCAGTACCAAAATCTGAGAGTTTGTATATTTCCCTGCAAAACAAAAAAAAATAATAATCAGAAGTATGATATCAAGTACGAGAGATTGTCTTTCTTTCTTTGTGTGTTTGCGGAATTTGTGTGAGTTAAATTGTGTATATATGACCTTAGAAATGTATTAGCGATTGTTTTGCTTTCTTTCTTTTTTCTTTAAAAAAAAAGGTCGAAATATAAGAAAATAAAGTAAAATGATATTTCTCGTATTTTCCTCAATCCGAGCCGCTATTATTCCACCGTGCCTACACAAACATATATAATCAATAAACATATAAATTGAATAGTATTTGCTAAAATAGGCCTGTTTATAACAAATGTCGTATTTGATTGACCTAGGCCTTCCTAGACTGAAGTCGACGACCAAGGCAGGGGATTACCCCGATGTAATCATTGACCACGTGTTTGTGACTAAGGCCTGCCTTCCAAATGAAGTCATCGGCTATCGTTTGATCTGGAGCCAGATCTACTTAACACAAAAGAAGTGAATACCTCTCCGGTTTCCACCCAGATATGTGGAGCAAACTGGGCAAGTGCTCAGATGCGCAGTGACCCTACGACAACACCCGGTCATGGGAGTGAGAATGATGATAATACAAATAAAGAAAAAAATCTCATGTCAACATACCTTCCTTCGGACACAATACTTCGAAGAATATTAGTTGGTTTGATGTCTCGATGCACAATTCCAGCAATTTGCAATTGTGTTAAACCGGCCGCTTAAATACAAAAATAAAGAACAATGGTTACTAATACTGTACATTGTGGGTCAGTGTTTTAAAAATATATTAGAATAGATTCTCAGAGATCGCTGCCCTAATTCTTGCATCAAGAGGCAGATGGTTGTTTCTTTTCGTTTTTGTTTTTTTATTTTTTTTTTTAACCTCTAAAAAGAAAAAATATTCGTGATACAAGAAGACGTGTGAACTTTGCAACTATTTCAAAAGTAAGCAATAATTAGTCATAAAAAAAACAAGAAAGAATGTGTGTGGCCGTGTGAAGTTATAGATTAATCTAAAATTATTTTCAAATATGTACTTTTTAAACCTTCTATCGTTTTAATAGATTATAAAATTTAAGCATTCGGGATTTAGTAACGGGATTTTTTGTTTATTTTTAAATAAAAGGAACGGTTCAATTTCTCCAATTTACTCATTGGCCACTGCAATGACCATCCATAAAATTTTTGTCGGTTCATGCAGTTTGAGAAATGCGTGTAGTATAACGGTTATCAACAACGCAGAAAAGGGAACTGGCGAGCAGAGTTCAAATTCAAGTCTAGTCTGTAGCGTTCACTTTCACACAAATATACTTGGGAATCTATCGCTATTGCTCCCAGCTATGGGTTAAATAACAGAATAGCCTGGACTGGGCGGCAACCAGTCCAAGAGGAGGAAAACTCTGAATTCAAAACCTTTGGGAAGGTAACAGGAAATCACTTCACTATATTTCACAAGAAAGCATTCCAATTCACAAATATTAAAAAATAAGGAAGGTGGCTGTGGAGAGCCGTGATTTTTTTATGTACTGAAGGCACATTTTCAAAGAATTAAACTTTCAGAAGATGTGTCGATTCTGTCATGCACACGCGATCGCCGCAATTACGGTGTTAATTTTATGGGAAAACAATATATAAAAATATATATATATATATATATATATATATATATATATATATATATATATATATATATATATATAAACCAATTTTAGGAAAACCTATGACAAATTAGAAAAAATGTTTAATAAATCCGATGAGCTCCTAAAAGAAGAAACATCACGCAAAATATTTTCCACTTTGTCATAGATTTCCTTAAAAATTCATTTTATGTTACTGAGACTACCTTTTCGTAATCGATTAATTTATGAGTAGTTAAGGCGTCAAGGTCTTACCTAGATCTTTCAACAGAGACAGAAACATCTGGTCACAAAATCCATAGAGATTTTCAGGCTCGCGCAGCTGATCATAGAGTGTACCCCGATTCAAAAATTCCATTATGATGATCGGTTGACCTGTGCAACCCTAGAAAAATTAAAATCGTTATAACAGAATTTCTGTCTGGTTAGAAGCAAATTTTAATGAACATCTGTCCGGTCACCGAATATCTATTTCTCAGAATTCACTATCCATTCTCCATAAAAGGGAAGGTCATTGTTTACTGTTACGACCATATGGTAATTTACTTATGTTGATACTACTGCAAATGAATATACTTTGTGAAAATTTTTCAGTTATTCGAAACGTAGAACTTGTAAAACATTTAAAACTAAACACGTGTCGAGCATATTTAAAGAAATATAAAAAATGGAAAAATACATTCTCTTTCATCAGCAGTATCAAGATGACCTTCAAAACTCTTCCCTAGAATGCGATTCATTAACGAACTACATTTTAAAAAAGTAGAACATTTCAATAATATACACACACACAAACACACAACAGGTCCCTCTCTCGGTTTGTCACTGACTGAAAAAAAAAATAATCACTCCACGTTATGTCTAGATTCTCGTCCACATAAAACTGGGAAATGCCCGTTGCACGTTTAAAAAGAAACGAAAGGAGAAATTAACACTACGGTGGGAAATGAAAAAGTCAATCCTGTTTCCCATATGTTTTGGTTGTTTATTCAACAATTTACTTGCACGACCAAAAAAATAGATAGGTGTTAATTGGGGCAGTTTCTGCTACTTCTGTCATGACGGACTAACAGATCGGCTCTTCTCTTCGCTAGCCAGCGAAGTTTGACTCTCTCATACCGCCCATCTCTATATCACAATGCGCGACTCCAAACTACCATCTAACGGGCGATCCATACACACACTCTCACTCTCGTATAAGCCCACAAATGAAACTTTCTAACATCCGGCCAAGTAGCGTTTGTCCCCTAAAGTTTTCACTTGTTTATCTTCTCTAATTACTTTTAGTTGGTAGGCGACCAGTTTGATTATCTATCTTTTAAGCTTTACTAAGATCTTAAAAGCACTAGACACTTCAGGCTCAGATAAAATCATTTAGAGCCCGCTTGGTTTAGTGTGTGTGTTCTAATGATGGCTGGGTCCTGTTGGGTCACATAATCACAAGTATTATTTAATGTCAAAATTGGAACCATCGTAAAAATATCAAGTTGAAGTTTACAAATGTCCTTATGACTTCGTGCTAATGATCGCAGCAAAGTCATCAGCTCAAAAATATTCTATTTATTCAAGAGTAATCACATGGGAACAGAAGTTAAACAAGGAAATAATTAATTTTTATTCTGAACAGTCAATTTGACACCAACACTTACACACGGAAACTGATACGCAAACAGATCAACTTAATAATGTAGGATTGGCAATGTTATATATATATATATATATATTATATATATGCATGTGTGTGTATGATGGATTCTCCCGTCGATTTCGACGTATGAGGATCCGAAAGTTTTATGTTTGCGCTGTATGTAACCATTCAGTCCGGCTAGTGACCTGTATACAAGTTCACTGTGCAACAACGAGGATCTTGGGGTATAGCCACAGGAATATTTGCTGACGCATTTTGTCTCTTAGCCGGTCAATTCAATACGACTGATTTCGAAATTTCTGATACCAATCTGGTACAAATATCTCCAGTTATTTCTATCCAGGGCAACTAGCTCGAAGTTAGTATGAGGCACATTGACAGCTGAGAGGTTACTCTTTAGCTCAACTTTATACCCGAGACACGTCCCTTGTCAAACTGGCTATACACGAGTTCCTTGTGTATTCTCTCATCACTCATCCTTGCAACAAGACAAGCCCAGTGAAGTTATGACTTCACCAGAAAAGTCTCAATTGCACCAATGTTAAGACCAACATTGGACAACCTATCGTCAAAAGTAAAGCCACAGATCGCGCGGGGCCAACTTATATATATATATATACATACATACACACACAGAGAAGCATCTTCACTCGATGGAAAAGGTTCAGAAGTGTGGAGCATGTGTCCCGCATGCTTTAAATGACAACAACAAAAATCAACGAGCCACAATCTCCGCTGGTTTGCTTGCTCGTCATGGACACAAGCAACGATTTCATTACCGAATCGTTACTGGCGACGAAAAATGGTGACTGTACATCAATATGAAGCAGTGCAAGTAATGACTTAGTCCCGCAAACACCGCGCGTGAAACAAGATCTTCATCCGCGTAAAACGATGTTGTGCGTATGTTGGGACTGGGAGGGGATTATCGATTACGAATTGCTTAAATGGAACCAAACGGTCAGTGCGGAACTCTATGTTCAACAGATGAAACTACTCAACACGTCTATTCAAGAGAAAAGACCTAATCGACAGCATGGAGTTCTTTTGCTGCACGACAACGCCCGCCCTCATATCACGAATATGACCAAGGAAGCCATTCAAACCCGTGGCTGGGAAGTGCTGCCACACCCGCCGTATTCTCCCGATTTAGCAACAACGGATTTCCACCTCTTTCGATCTCTTTCAAATATATATATATAGGCAGAGTTTCGTTACTTACACATATAGAAGTGTGTGTGTGTGTGTGTGTGTGTGTGTGTGTGTGTGTGTGTGTGTGTGTGTGTGTGTGTGTGTGTGTGTGTAAAAATATCTTCAGAAACTACATATTGTACATTCTATAGTATTTTTTAAATATAATGTAATATAGATTATGCTTCTTAGGATGTGCTGGTTGTGGCACGAATATCGACGCCAGAATTGAAATCGGTGAACCGAGTTCAAATTCCGATCTGCTGCGTTCATTTTTGCACAATTACACTTGGGAAAGGCATGAATTTGCCTCTTTTCCCCACCACTAGCTATGAATTAATTAGTAAGGCAGACTGGATTCCTTGAATGACAACCAGTCTAGAAGAGAACTGGGCTCCGTCGGGCTATTGTACCCTAGACACACTCACTACTACTATGATAGGTTACGGGTCCGATGTTAGATTATATTACATATTTATATGTGAGAGAAATACTGTCGAAAAGAAAAGCTGCAAGAAAAAGACTGAATCGAGAAAGCCATAAAACTGCGTACATGTGATTATATGCATGAATATATATATATATATATATATATATATATATATATATATATATATATATATATATGCAATTTTCAAGAGTTTAACGTGTGGTTAATTTTAACAGAAAGAAAACAAGAAAAAGCTTCATTCACACGTGCTGCTAATATCATTCCTATAATTACTGATGACGCTTTTTCTTGTTTTCTTTCTGTTAATATTAATCACGCGTTAAACTCTTGAAAAAACAATGACAGAATTATTCCTGTGTCATACTTGACGAATACAACGCTAATCAACATAGACAAATAATAAACTTTTGTTACGACGATGAAGCAACTGGACGCGTAACTGAGGCACAAAATTGAGTAACAGAATAAAAGTAAGAATTATAATTAAATTATATAATTTTTTTTTCTTTGCCTAGAACACCATCACTTACGTAAACCCATCAGGTAAATTAAAATTAAAAATCTATGGACTCAATGGATTTTAGATTAGCGCCAACTTATATACGCATGCGTAAACGCAGAAAATTTTTTAAATTAGGAGAAAAACTTTACTTACATCTATTTCCATACCAAAAATCCGCACAATGTTTTCATGTTTGATTTTCGTTAATATGTCCAGTTCTCGTTTGAGAATTTTCCATGTTGAATCGCGTTTATTTTTGAACACTTTCAGAGCACAAAATGAGCCATCTTTCTACAGAAAAAGAAAAAAATGGAAACTATCACCTCCGTATTTTCGAACAACGAAATTATACTGTACAAAAGATCCCTATTAATTTTCTATTTTTAAAGTCTGCGTTTGAACTGCATTTGTTTAGACTGACTAGTGGTCATAGGGTTGGTGACATTTATATAAAAAAATATGATTTAAAAAATTCATCAAAGGGAAAAAAACAAATTTAATGTCGATTGGAAATTTAAAAAATATTAAAAGACAAATTACTGAGAGGATAGAGCCAAATTCTATAAGCAAACGGTCAAAAAATCCTACTCTCTAATATTGCACCCAAACTTCACACCCTGAAACAACAATTTAGAAATATTGGATTTAGAATCGTACGGAAAATAGTGTCAAGACAAAGATGCATGCTAACCAATAATTTTAAAGCTTATCCATTTAAAAAATATTTTATATGAATGGAACATGATGTAATATATGAGCACGCTATATACATCTGTATTTTCGTCATCGATCGATTTTTATTCAGAAATGTTTATTTGAACATGCTAATGTCGATTACGATTTGAAATCCTCTAGATTTAACTTACAACGTGGCTTCTTCTTTCAAAATAATTATTTGTAGTATTCAACGTCCATACCGCTACAGTAATTTTCTGTTTCGTCTACTTGAAGCGATTTAATATTTCTGTTGATAGAAACACGAATTTATTTTCGCATGACGGCACAGATTCCGATTTTAAGCCGGATTTCGAATCGATCCATAATTTTTCTTGTTTCATTTTCTATCATATATTCTTATAAGAATTCAAACAGATTCATCTCATGAAATGGTAATTTCATAATGAAGACACCTCGAACTAAAGTCCTTTCGCCTTCGGCTCAAATTCGGTGTTGTTGGACACACATCATACAAGCGATAGCAACCTGTAGAACAAAAGTCACTACAACAAAACAAATCTCAATTACTTGACGAGATTTGAAAGCGGTTTCCATTTTTAAAAATCGAATATAGATTCGATTTCTATCGGGGGCACAGTTTTTTATTTAGACTTTCGATTTCTAGGCTGGCTGACATTTTCACCGTTTAAAAAATTGGGGTGTTTGCACAAATTCATGCGCCCACTAAATATAAAATTTGTAGTTCTAAGAAATAATGTAAATAAAATCCATTAATTACTTAGAAATTACGTTGTTTACGTTTCGGGTACGAAAATAAATTTAATAGATATAGACTTCAAAATATCCTAACGAGAGATGTGCATTTCTTAAGTAAGCTTTGCATTGAGCTTTGCTTTGAGGTAATGACTTCTTGTGCCTTAATGGGAAAAGTTTAAAAGTTGCTGAAAGGTAGACATTAATTCTCGAACACGGCCAGCACATTGTGGCTGTGTCCATAGATGGTTTTATTAAGGGTTATTCTTTTATAATAACGGCTTTCGTTATTTTTAGACACTTTTTGTAGTGGGAAAGGCGTATTATATTTATGTTTTCGGCAAATATGTTGCGTATCGAGGTTTATATATTTCCATGTTAGTTTAAATCTGAAAGATGTAAAGTTCTCTTGATAAGCGAGTGATGATATGACCGACATAATTATCTATGAATTTGTTTTCGTCGTAAGAATGTGGCATTTGAATTCATAAATAATGTCGGTCTTGTATAGTTTTGACTTCGCCAGCGGAATGTTGTTGCTGATAAGCTTGACTGCTTTGGATTTTTATAATAGATAATTAACTTGATATTTTTAGTTTGTTCAACTGCTCTACTGCTTGGCCTTCGCGCCAGAAGGTCCAATACAAATATTTCAGAGTGTTTAGGTGTCAATCTGAGGAAATTGCAGAAGATTCGGAAAGCATGGCGCTTGGAGAGAATTTAGAATTTCTTGGTTTATTGACTCTGAATACGAAACTTAATGCAAACAATTTTGGACATGTGAAACAAGTTTCCTTCGATGATACAAAAGAACCAGATCCCTTAGAATTCTACAGTTTTGACAGCTTCAACTTTTTTTTCGCAGATATGTTATTAATAAACCTGCCACGATACCCCCTCATTCAACAACAGGTTTTTGATCTATCGATCAAAACATTAACAACACTTCTTGAACTTTTTCTGTGTCCCTCTATGAAGAACGTTTAATTTTATCAGCTAATGTATGTCCCCCACTTTCACATAAACATTTTTTCTGCCTATTTTTAATAATCCTCATAGAGCCTTTAAACCTTTCTTTTCAGATAAATTATTGTAAATAAACAAATTCTTTCTGATTCAATTTCACACTGCCTAAGGGTCATTTATTATAGTACGCTCCAAGTTTAGAATATCCCTGTTATATGAATATTATAAGCTGAAATTTACAGGGTATATTTATCGTATAGGTTCATGGCCGAGCCGTTAGAACGTTCGCTTTCTGACCACGAGACCTGCGTTCGATCTGTCTTGAATTTATCGGAGGTGATCCCAATCCGAAGCTTTGTGAGTGAATTAAACGTTAGCACGAAGTCACAAGTCATCATGACCGTTGGTTTGAGTGTACTAGCCTTGTTCAAACTCGATCGCGCCAGAAACTATAGCTAAAGCCCACTCGGTATAGTTACAGTATGGCAGGCGCTTGCAATAGGGAGTGGCGTAACACGGCCGATACTCGGATACGAGCGGCAAGTCAATATACTGCGGTTTATTAATAACATTTCTGTGAAAAAAAATTAACTTGTATATGTTGACGCATATCTAAGAATCCATTCATGTGTATGTGACCTACATATGTAAATGTTCTACTTTTTCGTTTTACTTTTTAGTCAATACCACCGTTAAAATCGATTATGTTTGATTACGAAGATAAGTCACATGCGTGCATAGTCATTGTAAAAAATGATTACTTAGAAAAAACGTAGTGGTTTTTTCCAAGTATCAGTTTTACAGCAGGAATTTCCAGCCATACGAAAAATGCTTTTAATTATTGTTAGGGGGATGTGAAAAACATTTTTAAAATGAAAGATGGAAAACCCAAAGAAATCTAATAAAAAAAAATACACGAAAGAAAGAAAGAATAAAACTGCCTTGTGATTATAATGACCTTATTTAGAGACACACAAACATACACAAGTACATACATCGGTAGTAGGTATTTGTTTATCTATGTTTTAACGTATATTATTTAAATACATGTTTTTGCCGAGTCATTTCAGGATGTGGGCAATCATGGCCCTCCACAACATCCAATCCTTTGTCGCTGTACGCATTATTTGTCTCCTTACCATTTCTCCCAATCCCTGTTCTATAATCCATTCTACTTCTTCGATTATGTTATTTTAAATACTTTGCTTTAATATTCACTTTTTTAAAAGTAATTTTATTTTTTTTAATTTAACTTTTTAAAATTTTCCTTTATTTGAATAAGTGAATATTAACTTTTTTTGAAAGCGCTCGGCGAAAACATTGACTATTATTTTCCATCATTGAGCACAGAAAAGTAGGATTAGTTCCGAAATTACTTCATAAATGTTCCTTCTAATAATTGGACTTCAGTTATTTGAAGAATTGACCACCATTTGGGTTGATCGAGGGATCAAAATAAAACATCCGACGGTACCCATTGATACATTTTTGTTTTCAATGCAAAGGGAATTATCCCACATTAGCTAAAAAGGTTTTATCAGTTTTAAATGCAATTTTTCTATTTATGTGAATTGGGCTTCCCAACCCTAAATAACAAAAAATAAGAAGCGAGAAAGACTACGCTCAACTAAAGAAATGAGGGTCTGCTTATCTCACATTCGACCAAACATTGAAGAAGTATTGTCATAGCATACATATGTATATATATGTGTGTATTGAATTAGTAATGATAATATTAGACTTCAGTTATGTGAAAAAGAAGAATTTCTAGTGATCAAGGACACAAAATAAAATATTTGATGGCACCCATTGATACATTTTGGATACAAAAGGAATATCCCACATTAGCTAAAAAGGCTTTATCAGTTTTCTACTTATGTAAATTAGGATTCTCAACCCTAAATAACATCAAAAATAAGAAACAAAAAAGTCTACGCTCAAATAAAGAAGAAATGAAGGTCTGCTTATTGCACATTCGACCAAACATTGAAGAAATTGCAAAAAAAAAAAAAAAAAAAAACAGGCACAGGTTTCACCCTAAATAAGAAATAAGCTGCCCAAATAGTTGAGTAGAAACATTGAAATAAAGTAAGTTCATATTTGTGTGTGTGACTTCAAGGGGCCGAATATTTCAGCTTATACTCTTTTCCTATTAGCCAAGGACTGTTAGCGAGCAGACATGCCCATTTAAATTTTATTCAAATTATATGTTTTATGTACGTTTGCGTGTGTGCATGTATATTTAATTCTGACATACAAAATTTTTTTTAATTAATTTAATTTATCAAATTTCCGAAAAGCTCAATAAAATCTTAGAGTTACGGTTTTTTTTGTTTTTTGTTTTTTTTTATTAAAGTTTTGTTTTTAGTGGAGGGACTCCAACCTTGATTTCCTTACTTAGCCCAGGGTAGGGTTATCCCGTGAGTTTAAAACGAATAGGTTATTTTGCCGGTCCCGGTAAAATAGACACCAAGGCTATTTTGCCGGTAAATATAAATAATGTTTTAGAACTAAAAATATATTATATTTGAGATCATCATCGTAGTGGTTGTATGAGCTGTCTAGGCAGGACTTGAACAACATAGACTTTGTGTTGTTGTCTTCAGTGGGTGCACCTGAAGTGTATTGGCAAGAGAATCATGCCCCAAGGCCAAGTTTGAGATTTGTAGAGACTGTTATGCCTGAAGTGCTTAAAAATATTCAGAGATTTCTATATTTCTTTAATGAATTTTATGAATAAATGATCTTAACTTGTATTTTAACAATTGATGATGGAAAGTATTTTAGATTGTCTTAAACAATTGATGGTGAAAAGAAATGAACTTCTGTGTTTAATCTGTGTGTTGTTATTTTTAACATTACTTGCCTTTATAATAAAATACTTAACTGCAAAATAGCCTGGCAGTTTATTTTATCGAGACCGGTAAAATAAGTTTCAAAGCGTGTTTATCAATTTTACCGGGACCGGTAAAATAGCCACGCACTATTTAAAACTGAGTCATAGTGTGTGCGTGTGTGCGTGCATGCATTAACTGGCATAAGCTCCTGTAAGTGACCCCTGCACAACACTGTACGCATATACATTACATATACGCTCGAAAAGTTATACGCAGTATGTGACAGAGAATCAGCTCTTTTATATTATAGACCAGCTTAAAAGCCGTCCTACTGCGCGTCATTTAAGCTAGCTCCTGTGGAAGGATCTTGATTGGGCCTTCATCACAATAGGTAGAGAGGAGAAAATACGATAGCCAACAATAAACTAAAGAAGAACTCAAAATTGATTTCTGCATTAATATTGTAGTGCATTATATTGCATTTATATTTAAGCTTACCGTTTAAAAGATTCAACGATAATTCTTTTGCCACCACTTAATTTAAAGACAGTTTGATGTACGTAGGTCCTTACTTTACGTACAAACAATTATTTTTATTTCATGGGTGACTTACGCTGAATTTCGCAATTAATTTCAATTATTTTCAAGTTATAAAAATTGTTAAAATTCGTCGCAAAAAAAAAAAAAAAAAAAAATTGACGTAAAAAAAAAAATCGCAGTGATGAAAATTTGGGAAACTAAAATTTTAGGATTGCGGGTCCGGATCCGCCCGGAAAGATTTTAATTTGCTCACGGAGTCGACCTGATTCCAAAATGGTATTATATGTTGGGCTACGGCCTGTAGGAGTAAAGTTGAAAAAGTGTGACATTATTATATAGATTTACCAACAGAAATTAAGACTTATTAACTCAACATAGCGCATATACTCGAATTTAGCGCGAATTTTTATGATCAGTCGCATTATACACAGCTCATTTTTTGAAGCGGTTAAAAAGTCAGGTGTTTTCGGTGATCAGTTGCACTATACACAGGTTATTTTTTCTGAAGGGTTAACTTAAAATTCATGGGAAAAAAATCAGGGGTCACGCTATACATGAAGTTGGCTTATATATGAGTATATATGTTGCGTAAGTTAATCTGATGATTACCGGCTTCGACCTTTTTGCCCGCCCTATGCTCTCTCTCTCTCTCTCTCTCTCTCTCTCTCTCTCTACAATTTATTTTTAACTATGTACTAGGCTACTCATTTCCGAGAACACACATCTAGTAGGCCGACTAGCCAATCCCTGTTGCAGACGCCTGCTCAGGCATAGTTGTAGTTTTTGTATTTGTTCAGAGCCACCTGTAGTTTATACTGCAACTATGCCGGGCAGACTTTAGTTACAGTTTCTGGGAGAGAACGCATAATCTGGCGTGATCAACAGTTTGAACGAGGACAGTATGCTCAAAACCTCGGTAACGATGACTCGTGAGTTCATGCTAGCAAAACCATCGACGAACAATTCCGTCTAACCAAATTCACTCACAAGGTTTGAGTCAACCCGTTTTCAGGCACGGTGCTGCACGCTGAGATCGACTCCCCATCAAGAAGTCACCTTCCTTAACAATCGACCATTTTAAAATTCGAACTAGAGTCTAATGTTTAGAATGCTAACGTTCTATCAACGCACCATAATTCATATGAAAATATCACAAACAATTGTTTTACTTACCTTCGATATACCTTTATAAACGTTAGAAGTCGCACCATGGCCAAGTATATCATCCTGACTGTAAATAAAAGATTCAGATTCGTGCATTTCTTCACTTAACCTGCAAAAAGTAAATGACAAATTCTAATCATGGTTTTTGTCTTCATAGTAATACTGACAGCTCGCCCTCGAATAGTCTAAAAAGCTCCATAACTATATTTTATCAGCGTGGTGTATTCCTAAGTAGCCAGGTACTCATTGCTTAGCGTATAAAAATGATTCCGTATAAAATTTAAAATATCTTCATTTATTAAGTTTAACGTATAATTTCTTTGAATTGAAGACAGCACATTAGCGATACTCCGTGAACTTATATACCTATTGCAATGAATACTTGAAACTTATAAACAGATATTCATCTTTGAAAACATTTGGGACCCCCACTCCGGACTTCTTTAAGTGTCTGTCGATCCGGTTCACTTAGTTGAATGTCCAACTGAAACATTTATTTAATTTACGGGGATATATTGTTCTCTTGCTCATGTCGAGGGATAGCATCTTGTTATTTAGTAGAACTCAGTTATTCTGATTTGATTTTTTTCTCTTTAAAATGATAACAGCAAATATATAAATATATATTATATTATATTATATATATATATTATATTATATATATATTATGTATTATATTATATATATATTATATTATATATATATATTATGTATTATATTATATATATATTATATTATATATATATATTATGTATTATATTATATATATATTATATTATATATATATTATGTATTATATTATATATATATATATATATATATATTATATTATATATATATTATGTATTATATTATATATATATTATATTATGTATTATATTATATATATATTATATTATATATATATTATGTATTATATATATATATATTATATATATATTATATATATATATTATGTATTATATTATATATATATTATATATTAAATATTCTTTAGTAAAAAATTTGTTTGAAATAAAATACTTTTCTGAAACTTTATTTGAGGAATATTAGCGGATTTAAAATATAATTAGTTTGATTTAAAACAAATATTATATACTTTAAGATTAAAATATCGAAGAAATACAATTTTTTTAATACGGAGATGGATGTTTTTTTGAGCGGTTGACAACTCTCTCGATATACTTACGTTTGGAATTTTTTCTACAGGGGAACATGTCTTTAAAAATAACTTAACGAATATAACGTCAGCGCCTTTTTATATATATTTCTTAACTACTCAGTAATATTCTAAGTAATGCAGTGTTATATTTATTGTAGTTACCTTAACTCTAAATGTACTGTAGTTACTGCTTTTATTTTTGATAATATCGTATATGAATCGGTAGGTTTATACAAACAAAAAATAATCAAAATACTTTTTAAAATATTGGCGTACACAGAATTGTAGTAAATTTCCATTTAAGATTAGTAAATTGTTTTTACTTAATAATATCACCTAACCACTACAAGTTAATGTAGAATTTTAAGATTTAAAACTATAAATTATTCGAATTAAAATTTTTGCAAAATGAAAACAATTCTTATAAAAATTCATTTTTATCGAAAAAGTTTTGTTTCTTAAAAGACGATATGTTCATAATATGTTATTTATAAAAGCAATTAAATTTTCTAATTAAATAAAATATCTTAGTTTTATAGCACTTTATAACTGGAGACGTCTTTTACAAAAAAAAAAATTGACGATTTAAATTCTCCCAGGATCTGCGCTTTTATACGACAAAAATAAACTTCTCGAAATGTCATAAAATTAAATAAATGGGGCGTAACCATGGTGATCAATAACTAAGGATCGCCATGGGCGTAACGGATGTAAATATTTTTAGCAAGATTTTCTAAAAAAGAAACTTTTCTAAAATAATTTAATTCATTTGTGAATAAGTTCTGGAAGTTTCATTAAAATCCGACAATTATTTGATTTTTGCAAGAATTTTTAAGTCAATGTGTTTTTCATCGCAAAAAGCTAAAATTCTTTATACTAATGTATGGTCAACCGCTGACACAAGAAAAATAATTTTAACCACAATTATAAAGGTTCTAAAAAGAATTAAAAAAAAAGATATAATTAATAATATTAAAAACAACATCCTTTAGTCTTCCTTCTTAATAATAAAAGATTTTGACGATATTATAATCATGTTTTGTTTTAAGTTTGAGGCATTTTTTCATGATGGTATGCGAATCTTTGCAGAGACCTACATTAAAGTATTTTTTAACAAAAAAAGCGTTTAAATAAATAAAATAAACTACAAATGCAATTTGTATAAATGTTATCAAATTAATTGAATTATCAAAGATTAATGAGGGTATGAGGTGTTCGATAATTTTCTGTCGATTCCTCATTTTTGTTTTATACTGCGTTTCTTCACGACGTAGGCGATCACAACTCAGCTTCCTTTTATTTTTTTCTATGAATGTCCATGACTTTTTGGGAAAGATAGGGGAGGGATTTCTAGTTGCCTTTTTCACGCTCTGGAATTCAGATTTTTTTGTTTCGTATGTTTCTTTCTTTTTTTATTCTGTTAGAATGTTTGCCACCCAGGGCTAGATAAACCACTCGGCCTTAGAGGGTAGAGGAGAGACGCATTAAGGCCTTTCCTCGAGGTAATCGTGCAATAAAAGTGAACGTAACTGACTAGCGTAAAAAAAAATATGAACTCCGCCCGTCGATTCCATATGCCACGCTGATAACGTGATTACACTAACGAACCAACTGCACACACTTTTTCTCAATAAGAAAGACAAAAATGAATGCAAAAAAATGTTTCAATCCCAAATATTTCCGTTTTCTATACTGGACAAAAATATTATTTTTTTTACATTTTTTTTTTTACATTTCTCTCTCCATTTATTTCAAATTCACCGTTCGTTATGCAATAAATGTTTTTGTTCGTTTTTGGTATCGGTGTATATAGCGTTACGGTTAATGTTTTTTGGTAAAAAAAAGTTTCAAAAAGTAACATTTTAAAAAAATTAAAAAGGTATCGATTTTATTCTTATTTAAGTTTTAAAGTTAATGTAGTTACCATTTAGAATTCATTTGCATCAAAGAAAAAAAAAAAAATTTGAAAGAAAAAAAAAATTATACCCGATTTGCCAAAACGAGCAAAAAAAACCGAAAAACTGAATGCCGAAGCGCCAAAATTTTTTAAAAAAGCATCCCGACCACAATATTAACGTTTACTTATTTCTACCACCAATCTAAATTAAGTAAATAAATAAATAAGTGGACTTACTTGAGCTAACTGCTAACAGCATCAAAATATATCTGAAGTTTTCCTTTTGTTGAATTTGAATATATAGTTCACCGAATACTGTGTTTTCCTTTTCTAAAAATAACTCAAAAAAGAAAGCGGTATTTTTTTAAACTAAGTCTTTTGTTTGCAGCTGAAACAACTTCCGGATTTGTAATGTAATTTGTTGGCATGATTTTAAAAATCAAGAAGCCGTGTTCGAATATGACACGTTTGTTTTTATAATTTAAATCGAGTACTAATTTATTTGAGTATAATTCCTTAACACGGACTGATCATGAAGACATATCTGAGAAGCGAGAATCAATCACTCTACAGCCATACGGAAAGTGGCCAAACAGGTTAAAAAAATATAAATCATTTAAAAAAAAATTTCTTACATTATAATTAATATATTTTTTTTATTTTATGAAAAATGTATTACAACAAATGCACACGTGTAGACATTTTAAAAAGTTGATTTTCGAAAGTAGGCGATACCAATTCTCTGGGGGCGGTGGAAAGATCCAGAGGAGCGGTGGGGAAAAGGGGGTTTCGTAGGTGGATGATTAGGAAAAAGTGGGTGGTAATGGAGGCGGAAAGGTGGTATTTCATTTTATTACATCATATTTAATAGGGCGTGTTTCAGTGCAGTCACCCGGGTTTTTTGGGGTTTTTTTTTTTTTTGGTTTTTTTTCAAAGAAAGAAACGCACTGAAAATTATTTAACGCGGTATCTAAGATTTCTTCTTGGTGTTTTCAAATCTAATGATGAGAAGCTGAAATCACTCCACCAATATCAATGTCATCAAAACTATAAATTCACTGTATTATTACCAAACCAGTTAAATAAATTGCTTTCCTTGGTTAAATTGATTTTTGTGAAATGCCTGTGCGGGATTCACCTGGTAACAAAAGTAGGTATCTCCACTAATTCGCTAAAAAAAGAGCATACCCTGATGAAAATTAGGCCTCAAACTTGATGAAAACAATTTTTTATGTTATTATTAAGAAGCAGTGGCGTAGCTGCAGGAGGGGAGGTCTTTTGGTCAGCGGTGAGTTTTCAGACAAGAAAAAAAAACGATAGCATAATTTCAATAATTTTTGCAAAAAAAGCAGCGATGAGGAAAGAGATAGGGTTCAAATGGAGCAAATTTATCTTTGATATGGACGGCTCAAAACCAACCAGCCAGCAATAAAAAAAAAATTGTCTCCAAAACGCTTCGTCAACTGGTGGGGATTAACCCCACTTACAAAACGTGAGCAAAAGGTGTGAAAAAATTTTGAACATTTTTTTAAGGGGCTCGATGTGAGGTTGGATTAAGTGAATTTAGTGAATCCACAGTTTTTTCACACTTATTTGAGAAGTCCAGACTTTGGCGTCAGTTCATTGATTTTGATTTTTCATAACTATGAACTGTTAGTGAAAAAAAAAATTAAATAAATAAGTTAACCAATTGTTTGTTTTTGTTTTTTTTTATTTTATCTTATTCTTATCATAGGCCTAGCTTTAATACACATATAAAATCGTTACTTTTCATAAAATTATAAACAGATAAATAAAGTGAAATAATTCAATTCCAATTTTTTCCGGAAATATCGAACGGAAATTTAAAAGAAAACTGAAAATTAATATTCTCTTAAGTACAGAAAATTTAAAGTCCAAAAATGGGTATTTTTTTCAATTTACAAGTTTTCACGGTAGTAAAACAATGCAATGTTTTATTTTTTTGTCTAGAGAGTTGATGTTTTTAAGCAAAAGACTAAGAATTATGATAACATTTATTTCAGTTAAAAGTGAAATTAATTTTACCGGATTTTTAATAACTTCAACTACGTAAAACAAAATAATTTAAATAGCATTTTTACGTTGTTAAAAGAAAAACGAACCGCGTTTCTGTTAACGTGGCATTTAATTTATGACTCCTCACTTGTTAGAATTGAAATAAATATTAAAAAACTGATAAATTATGAATTAAAAGTACAATGTGTCTTTGGTTTGTTTTGAAAACAGAGGGTATAAAAAAGAAGTTATCTTTCTTTTTATATCGTAAAAAGGTTTTAAAGTTTTCCACATTTAGAAAAAAAAAGTAACGTTATTTTTTATATATTCCCAGTTTTATTTTTAAAAAATAAACACAATTGTGCTTGTTATTTCATAATTTATCAGTGAGAAGTTATAAATACTACGTTAACAGAAATACAGACATATCCCAAGTGTGAAAATAGGGCAGAAGATGTCATAAAAAATAGTATATAAAAATATTCAATGTCTGAAGGCACAAAATATTAACATAATTCTTAAAATGCTTCTTTTATTCTCTTCTCATACATGTAATTCTTTTAATGATTGGACCACAAATAAAATATTTGTCTTATTAAGCACATTGAGGTGAAAATTCGCCGGCAAAAATACGACAAATATAAACTTTAAGGGATTAAATGTGTATTGTAATATTGTATTCCTTCTGGAGAGGGGAAGCAAAAACACTAGATATGCCACTGTTAAAGAGGAAAGACCAAACTATTTTTATCATTTATTTTATTTTTTTTTTTACATTTTTTCATCTTTTTTTTTAGTCAAAAAAATTGCCAAAAATCGACGATTTCCGCTATTTTTGAAAAATTTGTAAACAAAAGTTAAATTCTTCGTTTAAAAATCTTGAAAAAATCAATTATACCTTTTTCAAAAGTTACTTAAAGAAAATTAGAAAATTTAAAGTTTACTTTATGTAATTGGAAACAAGCATTACTTAATTTTTAGCAGCAAAAAATTAGTTGAAAATAAGAGAAGCATGTGGTGACTTGTTTTGGAAGTGCGAATTGACGTTTACGTCGATGTATTAACAGCTTACGTGAAGGGAAGTTATCGAACGGAAGAACAGAAGTGATAACATTTTCGAATTTTAAGTGAACCAGATTATTTAACTATACAGTAATTTTTAAAAATTAAAAAAATCAATAAAATATTAAACTTTTTAAATTTAATATTTTATTGATTTTTTTTTCATATTTTATTGATTTTTTTTCATATACTTTTCATATGCTTTTAGTTTAAAGAGGATTTCTGGGGAAATAAAATTAAATACTTTCAAAAATTTTATTGATATTTTTAGGTTCTTTTTTTAATGAAGCCTGCACTGTTTCCGTCCCTAAAATTGAAACTAAAACAGAAATTAATTAATTGCAGTATGTCTCTCACTGAAAAACAATAAATTTATTATATTTAAAAAAAAAAATTAAATTAAAATATTTAGTGAAATGGGATGTAAAAAGAAAATTAGAAATTTTGAAATTGCGACGATGATGGTCAGCCAGTACTCGCCAGAAGGAAAACAAAAATTTTCTGAGGACGGGTTTTTGATGTCATAAAAAACATGTCCATCCATATAGTTGGAAAAACGTTTTTAAAAATTTTCGCATAGTCAAAAATATTTTTTAAAATGCCTGTGTATCGCAGATTGTAATAAGATTTCAAATTTATGATCTGTAAAATAGATCTACTTAATAACAGAATTCCCTAAAAAGAACAGATTGAAACTTTAATACATTTATCATATTCTTTTTATTTAAATTTAAAAAAAAAGAAAATTCTTGTAAAAATTCATTTTTCTTCGGAAAATTATTTTGGCTTCAGACAATATTGTCCTTAACATATATTATTCAGAAAAGTCACTAAAAGATTTTCTAATTAAATAATATTTTAGTTTTATTGGGTTTTGTATTATATAATTCAGAGCTGAATTTTTGGGTAGCTGTGTATTTTGATTTTACAAAAAGATAATCGATGACTTATATTCTTCTGTCTTTTGCTATTAATTAATATAATCACTAAAAGGAACGTCATCTAATTTCTCGAGTTTTCATAAAATTAAATAAGGGTGAGGTAACAAATGTAAAAATAACCATGACTTTCTAAAAAAAATATGACTAAATTAATTTCATTCATTTGTGAATAAATTCTGAAAGTTTCATTAAAATTCGACAATTATTTGATTTTTGCAAGAATTTCCAAATTAATGTGTTTTTAACCTGAAAAGGGGCGCTAAAAAACTAATGGCAAATATTACATCGGCCGCTGACGTAAAAAAGAAAGATTTTCACCAAAATTTCGAACGTGCTAGAAAGGATGAAAAAATTTAATAAAATAATCAAAAAATACTTTCTTTCCTCTTAATTAGCATTTTGACGATAAAACTTTTTTTTATTAAGTTTGGGGCCTTTTTTTCATCATGCTAGTCTGTTTTTTCGGCGAATTATTGCAGATACCTAAACAAAAGTAACAAATGCTAAACCCCCTTCTCCCTTAAAGTGACCCGCATTAAATACTTTCAAGTTGTCTAGTGTATGAAAAGAGTATTATTGTTTTTTTTTTTTGGTTTTTTTTTTTTTTTTTTTTTTTTTCGGGGTGGGGGTCTATTTTTCATTACTCTGATTGTGAAACGAGAAAACAACGAACTGTTAATGGATAAATACTGGGAATGATCTAATCTTGTCAAATGTTTCGATTCTATTTTTTCTCATTATATTGAAGCATACATGATGACTATAGACATACCTCAGAGCATTCATTAAGTTTTTAACTATTGTGTCATATTTTACTGTTATAGATATGGGATCTTGTCAAGATTAGCGAACTCAACATTTCCATGTCAAAAACAGCGAACCCAATTATCCCCATGTCCCCAAGAATAGCAAACCCTTGACAAAATGTTTTATTAAAAGCAATGCTGGGAATATAAATGAACAATTAAAATAACATTGTACACTTCCCATAAAGTTAAAATAACTTAGTTATTGAACGGACATTGTATGGTGATTGCATTACAGAAACCCAATAACTTGTAAACCATATTTCGCTTTGGTTTAGCAAAAAATGAGTCTTTTATTATTGCTACATTTCGTTTGTACCGTGAACCAAACAAAAAGATTTCCCTCCCAAAATGTCATGTTTTATCATTTGGCCAAATTTTGGGTCGAACCGAGAATTGTTCAGCATTCGCTCATAAAATGCAAACAGCTACCTTAAAAGATTTGCTAAAAGAAATGAGCATACATGATGAAAAAATGACCCAAACTTAATAAAAATAACGTTTTGAAGTCAAAATCTTTGTTATTATTAAGAGGAAGACCAAAGGATTTTTTATTATTAAATTATATTTTTTCATCCGTTTCAGAACCTTCAAATCTTTGGCTATTTTTTTTTCTTGCCTCAGTGGGTTACCATAATTTAGTATAGGGAATTTTAGCTTTTTTGCGGTAAAAACACATTGATCTTGGAAATTCTTGCAAAAATCAAATATTTGAAACTTTCAAAATTTATTCAAAAATTGATTAAATTATTTTAGAAATTTTTGTTTTTTAGAAAGTTATAAGAATATTTTTTACATCTGTTACCCCCCACCACCACCACCACTTACTTAATTTTATGAAAAACTGAAAACTCGAATATGAGCATCTCTGTAATTTTTTAATTAAATTCAGAATATCATCGATATTTTTTGTAAATCGAGAAGCGTTTCTACCCAAACTGTTGCTCTGAAATGTAAAATACAAAACCCAATAAAACTAAAACATTATTTAATTAAAAAAGCTTTTAATGGCTTTTATGAATAATATATATTAAGGACATTTTTGTCTCAAGCAAAAATATTTTTTCGATGGAAAATGAATATTTACAAGAATTGTTTTGTGTTCTTGCAATTGTAATGTGATAAAAGTTAATACAAAAAGATAAAGTTGCTAAATATCTTAAAATTAATTTTGAATATGAGCATCTCTGGAAATTCTCTTATTAAAAGATCTATTTTTATATATCATAAATTTGAAAGCTTATTACAATCTGCGAAGCGTCCTATTTTCACAATAATTTTTTAATATACAAAAAATATATTAAAAACGTTTCCGGCAAAACTACAAAGGCACAATTCAGAAATAATGTCCCGTCTTTTAAGAGTTGTTTCTCTTGATAGGGAGGATCCGCTCTAATAAATTATGTTGATTTCGTATCAAATTCTCTGACAGACCGACCATCATTGTCACATTTTCAAAATTTTTAATTTTTTTTTTTAATATACAAATTTCACCAAATATTTTCTTTTCATTTTTTATTATGTTAATGTTATTTTCTTTTTCATTGAGAGACATGCTGCAATTATTAATTTTTTTTTAGATTCAATTTTAGGGGCGGAAACAATGCAGGCTTTGGACATATCTTCATTAAAAAAGTACCTAAAAACCAATAAAATATTAAAGTTTACTTTATAGTTAAATAAGCTGGTTTACTTAAAATTCGAAAATACTGTCACTTCTGCCCTTCCGTCCGATAAATTGCCCTGACGTTAGTTGTCGATACATTGACGTAAACATTCAAAATCAATCACCGCGATTAGACATGCTCCTCTTATTTCCAACTAATTTTTTCTGCTAAGTCTACTTTAAATTTTCTAATTTTTCTAAAATAACTTTTGAAAAGTATAATTGAATTTTACAAGATTTTTAAACGGAGAATTTCACTTTTGTTTACAATACTGTCAAAAATGTCTGACATGATCGATTTTATGTAAATTTTGATGACTCAAAAAAAAAACAAGATATTTAACTAAAATCTCGGACGTGCTAAAAAGGATTAAAATATTCAAAAATATTCCAAAAATATTTTGGTCTTTTTTCTTAATAATAAACATTTAGACGATAAAAAATTGTTTAAACACACTTTAGAGAATTGCGTCTACAATGTAACAATTTAGGGCACCTCGAGGCTGTGTAATGGTTAGCAAACTTGTCTCGCTAGAACAATTACGACTGAGTAGTGAGTTCGATCCTCTCTGGATGCCACTCACTTTCAGTCTTGTGCCACATCTAAGCTACACTTGAAAAATCACTACAATGTAACAATTTATATGACCTCCTTTTTGAATGGCAAATTACTCGAAAAATAGAAATAACATCACGGACAGTTCTTTAAGCTGATAAAAAGTACTGCACATCGATAAAGAAGTATTTTATGGTTTGCAGGCTTGGAACTCAAAGAATCCTTGTGTTGTGCCTTAATAAACATAGTATCAGCGGCAGCCCTTAATAAAAATAGTAACAGCAGCAGTCCTGATGGCATAAAAACAAGTGAACACTTAAGTAGTTCTGTTTCTTCCTATTTTTCCTCCTTTCGAAGTGTGTGCCATTGACTTTTCACACTGGGCTATGGACGCTTCACACACTTACCCAAGCAAGTCACATTCAAACACATTAATTAAAACTTTCATTGTGTATTCCATTTTTATTCTTAGGCAAAGAAACTCTTAAACTTTCCTTTTGTGAAAGACCTACGACCACAGTACGAATTTTTTACTTCAGAAGACGACGGAAATAGTACGTCATCTGAGAGTAACTCAGCGACTCTGTTTTCTTATGAACAGGGCGGAAAGTCTGCCTGCAGACCCAGAGAATGACAATATCGGAAATGAGAGAAAGCAAAGAATACATGCAAGAGTGCGACGCCGATAGAAATATTTCCCCCTCGTCTACGAAAAAGCACTCTCCGAACGGCGACCTCCACCACCTGCTACGTATGTGATCAGGAGATCGGAGGTAGGTAACACGAGAGAAAATGGCTTACCTCCTGGTAGAAAGCGGGTTCGGACGTGTCTCGCGTGTAAAGTATCTCAAAAAGAAAATGTCGGCTTTACGAGTTGTATGTTTAAGAAACGGGATCGGATACTTTCGCGAGTCTTCTATCTTAGCACCTATGCAAATTTGACTGGTCAGTTAAACTGCAAAATGTGCTTAACGAGGCAACAGAGCAATGCCACTGTAGTAGCGAACAGAAGATACGTGAGTTAATAGTGGTTGGCTTACGCGAAGCTGTTTAGTGAACGATTGGGGAAGTTTATTCCAAGCACGAAGAATCTGAGTACATTTTTGTTTAATAAATGCTATCTTGCATTGCAAATCAATCAGTCTCTGTTATTTTCACTGCCATTATTTCATATATTGTAGAATATTCTCGTAAAAAAACCTTATACATTAATTATAGAATTAGCCGACACAATAAAGTTGCTCGGTTGAAAACACTCTTTTTCTAATGATGACCACGTTCGACCGTACTTTGATTTGGTTTTCTTCCCCTTGTACTCAAAAGAATATTCACGCAACTCTTAAAAATACTTGTTGATTATTTTTAGCATCCCGCTACCACTTTTTTCCCAATCTCAATTTTTGTGCAAATCTGTACAAAAAGCGAATCACAGAGCTCATTCAGCTTAATACATATTTTTAGACAACCTCATCTTCTGATTGGTCACTTAATATTTAAATCGTGTTCTCAACTACGTCCGAATAACATCGACCTAATTCTTGACCTGACAAAAAAACAATTTCGCCCCAAATCTATCAATGCCTTACGAGCCTGTCACGTGATTAAGTTGATTATAAATACCAGACACGAGTTCGTTTTTCCTCATCCTTGATTTCTCTCTCTACTAAAATGTAGTTGTAAAAAGAGATCGCGTCTCGACCCCTTGCGGTTGGACGCCATGAAAACATATTCACACACGCACAAATACACGTACGTACGAAACTTTCCAAATTTAATTACAAACATTACAAGAAATGGAAACTTAATTACAAACATTATGGAACATTCACTCCTTCGCCTCTTCTAAAGCTAAAAGTTTACTCAACATCTTCTCAGCTTTACAAAATTCTTTCAACTCTATCACAGTGAACATTTTGAGCGGCAACTTCATTCAACCGTTTATGAGCTCAGATAAAGAAGTATTCCATTAGTACAAACTTTATATCCAGTCAAAGGGAAGTAACCTCTATGCTTGTACATCATTATACAAATATAAATATAAATCTCGTTGTTGTTATAAAACCGTTTTGTGTTCCTTCTTGTTGTTTCTCTCATTACTTTTTCGTTTGCTTAGACATTCGTTAAGTAAAAAAATATAATGGTTGATTTAGGCCGTCAATACTGCTACAATTTCCTTACATTGTTTATATTACTTTTCGTGAAAACCTTTTACGCGTCAAAAGTTCCTTTAAGTTTAAATAGGTAGAAAGTTCTTCAAGTCCTTTGGAAATATCTTTGTTAAATAAAACGACAAAAACAGCAATATACTTTTAATAAAGCTGACTTTTTTGAAGTTGAATATTTTCTCTGAAAGGAGCATGCTTATTCTTAACAATCCGGCACAATTTTTTTTTTTTTTGTTTTTTTTTGTAAACAAATATTTATTGCTTTTTCTGGAGTTTGATGGCTGACTCATTAGTGAAAAAACAGAATGAGTGTGCCATGTTTAGCGCTGCACACAAATTGGTAAGACTTTTTTCTTTTTTTATCTCCTGCCAATATTTATTTGTCAGGAAGCTAAGAAATTCACCCGACTTCAATCCCATCAAGAACCTTGGAACAATCGTGAAGGAGTTAAAAATGTTTTCTTGGATTTACCCAAACAAAAGCAACAGCATACTTACGAGAATAGATAGGCTCGCCTATCGTCCAATTCACACTTCTCCCCGATCTATTGAACAGGAGTAGAGGTTCGTCCTTTGTTTCCTGTTTAGGATTGGGTTTCCGGGCCCTTCTAAAATCTACTTCATCTCTATAATTCTAACGTCTCAGCCTGAACTCTGAAATTTTATTCACTAATTAAATCTAGTCTAGAGTTAGCTGTCTGTCTTTCCTATTATCTTGCTCTTTCTTACGCGAATATAATTCCCTGGGTCTTGTAATGGGTGAACATGTGGACTCATCCATTATCCTTACCTTTCCAACCTAACAAAAGCAGAGTCCAAAACGTACGCCTACGTACCTAAAAGCTTCGACCAATAAAAAATGGCAGGAAACGAAGCAAGCAACCCCATTGGTCAATCACTTTAAGTTCACGTGCAAAACTGAAATTGCGCCAAATTCAAGTGAGCCACCCGGTGGATATATAAGGAAAAACGTTTGAACCTTCCAAGAGAAGCGGAGGAGCAGAGTAGCTGTAATTACCAACTTTCAAGATGTAACATTTCACCGACTCCCGTCTTAGTCATCGCTGACCAGACGTTTAAAGAAAATCACCAACTTCATACAGTCAGGACTCCACACTCGGAGAGATGCCAACCAATTCCACGCCAATTTAAACTTTGATTTTCCCGCGCGAATTAACCTGACTCAACAACCTAATGGTTTACTCAATCTCTCTATCAAACAAACTTCTCAAAAATTCATTTACTTTACTTGAGAAAGTGAAATATATATTCACTACATATTAGTAACAGTAACAAACAAAACCTTTCAACAATTAACAGTTCAAGGTACGCAACTTCGTACAACTTAAGAATATCTACAATAACACTCGTATACACACATTAACATTTGAACTGTAAAATCAAACACTTTTGTACGTTGAACAGCAAACTGTTTAATTCTTACCATAAATCATCAAAACATTGATTTAAGCATTCAAACATAATCAACAACAAACTACATGTCTTATTACACCAATATACGGCAAATCACCAACTCATTTGTATATATTTAAATTATGTTATTGTTATGCATTCAACTTTTGTCTTGTTTTTTCCAACTTTATTTGCATGATTTGTTCTAAGTAATTGTTGTGGACGAATGTTTTAGAACACACCCTCGAAATTCCTTCTGATTAATAAAAACACAACAACCAGTCCGCAACAAACATTAGTAAAAAAAAAATAAAAAATAAGCGCTGATCTCTCGACGATTTTTGATATAAGTTCTCGACAAAACAGACTTTGGTATATTGGTTGTGCTTATTGCTGCAATAAAGAACCATCTAAAAAACTATATTTCGTAAAAATGTCGGTAACTGAAATCCTCTGTGAATTCCCTATCCCAGATATTTAAATTAAATATGATCCATGGTGATTTTCTTTAAATGCAAAGCTCAAATTCATGGTCTTTTCTTGGAACCAAACGAATCATTTAAGTAGGAACTAGATTAACATCCCACCCATAGTGTTGATTTTCAGCTAACTTTAATAATCTCTTTTCAAACAACTTCTGTAAATCTATGAATCATTGTTAATCATTAAATTTACCGCGATTTTATCTATCGTTCTTCTTCCGGATATGCGATATATTTAAAAACAAAATTCTAAAATGTACAATAAAACAACAAAAATGTTTTCTTATAGCCGTTTTTTTGTTCCCCTTTATTTCTGATGTAATAAATCTGCATTTTAATTCATTTATTCTAACCTATATGCTAATGGCGTCAATTTAAAGTGGGGCCATCTTTTTTTTCTTTTTATCTAAACTATAATTATAAATTCTATTTCAGGAAAGTGAAAATTTCACTGAAATATGTCGGAAAAAGTGTTCATATAATTTCAAGAAAATACGAACTTATACGAAACGATTACAATATCTGGAAGAAGGTCTCCTTTAAACTGGTACCAAGAGGATATGAGTTGAAGCAATACGTTATTAGAAAATAAAAACTGTCTTAAAAACCAATTCCGACGTAAAAAGACACGCTGTTGATTGTTGACTAATCATCTGTAACTCAGTAATTATAGCTTAGTGAATTCTTCTGTGAAATTTCAAACCCTATTAATTATAATATTAATAGAAATTTTAGTATTGTTGGAAATATTTAATAAAGTTATATAAAACAAAAACTTGTTTTATATTTTAAAAAACATTTTTAATAACTGATTTTAATGTTCTAAAATTGAAACTGAACACAAAGGACTTTATTTCAAGGGAGACCACTTATTCTTGTTACTGTGATTCTAAGGGAGACAATCAGAATCCAGAAAATGAGCAGAAATTTAGTTTACAAAGAAAATAATAATAATTGTATTGTTATGAGAGAAAATTCCTTAAATTAATATTTCTTTAGGGTAAAATTTTCAAGAAGAATAGACCTACTTCTACGTTAAAAATATGTTGAAAATTTAGAACATTAGGTTTAACAGGAAATTCAGTCATTGCGTTTTCCAACTTCTATGCAGTCAAAAATGAATGATTAAAAATTACTCATAAATTAAAGATTATAATTTCTTACATATATCTTTTGTTTGTTTTTTAAATATAAATGTAACAATGTTTCGGGTTCCTTCATATTTTATGCAGCAGATAATAGTGGAAAAGTATTTCTATATTCTTCTTAAAATTTGTAAAATTGTTGCTAATAATTGAAACCTTTTATCATTATATATATATATATATATATATATATATATATATATATATATAGGTACTAAACCTGGGCATCTTTGGTTCCAAGCTACACTTCTTGAAAAATCAGCAAATATCCAGTTCACTCATATTGTGAAACAAACCAGCAAACTCTCATATGACAATAAGTGCATCATTCGCTTGCCTGCATCACGGACTGGAATGATAAATATGTAATCATTTTTTTTTCACTTTCATAAATATTATAAACCGCTTTTCTCAGTTCGTTCACGAACATTTTTTTCAATAAATTTAACAGAAAATTATTTATAAGCAATTTTAAGGCTTTTTTTAATTTTTTTTAAACAAATCTAGAGTGGGGAGTATTCGTGTCAAAAACGAACATAATATCTATTAAAATGATTGGATCATTTTAAAAACCCTCTCTAGTTTATTAAAAAATACAAATTTTTGGCAGGGGAAAACACATGAGTGACAATGTTCCAAGCTGTCTATTCTTTCTCTGCTTGTAGATGAAAATTGCCAACTATGTTAAAAATTAATTTTTCTCTCTTAGTTAATTTCAACTCTCGGTTGTTAAACGAACGGGGGTGGGGAAAGGATGAAGGTAATAAAATAATTTCCGGAAACCTTGCCATCCTGCTTGCAAAGCTCCTTGACCAAAGTGTGGACGGAGATCAATTGACGGTGAAAGAAAGTGAAGAAAATGTGTTTTTTCTACTACACTAAATTGTTTTGATAAACGTGATTTTTTAACTAATGGCTAGTCGAGTCGATTGAAATCTGAAAAGGCTTGTGTTGACCGCCAAAATTTTTCGGATAAATCGGAGTCGACCTTTGGTTATAAGAATCGATGCAATACGACCATCAAGAGCAGTCGAAGAACCCATGCCGAGGAGTAGTAGACGCGACCGCCGGGAGCATAGGGAGACGCGACACGGTGGAGTAAGAAGACGCGACGGACGCCGAGCAATGGACGACGCGATGCCTTCTAAAAACATCTGAAAACCTGACCGAGCAACTGCGAAAACCCACTCAACGAAGTTTTGACAATCAAATTGTCGTTTCCACGACAAAGAACAAGTACTGCTCTCAAAATAACGCCCTACTTTGAAGACTCTGAAGGCACAAACGGATTCTGTCACGAACTTCAACAACTTTCATCAAATCACAAGAACTATTACGAACATTCACATGTTATACCTTCAAGGTAAATATACCTTTTTAACTATGTTTGACATCACTGAAACCCTTTTGTTGTACCTTCTTCCTTGTAATTTGCATTGTTTTGTATACGCTGAAATCTTGTGATATCTCATGTTATTTAATTAATAGTGATTATAAACTTGATCTTTTCCCACAACTACCATTGAATCTTATTTTAGAAAAGATAAGTTACTTGTCCCGCAATTTATTACTCCCTTTTCCGGGCGCACAAACCACCAAATTTTACTAATATTTAGTAAAAGTTTGCTTTTATTTTATTTCTAAAATAAAAGCAAAGTATCTCTCTCCATTTTTTATTACAGTGCTTCTTGTTGCTTGATCCCCATTCTCCTCAAACCTTCAAAAATATGCATTAATAATTTTTTCTCCCTCTTTTTTTTTTCATAACTATTTGCTAGTTACAACAAATATATGCGGCTAAGTCTAACAAATGTGATGACATATTTTGTGGCACCCTTTATGCACAAAATCTTGACGATTATGCTTAGTAATGTTAAAACAAATTTGGCAATAATGCATTTAAAAAATGATGCATTAATAGAAGCGAACAATACCTTCTTTACGTTTGCTTGTAAAATAGAGCATTTATTTGACTGATTTAAAGTGTGATATATGATGTTTAATTACCAAAGTTTGGACGTGGATGATGTCCAAATGGCACCTTAAAGAGCAAAGGAATTAAAATAATCCAGATTATTCGAATTACTTGTTCAAAGTATTTAACTGTATCTCACACTGTATTTTAAGCAAGATCTGACACTGAATCATAGAGTCTTTACATTTTCCGTAACAATTATTTAAGCATCATTTTTTTATGCACATATCTCCCACAAAATCCCGAATTTGAAATCTGTTTCAACAACAGAAGAGGATTTGATAAAAGTTAAACTCATAAACGCTTACTCAATCTGTTGGTTAAAAAAAAAAAAAAAAAAGAAACATGGTGTCGTATTTGTTTTCTTTAGTTTTATTTACATAAAAACCAAATTTATTGCAGTAATAATAAAAGTCTTAATACAAATCATTTCTTTCTTTGAGTTCTTGTCTTTGTCCATTGGCGATTGTTCGGTACCTGACAGTTTTCAGTTTTTCAGTTTCCTTTACTTTAAATAATGTTTCTATTTCCTCCAGAGTTTTATTCTTTGTTTCTGGTAAAAAGCAATAACAAAAGACAGAACCAACCAGCGCTATGAAAGACATCACGTAAAAAACTCCTGAAAGGTTAAAGAAAACAATTATAAATGTATTTTCAGCATTCATATGTAACCGTAAATTTTATAAAATTAGACACATATTAGCTTATAAATATTCATATTGTATACATATCGTAAAACCTAATTAGGTTTTGTTATAGATTTAACTAACAAAGACTTAGCTATCTATCACCAAACTACGGCCCGCGGGTCGAATCCGGCCCGCGATCTCAGTTCATCCGACCCGCCGCCGCACTGTACCACAAGTGAGCTAAAATATAATTATTTATAAGGAATTGTCAATAGATTTTATTTAAACTTACTATGTAGAAAAAATTAAAATAAATGAAAGTAAAAATGCCAAAATTTGGTCAATCTGATTTTTGCATCTGACAATGATATAAGTTTTAGGAAAATCAATGAAATAAAAAATTCGGCAACTTTTGATATCCGAGCGCTTTTTGTGAAAGTACCTGCAATGAAATTTCTAAGAAAAGCGATTACGAGCCTGCTACAGTGTTCATGTTTTAATTTGCATTGCCGTGTTTAAACAGGTTTCAAGAGTGCCGTATATAAAAAGGACGAATTATGTCATATATTTTTCCTGAAATCATTATAAAATCTAGAGTAGTAAACTCAGCACATGTAACGAGATTGAGTGATGAACATTTGAAAGCAATTTTCTTGGTTGGACGCAGCAATTACAAATTCTTTCTAATATCGGCAACCGGTATTAGAAAGTGACGCACAACGCTACCTTGACTGGGGCATTAAAACCGACATCACAGCCCCTCTTATTCCCACCGTAATATACGCACATAAAATGCAGCGATTAGACAAACCAAACCGTCACCCCATTTAACCTGAGCAAGTGCTGGCCGACTTAAGGCAATAACTACTTTGATAATCAGGCAACCCGAACACACATGGCTGAACGACATACAACCAGAACCGGAAGCAGACAGACAGACACACCAGTCAAAATCGTAGACTTGCTGTCTGCAGAAATTATATGAAGGGCCACGCATGCCCACATCTTCACCATCCTGTTCGTCGTAACCACTTACACAGAAGTGAAAAATGAATCCCTACAACGAACTGGATTTTCAGTAGGGACCGGACGAAATGTGATGGCTTGTTCACAAGTCTTAATACCACCATCTCTTTATTCAACTTCAGTCTCCTTCAAACTTCAATCTCCATTCATCAAAGTCAACTTGGCTGTCGACAATTTTTCGGCTAACCAAAGAAGGTGCAATAAGTTACATGGTGCAATCAAACATCCGCGTTAGTGGAACTGGAGGCTACATCTCCATCCTTAGTGAATTCACTTGTGATATCACCCTTGGAGACCATTATTCACCCGTATTCAAAGACATGGAGGTAAATGTCACAACCTCGACCGTGCCGATCTTGATCGTTTAGAAGATTCTCATTCACGATGCATTCACATCGTGCTCGATAAACAATCGAAGCGCATATACTTCCATCACCAACTTGTATACGCTTTCTATCCACCACCCTGCATATGGAGCCCTAGTCAGTAATGAAGTACAACTTACAGTAAAATCTCCGCCTGACAACCAGACATTAAACAAAAAATTAGACTGACTGAAACAAAATGTGGGGTTATATCTCCCCAATCATCCCACGGTTAAATCTACACATCAGTTACGCCGATATCTTTGGTATTGCAGACGATAAAAATTCATTAAACCAGCTAGCATAACAAGCAACGTCAATCTAGCAGCCAAAGCAGTATCCAATGACCCAAGTACTAGAAATTACACATATGACGATGAAAGAGATAATCGAACTTTGTGAACATCCCAAAGGTTTCAACAGTTCGGCTTTCGTTGTCTGGTCTTCACAATCCGATCTTCGCCATTCGGTTTGCGCTATCCGTAGGAAAATGACAAAATCTGTGTCAATACCGCAACCAAAAGCAACATCCAATGGCCCAGCACTAGAAGCCGAAGTCAAAGTTGAAATTACATGGAAGGGATAATCGAACTTTGTGAAAATCCCAAAGGTTTCAACAGCCCGGTTTTCGCCATCTGTTCTTCGCAATGCGGGCTTCGCCATCCGCAAGAAAAATGGCAAAATCTGTGTTGTCGTCAAATTTAAGAGGACGCTTAACAAGGCGCAAGTAGATCCTGAATGATACCCATGTCAACTATCTTCTCCATATTCAACAAAATTAGTGTTCACAACAAATAAAGAAAATGCATGACAAAAATGCTGAGTCATGTACCACACAGAGTATTTAAAAGGGCCTGCCTCGAGGCAGTTTTCGGACTAACATGAAGTTAAGGTAACAATCTCCCTTCACTAACAGCTTCATTCTGAGGCCAGTACACAATCTCACACCCATCTTCCTATATTCTGATCTTCATCTACAAGTGTCACCTCCTCCACCCACATCATATATTCTTCTCCTTTTGCGTCACTGAATACGTCGACAATACATTCCATGTTAATTTATATTTTCTTTTCCTTCCGCCACATAGGCAATACGATGATACATCGTTTGTTTGCCATTCTTGCAACCATATACAGGGGCTGCAAAAGTAGGTATACAAAAAGTATTATACCAGTATTCTTCTTTAAATGCCATGTCCCCCCTCAGGACGTAGGTGATTATTGCTCTCCACAGCTTCTTGTCCCTTGTAGCTCTTAATAAAATTTGTCTTACTTCTCATAAGCCCTGTTCCGCTATCCATTTAGTCAAGCTCACTAAGTATGTTGTACATTCTTTTCCCTTGTCACTCTTTTCCTCTATCTGTATATATAGTATCAGATTCTCCAAGCACTCCTTCCTCATTATATGCCCCAGAAATCTCAACTGTCTCTTCCTGATGTTAAGTATTAGTTTCCTTTTTGTTTCAATTTTCTCCAAAACTTTGTCGTTACTCAAATATCCATCGTGTCCTCAGCATCCTTCTGTAGAACCATATTTCTGTTGCTTCAAGTCTCCTCTTCTTCTTTGAGGCGATCGTCTAGCACCCACTCAGGAGGACAGATATCACATAATCTATTCCTTGTTTCTGGCGACATTTTTCTATTTCTTAGTGCTCTGATTAGCTTTTGGAATGCTTCCTTGGCTATTCCAATGCGCCTTGGGATCTCAGTGTCACACTTTCCGTCATCTGTTAAAACATTTCCTAGATATGTAAATTTCCACACTTGTTTGATTTTGGCATCTCCTATTTGTAATTTGGGATCATCCATGCATTTTGTTCTCTTGACCTATATTATAATAGTGGTTCTCGGATTCATTTAACAATAATTTAATTCATTAAAATCATTAATTGATAATTTAATGGATGAGGAGCGCAAATTAATTTTGAAACAAAACTGGAAGTCATTATTATTGATATGTTTGTGTAATCACTAGAAAACGTTTTGTGCTCACGTTTTGTTTTTCATTACTGTATGTCTGCTTTTGCACACACCCTGTATAACATAGGTAATATACACACATGCATACATACATACACGCAAACGTGCATGCATACATACTGACCATAACTGTGAACCGCTCTGACGAAGGCGAGAAAAGTTGCAGTACTAATCAAATTGCAGAAACCGCATGTCATCGACGCCAATCCATTGCCAGAACTGCGCGCCCACAACGGGTAGATTTCGGCATTTATTGTCCAAGGCAAAGGTCCAACACCTAACGTAAAGTGAAAGATAACGGTGAATGCGATGTTATTCATATTAATCAAAATATTAGCATTAAATAGTTTACATAAATGTTGTTTTTGTTAATGAAGACAGGAAAGAAGAGAGATTCTATCTACACATGTCGCACACGATGGTTATTTTGTCACAAGGTTGCAATTAACATGGAGCCGCACACGTATACATGTGATTAGTGACGCAAATTGTTCAGCTCCCTCGGCAGTTCTATTCCTTCTGAGACGACTCGGATATCATTGAGTCTATCCCTATCCTTGGAATGGGGAAGATGCATCCGCAAAAAGACGGCTTCATGGAACTGAACTTTGGCTAATTTGCGCTGCATAAGGGAACCGTGAAGCGATTCGTCCAGTTGGAAAAAGAGCAGTAGAATGATGGGGATACAACTATTATTATTATTATTTTTATTATTATTATTATTATTATTTTTATTTTCTTTGATTTCTGGCGTTTACACATTTCTTTCCGGGTCCCGCCCAGGGACCTAAGGTTAGAAATGGCATCATGACACTTTCCACTGACAAAAAAAAAAAAATACATAGATAAAGCTCTTCGTAAAGTGTGGGCTGTACTTGTCAGAACAATTTTTTGTATCTCCTTGAGGCATGGACTTCCAGGAATCCCTTTATTATTATTATTATTATTATTATTATTATTTCCTTTCATTTCTGTTGTATAAACATTTCCTTCCGGGTCCCAACCAGTGACTTAAGGTCGGAAATGTCTTCATATTTTCCATTGATTATCTTTCTAAAAAAAAAAAACTAAAATCACACAGATTACATAGATAAAGTTCTTCTAATGTGTGTATTTCCTTAAGGCATGGGCTACCAGGAATCCCTTCAATGACTTAATCAGAAACTTTTCCAATCAATCCGAGGGCTCCAACTACAAGTGGAATTCTTGTTGTCCTTATGTGCCACATTTTTGAGATTCCCACATCAAGATCCTTGTATTTTTATAGTTTTTTTAAGACCTTCAAAGATACATTATAATCTACAGGGACTGCCATGTCAATAAGAAAGGACATTCTGTTCTTGTGGTCTTTGATCACAATGTCTAGGCAGTTAGCTTTGATTATTATTATTATTATTATTATTTCCTTTGATTTCTGGTGTGTACTCATTTCTTTTCGGGTCCCGACTAGAGACCTAAGGTCAGAAATAGCATTATGACGTTTTCCACTGAACAATTTAAAAAAAAAAAACATTTTACATAGCTAAGCCATTCGTAAGGTGTTGGCTGTACTCGTAAAAACAATTTTTTCTATTTCTTTAAGGCGTGGGCTACTACCAGAAATCCCTTCAACGAGTCTATTGGAATCATTTCCATTCAATCTGAGGGTTCCAACTACAACAAAATTTGTGGATGTTCTCATATGCTACATTTTTGAGATTTCGATTTCAAGGTTTTTGTATTTTGATAGCTTTTTTTTAAAGATTGATGTCTACATGGACTGTCATATCAATAAGGAAGCACTTTTTGTTTGCTGTCTGGGCAACGATGTTTGGGCGATTAGCTTTGATTTTATTATTATTGAAAAGAAAATAGGTAAAAATAGCCATCTGAGTGTTAGCGGTACTAAATCTGACATTATTTGTACTCGTTGAGTTTTCCCATTAGAATTAACTGTTGACTTTCACTGGGGGTCAAGTGACAGAAAGTACCCTCTATGTTCCCACTAATATAATTAATGCTGTCGTCACAAAGATTTCGATTTTTTCCCCAAGTTTCCAATTGTTGCAACTTCTTTACGAGTTGTCTCGTATTATTATTGGGTCTTTGAGTCAGGTACTAGATTAAACTAAAGATCAAAGGACGACTTGCCTTCTCAGTATTTATTATTCGAGCTGTTGTCAGTAATACTGTCGTCTGGATTTTCTTCATTTTTCCTCATATTTTCAGTCTTTTAGCCTTTTTGCTGGGGTTCTTTTAGAACGTTACATACGCGACAAGAACGATGCGCATAGCTGTCATGCGCCATATTTTATTTATTATTATTTTATTTAAATATCTTGCGAGATTTTGATATTTTTTCAGCTTTTCATTTTCTTCTAAATTGACTCCGAAGTCCACGGGAAACGCAACATCAAATGTCCGACAAATTTTGTCTATCCTGTTTATAATAGAGATCTGATTTTCTCACCTAGGTTGGGTGATCCGTTTAGATTTCAAAATCTCATGGATTTTTTTTCTATTCTCTAATATTCTGTTTTGTGCATTGTACCATTTGCTTATAAAGATCCGCTTGTAATTATCAGTGGATTGCCCTCATGACTATTTCTCTATTTTTTTCTCGGTCAATAGGCTACATTCTATCTCCACACAATCTGCATTTGTTATTGTCTTGGTTTTTATATAATTGGTACTTATGTCATTTGAATAAAGAGACGTGAAGAAAGAATGTTCATGTCGTTTGAAGTTACAGGTACAGAGAGACAAGAAAGAACGTTACGTAGCTTGGGTGAGAAGGTTGAGAAAGTAGCAAATGTTATATAAAATGTGTAAATATAGAAAGAGGCGAAAATATTAGGTAATTTGAATGTTTATGGAGATATTTTAATAATCTCAGTTACATGTCAAGTCAAAGAAAATTATAGTAAAACCTTGTTAAATTTTAAAGTTAAATATTTTGGGCTAATTTATTTGTTTTGACAGTTTTTAAATTTTAAAAACAGATTATTTATGACTTGCAAAAAAAACATGCTCTGCTTTCATTTACGCTGGACTCTCGAGTTTCACAGACAATTACGTATATTCACGAATATAGTGAGTTTTTATGGTCATTTTTAAGCGAAAAATATGGAGAAGGGTCGTACTATACACAGGTATTTTTTCTGAAGTGTTTTAAAATGTTTTATGATTTCATTTACGCCGGGCTGTCAAGTTTCACAGACAATTACGTATATACACGAATATAGTGCAAGGTTTTATGGTCATTATTTAAGTGAAAAATAGAGGGGTTGCACTATACAAAGGTAGTTTTTATTCCCAAGATTAAAATTCATGCAAAAGAATTCAGGGGTCTCACTATATATGAAATCAGGTGATACACGAGTATATACGGCAAATCTTTATAAGATAGAGCCAAAATAGTAAATGTAGACTGCTCCAGTGGAAATAGGACTGCATCAAGTTGGCTTAGAACTGAATGTGGAAGGTGATCCCACTGTGAATTTTTCAAACAACATACAGACCCTAAGCACAAACTGTTGGTGAGATGTTAAAAGTGTGTATATGCATCTTCGTGAAAAAAAATTGAAAAGTGACTTACTCTGAATACACCTCTTTTGCAATTTTTTTAAAAACTTTTAACTTCACAAAAATTCTTTGCATCAAATTATTGTCCTGTTATTCTTGTAGATATCAGTTTGCTCATTTCAAAAATGGGAAAACATGAAAGATAACATCTGTTGCTTACGGCCTTTTTAGAATAATTCTAACGAAACCTGAATCTAACTTAGGAATAAAAATATTCGATTCTCCGGAACTTTGTCATTCAAAGTAATCCTTCAATTCAAGTTAAAAGACGAAATTTAGTTATTGTAAAATAGAAAAGGAAATTTTGTCAAACAGTGGATGTCGATGTTCGATTTGATCCCAGAGTAGAATTGAAATTAATTAAAAAGCTGCAAAGACATCTTGCCCTTGTGATAGAACTGAAAATATTGTGGACAGATGAACCCTTTTATGCTTAGAACAGTTCCCAAGAACCGTGTAAATCATTTAGACAGATTGAAATCATCCAAACGACAGCGTTACTAAAATCAAGGAAAATGAAGAAAATATTCTTCTTTATGTGCCATGTCCCATCAGGACGTAGGCGATCACGGCTCTCCACAATTTCCTCTCCTTTGTAGCTCTTAATAAATTTTGTCTTTCCGTTATTTCTCCTAAACCCTGTCTGCCATCTATTTACTTAAGCTCATCGAGTATGTTATTCGCTGTTTTCTCTGTCTCTCTTGCCTTCAATCTGTCCTGTGAGTATTAGATTTTCCAAGAATTCCTTCCTCATTATGGCAGCATTACTCCATTTTAGGCCTGATCTGGCTCTTGTCAAGGTAGAGGATAGCCCGAGGAGCCAGGTACTTACTGGAGCGGTACATGGAACCGCCCATTTTTCATACATCTTTAGCGGTGGATCGTATATACGAGTTGCACTAGAGGTTAGGGATGAGTTTAATGCCCAATAGTCTCTCAAGGCACGTAGCCTCTCCGAGGGGGTATTCATTCATCGTGGCTTGCGATAGTTCGGCGTCCGATCGGCAATAATGAAATACAACTGGTTTGGTTTTCGAGGTATTGAATGTAACCAGCCAGTTTTTCCCCACTTAGATGTTGGTGCAAGACCGGATGAGAGATCAGCCGCCAATCTCTGACCATCACGGGTTTTGGAGGTGCACCTGTATATCGTCGTATCATCGACATAGTTATTCACAAATGATCTGAATATGTTCTTATGCAGGTCATTAATATAAAGTAAAAAGAGGGTTCATCCGAGAAGTGAACCAGGGGTGGGGACGTTTGCGACTAGGGCCACCGAGGACTGGGCATTAATGACCTTCAGGAACCTACCCGTTAGGAAGGATTTCATAACTGCGAAGACCCTTCCAATAAATGCATAGCTGGAGTACTTGTGCAGCAAACCTTTTAGCCACACCTTCGTAATATCTAATGCTATGGTCCTTGAGTCGTCAAGGGCCTAACTATTTCTTTGGTAATGGTAGTCAAGACATCAGCTGTGGTTTTTGATATTTTTCGTAACTGTGTTTTAGTTGAAGATGAGTGTCTATTGACGCCACTCCTGAGAGACAAAATTGAGAATTGGAAAGAAAGTAAAAAGAAAGAAACAAAGAAAAAAAAAGCCAATGTTGAAGACTGTTCTTCAACAGCAATCAGGCTGGCACTTTGACTTGAAGAAAAAATACCAAAAATAACATCTAAATCAAGTTTAGAAATTTGTTGACATAGTCGCGAATAAATCATGAGAGGCAAAAAGAGAGTTTCAACCAGTCACTATTCGTTTGGGAAAATTAAAAAAACCTTTGAGTTTGTATCTCTGAGAAAAAGAGATAAATACGAAACTTTGCAGCAGGCTGTGATCAGTCAACGCAAAAATCTAAAAATTCTAAAACAAGATTAGAAATTTGTGGACATAGTAACGAATAGATCACGACATGCAAATGATTTTCAACCAGTTACTATTGGTTTAAGTAAATTGAAAAACCTTCGAGTTTGTATCTCTGGAAAAAGAGTTAAATTAAGAAACTTCGCAGCAGGACTTGATCTGTTAACGCAAAAATGTCAGCTCGTCTACACAAGGCTGCGACAAGCGACTCGTTTAGTCCAAAGTGGAAAACGAAGCAGGTTGGTATCAAATGTCTCATCAACAACTGAAATTATGTTTGTACTTCATTTTCCAATCGTAAATTGTGAGTACTAGCGTATTATACGTAAGGTATAATTTTTTCCATATCAGACTCATGTCTACTTCTACAAATATTTGAAATAATTTACAACAAAAAGATGCATCTACAGAAACTTTTACCTTTTAAATATAAAAATATAATTGCAGTTTTAAATTTTACTACAATTATTAGTAGTTTATTTACAGTACTAATTGTGACTATGATTAATTACCAACAATTACCAACTTTTCTATTATTTCACTCCAAGCAAGGCAATAAAGCCAGTAAGATGTAAGGGGGTTACTGAGTGTGAAACTTTAGCGAGTACTTATTATTGTGTGAGAGAGCAGCATACCAACAAAGTAACGTTGGGCTACAATTATACAAAGGCCAGTGTACTCGTCATGACACCCATTTTAATAAGGGTATGACAGGCATTTGCGCCACGAGCAAATATGCGCGATCTGATGACAGATTTTGATAATAGCAGCGCCTAACATTGGGCCCAATTAAAAATATATTCACATCGGTTAACCCAGTCAGCCTTGATGGTCTCCGATTGAGGGTGTTCCCAAGTATTGAGATGTGATATCCAAGTCGCCTTCAAAGTTTAAAAAAGTTCTTAACACCCAACCCTGATATTTCTGCATTATTTTCGCTCATGAACAGAGATATACAGGGCATCGGTCCCCAGAGGAGGTGCCCAAGGGGCTATGGTCAGGCAACTGACACGCAAATCAGTGGTGCTTAACGGGATAATTACTGTAACCCATCTTAATTTTACTCTTTTTTTTTTATTATTGACATTTAATTAAAAAAATTGCCATCAAGAGCTTCATTCATAGAATGGGATATTTTCGAGGCTAAGCCATTAAAAACAACAGCTTATGTAAATTTTCATGGTATTTATCCTACTGTATCTTAGTTTTTATACTGTTAGTTTACACAATACAAGGCCCAAGAGCTACTCACAGTAGAGGTTTACTGAGCGAGAATTTTGTAAAGGAAGGGAAAGGAGTAATTAAAAGGTTCTCATAGGAGGACATGTAGGATAGATATGGGTTGAACCTGGACTTGAAGGCGCCAAGATGGTAGTGGTCAGGGAAGCATCCTCTCGGATTTTTTTCCACAAAAAGAAGGGTAGAAACTGTTTATGAAGAATTTACTCTAAAGTAACACGAAAGGAAAGGGGATGATTAGCCACTAGGAACATAGCATGGTGAATCTTAGCTGTGAAGGCCTGAACTGGTGGGATTAAAGAAAGTAACTCGTTTGAACATCTGCCATAATAATAGGGATACAGTAGGGAGAAGCTAGCAACGTTTCGTCTGTAGGATAAGGATTGCAGTTTGGAGAATAATTCATCACCCAAAAGGCCGTGTAATCGCTTCTGAACTTTTGAACAGGTCTGAACAGTGAGGACTGGGTAAGCACCTGCCCAGATATGACAGCAATACCCCATTCTTGGTCTCATCTGACTCTTGTAAAGATAGAACAGTGATTCTCAACCGTCGTTCCGCGACACACTTGTGTGCCGCACGATACTCTTAAGCATACCGAGAAACATTGTCACGGCATACATATATATATATATATATATATATATATATATATGCGTGCGTGTGTGTGTGTGTGTGTGCGTGTGTGTGTGTGTGTGTGTAGAAATAGTAATGGCACAGCGTTAGTATTTGAATAAATGAATAAGTATTAAACTTCTTTACACTATTTTTCGATTATGTTATTTTAGATCCTTTTTTTAATATTCATTTAATATTCAAAGTAAGTTCATATTTGTGTGTGCAATTTTTTTAAATCTATGGTTTTATATCATAACATTTAAATGTATACCCTTTAAAAACTTTACTAAGTGTGCCGTGATATTTTCATTTGCTTCTAGGTGTGCCATTGCTTAAAAAGGTTGAGAAACACTGAGATAGATTATGATAACAAGTGTTAGGTATTTTCTGGAGCGATACAAGGGACACGAACACTTTTCGATTATCTTTTGCAATGGCACGAATATACGCGTTGTAACACCTATTTTTTAAGCATTTCACCCCAAGTAAGGCGGGAGTACCGCTAGTACGCAAGGTGGGGTACAAAAAGTGAAAGTGAGAGAAAAACCTGGGTATAGGGGGGATTGAGGAAAGAATCAAAGATAAATGGATTTCAAGACAACAGAAGATCGCGATTGACATTGCATTTACATTTTTGAAGATTGTATTTATCAGGGAAGCAAGTAAGAGGAAAGGAGTTCCACAGTTGGGAAGTACGAGAAAAGAAACTGTTAGAGTAGAAGTGGCATTTACATTGAACTATTTCAACAGTAAAAGGGTGCGACCTAGATGCCAGTCTAGTGGCACGCTTAAATTCATGTAGTCGGGGCAGCAGTGAAAAATTTTTAACGATGCAATCGTGGAATTTTCACGGGTGTTTTATAGTCATGGGACCCGCAAGGAGCCTATTCAATCACGGTATTTACTCTGTCTCCCCACTGAGACAAGATGTGACACAAGGTCACATTTAAGGTGAGGACCCGAGCGCGAACACCCGAGCAAGGAACACAAATTTGCCCACAGCCCCCGCAACCGTCGGTTGCGCTGGCCTCGGTGCGAGCACCGATCCCTCCCTCTCCCTCTCTCCCTCTCTCCCTCTCCCTCTCTCCCTCTCCCTCTCTCTCTCTCCGGTGCCATGAGAGGGCGTGGCCTCGGGCAGCTGTTCCCCAGGGCTGAGCACCTCTCAGTATAATTTTCCTCAGTTGCAACTCTGTCTTTTGACGGAGTAGACCCAGAACGCACTCTGCCCAAAGACAGAGACACAACTGAGAGATGATAAGTAACGTGTTAGAAACTCCCCGAGAGGAACTAACCCATTAAGCCTATTCAATCACTAACAGAAAAATTATGATTCATCAGAAAACTAAAATAGGAAAACCGTGACATTTTCACATGTACTGCTATCAAAGTGAAATCTGTTTATGACGCATTATTTTATACAAGCATAAAGAATAAACAGTGAACAGATACAGTATTCCAACCAAGTGATTATCATCCATTTGTCCTTGGGACCAATGCCATTAACCATGAGCTTGGAATACGAGTTCAAGAGGCAAAAACGTTCTTTGCATATTTATTAATCAACATGTAGGATTAGAATAAATGAAGATCAAACAAAACAAACGAAATATTACTTACTCGGTGCATAGAACATTAAAAAGAGAGCGAGTCCCACAACAGCAACCCAAGAAAAAGAGACAGGACAATAGTCATAAGCCCAGGTCTTAGCAGGTTCAAAATTAGTCGACGAAGAGTTACATGCCCCTACTTCAGGCAACGTGTTTAAGCTGCTACTGACCGGAAGACAAATTCCATTAATGACGTCATTTTTATCTTCAAAGCAGAAACCACAGGATGTGTCTTGAATGCAGCTATCACAGAGACTGAAATTCAAAGAATAAACACATTTTGGTTAAATTTTATTTATACCTACCAGTGGTTGTTGGAAAAGTTTTCGACCGGAAACTACTTCAAAATCTTATTAAATGACTATCAGAACTGGTTTTAGAATTCCTTGTTTATCGAGCCTAGAGCTTTTTCAACACCCCGTCGTAATTCGTCGTAATATATATATATATATATATATATATATATATATATATATATATATATATATATATATATATATATATTCCAAAAAGTACTGAATTGTTTATTTATTAATCCGACAGATTTTTCTGACTTTATTTGGTGCATCCTCATATTTGAGTAGAACTATGGTATCTGTCTCGAATATATCCAAGACAAGAACATATGTACGGAAGCGGAACAATGCTATCTATCACGAATATATCCATAATAACAGATGACAAGCAGGTGAATTGTGCTTCCTGTCCATACATCGAATACGATGACGTCCATCTTATAGATAGCTTTAATATTATATCACGTTAAAAACTAAAGTGAAATCTTTTAATTACCAAATTATGACATGACAATTAGAACTGTACATTTCTTACATTTAACTTATCAAAATTGATGCATGGTGTCCTCAAAATCAACTTTTATTTTCAATTTGTACTTTCTACATCAAAAGAACAGGATCTCAGAATCTGCTTTGGCCCAAGTATTTTGACAAAATAATATAAATAGTTAACAATCAATATATTCATCCGTGACATAAATAATATACCTGAAGAAAATCCTTCTTTTGTTTTTTTGTTTGTTTTTTTTCATTATTCGAGGATTACTTGTCTGGTTTTAGTAGAATCTTCTAATCGATCATCCTTCCTTCGAGTGGCGCTCAGAGCGCGTACCATGTCTGCAAATACCTTAGATATGTCACTGAAGCATAGAATTTAAACTCAAACCATATCACCGAAATTTAATTTTATCTTTATGAGTATAGCTCAATGATTAGAGCATTTGCTAAATTCGTTATGATACTTTGTAGCGTTAGAAAACTTAATTATCTGTCATTTACAACTATAATTTATGCGCATGTAAAATGTTAAGATATGCATTATGTGACTGTTTGGCTGAAGGAGACGTATTATGTAAGTCATCTTGGCAGTTGATGACAATTTCTCGAAACGACTGCCCATCTATTCTAGACCTAAATATCTGTCGCCGTTCATGGCCGGTTCCACACCACTGACGTAATGTACAACCAAGGAAAACTTCATTTAGTCACAAGTAAAACTTCATTTCACCTTTTTGTATAGGTTCTTATATGTATTCATTCCGTTTCATGAACAAACTAATTGTAGCTTCTGTAGCTAAAGAGTTTTCTATGTTTTTATTCGCCCATGTACATAGGTTTTAGTGTATCGCGGATTTAATATTACTACACTGGGACGGTAAGTTTCCAATAGGTCCATTTTTAAAAAAATGAAATATGATTTCAAGCCAAAGATAAGGAATAGTGCTCATAATCATTTAAGTACTTATCAAATATGTGATACCTACATGATCTGAGTATATATGTATAAATTCCTCAAATGTATAATTGAAGAAGACCCACTGATTTCATAGCAATTTAAACGTAACTTTATCCACAATACTCAAAAGACAAATAAAAGGGAATAAAGATTATTAAATTGTTAAGCCAGTTCAATTTTAAATGATTTCCATTATTGATCTCTCTCTTGTTGTCCGCATTTTCGCATATGTATGGATGCACAGCGTCGAAACAATTATGTCATTGCTTGTAATTCCGTATTCTTTACTAAAAGGATAACGAAAACAAAATATAACTAAATAGACCATGTTTTTGTGCCACTGACATCAAGTATTTTAAAGTATATACAGTGTGTGTGTGTTGTCAAAAGAAAGAAGGCAAGTTGCCGAAAATTAGTTCCTACCCTAGTGCCAGTCAAGCCATGTTTGCCCCGTGGAGGTCCGAGAGGAAGAAACTGTTTTTTTTTTTTTTTTTTTTTTTTTTTTTTTGTTTGTTTTTGTTTTGGGGGAGTAAGGGAAATTCGGCGCTGCTTTTATTTTAACATGTCACGTAACTATTATATTGTCACGTGACTATATATCTAAGGTAAATAACACTCGACATTTGGTACTCATGTTTTATTTTCCCACGCAATATATACAGGGTGCGATTGATAAATTGTCTAAATTACACAAAAATGAAAATTACACTGATATCTCATTTTAACAGATATATTTGCCTAAATTACACAAAAATATCTTCAGTAATTTTATTCAATAGAATAAAATTGCTACTGGCTTCAATTACGGCCTCCAGATGACTTCGGAATCTCTTACATCTCTTCTGGACGGTCTCCTTGTTTAAGTTGGTGAATGCTACCATAATTCTTGCTTTCAGTTCATTTTTTGGTGTTACAATTAGTTTTGTTGGTCTCTCGTTCAACTGAGCCCCACCCATGGTAATCAAGAGAGTTGTAGTCTGGGGAGTTAGGTGGCCAGATGTAAGGAACCCTCTTGACCCAGGACAGCACTACTTTCTCAAGGCGCTTGTTGTAGGTCCCATGTTGAGTCTGAAGCCCTCACCAATAAATTCGGGAGTTCTTTTCGCATCAGAACGATCAGAGTGTTTTCCGAGCTGCCGTGCCTACATAATTTATCATTAGACTCACCCAACCCTTTCCGAATCCTCTGCACTGTCCTCAAGTTGACACCCAAACACTCTGAAATGTTCGTATAGGAGCATCCGGTGCGAATGCGAAGCAGTACAGCATGCCGTTCCCAAATTTTCTGGCGGAGTGAATTGCGTCATGGTGCATTTTTTTTCCCTCACCGACGGTGCCCAACTGACCCTACTATACTGTGAAGTCGATAAAATCAAAAACAAACAACGCGCATGCGCGAAATTAAAAATGACGACAATTCACCCATCGCACCCTGTATTTATTTTTTCACTTCTGTATGTGAATTTCGCAATATCATTTGACTGTTTTAAACACTGGATATCGTGTGAAAGTAATATCCAATTTAATTAACATCAAATATTTCGAATGCCAATAACATATTTCTAACCTGTACGTCGAGCAGGTGTTGTTGGACAAATCAGTTCTTCTGCTGACCACGGGAGAATGGATAACGGCCATAAGGAACGTGGTAGCCAAACAGCAGCTGCTAAGGAATAAACCTAGAGAAAAATATAATGAATAAATTAACAAAATTAAGTATACAATCAAAGAGGATATGTCTCGAGAAAATATAAAATGTAATGACATTCGATTAAACGCCTTAAATGTGAAAATCTGAAAATAATTTATTGCTCATGAATTAATTACAAGATAAAATGTAAATATTACGATGTAAGATTTAGATTCCTATCTTGCAAATTATGTAATATATAATGTATGTAATAATAAGTAGTTTTTAGTCGGTACAAAAATAAAAGTTAAAGTTCGTTTTCAAAAATAAACGAGACAAACTTTAATCATAGCACCAGGCAATTTTAATATATTGAAGCTGTCAGTATTAGAAGCTGATAAAAAAGAGAATAGAAAAATAATTTTGTTGCTTCAATTTTCCAAAATCGTACTTATTTCTCCTAATACACGAAATATCAAGAGAAAAAAAAAACTTTTAAGCTAATCGGGCTACAAATATGGCTTCTACAATTGATTTTTTGTTCATATTTTCACACAAGTGTTTTTTTTGGGGGGGAGGGTGCCATTTCACCCGAAGCAAAGCCCCAGGGTGTTACCGGGTTGAAAGTGAACGATAAGACTTTAGTGAGGAAAAAAGACTTACGTTTATTCAGATCCCGAGATCATTTGAAGTACAGTGTAACCCGGATATAAGAGAGTTGTCGGAACCGGAGAAGAAGTCTCTTATATCCGGGTTTGGTCTATTTTATATACATTAACACAGGCTCTAATTTGGGACCAGAGAAAATCTCTCTTATATCCGGGTTTCTCTTATATCCGGGTTACACTGTATGTATGTTCACTCTGAATTATATTTATATTTATTCTACATTAGTGCAAATGAGTGGTTTGAGCACTTCGACGCGGTGTAATGGTCAAGCAAGTTTGTCTCGCTAGATCAATTACGACTGAATAGTGAGTTCCATCCTCACTTGGTGTCCCATACTTTCGGCCTTGTACCACATCTACGCTACGCTTAGAAAATCATTTTAGTGTGGAAATCGCTCTTTGGGGTGGTTTGTAACACATTATTTATCATCTCTCAGTTGCGTCTCTGTCCTTGGGCAGAGTGCACTCAGGAGCGATTCTGTCAAAGCACAGAGTTGCAACTGAGGAAAATTTTACTGAGGTGCCCAGCCCTGGGGAACAGCTGCCCGAGACTGCGCCCTCTCATTGCACCAGAGAGAGGGATAAGTGCTCGCACCGAGGCCAACACAACCGACGGTTGCGGGGGTTCTGGAAATTTTTGTTCCTAGCCCGGGTGTACGCGCTCGGGTCCCCACCTTAAAAAAGACCTTGTGTCACAACTCGTCTTAGTGAGGAGACAGAGTAAATACCTAGTGCAAATGAGTTGTTTAAATACACAACCGACTGTACAGACTCGCGGGCAACTCTGTATGTGTGTGTGCGCGCATGTGTTTGTTGTGTGTGTGCGTGTGCGCGCATGTGCTTGTGTGCGTTCGTGCTTGCGTGAATGTGTGAGTGTGCGCACGTGTGTGACGACTGTGAGCAAGTTCACTATTTTTTTTAACCATCAATCCCTCCAGAAACTATCATTACGATTGTTTCAGGGTTTTGTTCCTTGATATCATTAACATACACTCGCGCTAAATGAATTTGAAAACACGTTGGCTATATTTCAAGCCTCTGTCCTTTTATTGAAATTCATTCAGAAGACCAAGTCATCTTACTTACCAAAGAGACCAATAATTGCCAATTTCCTCCTTCCAACGGCGTCAACCAGCCACACACCGACAATAGCAAATGTGAGGTTAAAACAGTTAATAATAACAGAATTCCATATTGCAGTACTCACATCACCAACACCAGACATTTGAATTATTATCCCACTGTAGTAGCTGTGGAGATGAAAATAAAACACCAAAGAACAAAAAGAACAATTAGCGACGTCAAATATTATTGCATCGTTCTGTCGAAACTAACCGCCATTATTCCAGCTCAAAATTAAAATAAAAACAATATTTTCATTAATCTTAACTCATGGACCGAATAATATCGGCTTAAAAAAATTTAAATACGTGTTGATTGAACAATGGATATACAAGAGGAAATCAATAAATCTGTAGCATCCTTTTGCATTTGAAACTAAAACGATTTTCTTGTATTAAAATATTACGAACTACTATGTTTTCTTTTCAGACAGTAAAGAAACTAACGGAAATTTCTACTTGTAAATATGACTGCTTGGATTTTCTGTGAAATTCCCTCTTGAAATGTTTGCATTTACTTACATCACAGTATTTACACCCGAAAACTGTGCGAAAAATTGAAGTCCACACCCAACCATAAGAGCTCGTCTGACTGATGGGGTTTTCATCATACGTATGAGGACATCAACACCTAAAAAAAAAATAATGGTCCAACCGGATTTTTTTTATATTTTAGAAATCATGGATGATAATTTTTAAAATCCTACAATGAACATAACTGATTCATAGGATATAATTCACAGATTAATAGGATGAGGATTTACCTTAAATTCAATGCAGAAAAACTGGGAGAATATATAAATAGATTTCAACATGAACAAAAAATTATAAAGAAAAGATACATAATAAATATTAACGACTTTTTTTAAAAGTCATCCATTTTCATTTTCTTTCATCACGAGAGACGCCAGCTTAGCGGAAAAATACTAATGATTTAAGCACACACACACATACACACATATTTCTTTCTTTCGTTTTTGGATCTAATGAAGCCAAGAAAAGACGAAACAAGTAATCAAATCTAGTTTTAATGAAACGGTTTTCCATTTGTCCTATTTCTTCAAAACTTTATCGGGATTCTGTTTCCTATTTTATACACATAACTGATTCACTTACAGATTCTTGTAAAATGTGGGCATCATTAACAAATGCATAATCATAAGAGGCACTTGCATCTGATAATATACCTTGTCACATCAAAGCACTTGGAAGATCCTTAAAGGCTCAAATGATTAACTACATTCATTGTTCCTATAATCATAAATCGCATTTGTATCCTCTTCTTCATTTGGATGTCCTCGCCGATAGTAACTGGAGGTTTACACCGGTGATGAAGTGACAGAAGCTCTTCTCAATACTCCAGAACTCTCCACTGTATTCTCGCAGCCTTCAACAATACCATCAAGTGAATAGTTCCAATCCCTTCACTGATTTCTAACTCTTCTAAAAAATTTTTATTCGGGACGGTTGCGAGTACTCTGAAAACGACTAGCATTACTGTCACCTTCACAGTTTTCTCGATCGCCAGATTAGAGTAACTCAATATCTGGCATCTTGTCATCTTTCAATACAAAATTCGGTCTTGTGGCCTGGATTGGGCGTTCCATTTGAGTCATAAAATCCCAGAGAATATTATGTTTCATTGCCTAGAAGAGATCCTGCTCTTTGAATATACCATTGGGCATTGTGTGGTCAAAATGCAATCGTTTGCACAACCCCCAGTGTATAACCCCTTACCAGTCCAGTAATACCCTTTCTTTGTTTCTCTGTCTTATGCATTTATATCACAATAAATTTAAAGTTTCCATAGAAAATTCAAGTACATTTCCCTGTAATCATTTAAGTAAAAAGAGGAAAGAATCTTATTGTTGTAATAACTGTGGTGTTAATATTAATATTAATTTTTATTGCTTTATATTTTTTCTGATTTACATAAATGATCTGCCTAAGAATATACTCGGATCGTTTGTGAATATCTACGTCGATGATACGACGATATACGGGCGCACCTTTAAAACTCTTGACGATCACAGGTTGGCAGCTGATCTCTCTTCCAATCGAGAACTCACTTACTAGTGTGGAAAAATGACTGTTTACATTCAATGCTTCGAAAACGAAACTAGTGACATTCCATCATCGCCGATCAGAACCCGAACTACCGCCAGTCACGATAAACGAATGTCTTCCTCGAGGAGGCTCCGCGCCTTGAGAGAGAATTGGGCCTCAAACTCACACTGGACCTAAAGGTAAACTCGCATATACGATACATCGCTAAAGATGCAGGTAAAATGATCAGCTACCTGTACCACTCCAGTAAGTACCTGACTCCTCATGCTATCCTCTATCTTTATAAGAGCTAGATCAGGGCAAAAATAGAGTACTGTTGTCATATTTGGGCAGGTGTCCTCACTTTTCACTCTATCGAGTTCAAAAGCGTCTCTAAGTCCTTGTTGGAGAAGAATTATTAACCACCCTCAAACCTCTCTCTCACAGTTGGGGTGTAGTGAACCTCTTGTTGCTTTATCATTACTTCCAGTGAAAGTGCTCGGACGTACTACATTCCTTGGTTTAGCCAGATCCACCTTTCACGGCTAGAACTTGCCATGCCATTTATATTCTAGCAAATCACACACATTCCCCCGTATTCCATCGGCGATGTGTAAGTTCCTCTCGAACAGCCTCTTCCCGCGAACAACTGCCCTATGGAACAGACTCTCAAGAGGATAATTCCCCGATCACTACAATCTTAACCTGTTTAAGTCTAGAGTTTGTCGTTATCTTCCCCTGCTAACCATATAAACTTGTATTTCTTTAAAGCATAGGCTACCAGGAAACCTTTCAATGAGTCTATCGGAACCTTTTCCAATCAAACCGAGGGATCCAACTACAACTGGAATTATTGATGTCCTCATGTGCCACATTTTTGAGATTTCCACTTCAAGATCTTTGTATTTTGATAGCTTTTTTTTTTTTTTGAAGATCTTCAAAGATACATTACAACCTGCAGGGACTGCCATGTCAATAAGAAAAAGAAATAAGAAAGCACATTCTGTTTTGTAGTCCCTGATCACGATGTCTAGGCGATTAGCTTTGATTCTTCTGTCCGTGAGTATTGTAAAGCCCCATAAAATTGTTACAGGTCCTATCTCTGTAATCGGGTCTCATTGATGATCATACTAGTTTCTTGCCGTTTCCTTTCCGTAAAAGTTGCATATTTTCCAGTGCAGATATTGACCCACTCTATCATGTTTAATTTTATTTTCAGTAAGTGCTAATATTGTGCAACCTGATAGAATATGGTCAATTGTTTTTGGATATTTTTCACAGAATCTGCATTTTGGGTTAACACAATCTTTCAGTATGTAGCCTTGGTAATCTCTAGTTAGCAACCATTGGTCCTGTGCAGTATGAAAACCTTTGATTTCAGCTTCTAACCCTGTACTACTTAACCACTGAGGAGTACGGAATTTATCTACATCAACTTGTTTGTTTCGGGCAGAGTATTGACCATGAAGAGGCTTGTCTTGCTATAGTTTCTGAATTATTATTATTATTATTATTACCAGATTTTTCATTGGATCGCTGTATCTCTTGAAAACTCGCTTCAATTTCTGAAATTTCTTCATCGACGTTTTTGCCATTTCGAATTCTCATCAGAATGTCTCTGGCTTCTTTTTTGAGGGATTTTTGCATAAACCAACGTGGGGATTCCGGTAGAAACAGCAAACCAAAGAACTGAATCACACCCAAGATTCCCTGGAAGCCCCAAATGTATCTGCAGAACAAAAGAAAAAGAAATATAATTTAAATAAATAAAATAACTGCTAAAAGTAATGCATTATATCAATAGATGTCTCCTAAAATTTGTACTAAATGTTTAGAACAATACGATATACCTAAAAGATCTAAAAAGATATATTTATTGATTTGTCCTATAATGTACACTACAGTGTTACCTCAATAAGCTGTATATATATATATATATATATATATATATATATATATATATATATATATATATATATACACACACAAACTCCTTTTCTTTTTTTTTTTGTTTTCTTTTCATTCAATTTGTCTGACGATCGCAAAGGGCGTGAAACCCAGGATCACAAAACACACAGTAACACAACTAAATATGTTAGCTCTATCGCAGATATTGAGCGCTTTCAATAATTACCGCGCATATATAATATATAAATAATATATATATATCAAAACTGAATGCATATATATATATATATATATATATATATATATATATATATATATATATATATACATTATACATACATATATGTGTGTGTGTCTGTGTATGCGAAAGAGCGAGGGAGAGATAACGATATGTATTTTTTATATATTAAGAACAATATTGGGGAAAAATGTATACCAAAGAGGAAAGTTTTCTTGTGACGTGTTTCGTACTTTAGGACGTCATCGAACTAAACTTGTTATATTGATGCGACTACACATGCGCACGAACGAGGGGTGCTGGGAATTTTTTTTTTTTTTATCTAGATTAAATAATTTAAATTTAATTTAGATTCGTTTTCTTTCCATCACTTTTGTGAGGGATATCCACTACCAGAAGTGATGTGAAGAAAAATAATCTAAATGAAATCGGTTAGTTTAAAAAAATTAAAAAAAAGAAATTTTAAATTCACAATATCTCTCTTTTGTGCACATATGTATTTGTCATACACGTATATATATACTTATATATGTGAGGGCACCTCGACGTTGTGTAATGGTTAGAAAGTTTGTCTTGCTAAATCAATTACGACTGAGTAGTGAGTTCGATCCTCACTGGGTGCCCCCATACTTTCGGCCTTGTGCCACATCTAAGCTACGTTTGGAAAATCACTATATATATATATATATATATATATATATATATATATATATATATATATATATATACACGAAATATGTAAAACAAAGTGGAAAAAGATTCGACCCTACGTTTCGCCATTCTTGGCTATATATCCTATTATCATAATGTTGGATATTTAATAACAAAAGAGATGGAAACAAAGAAAAAACGAATCTAAATGAAATTGGCTAGATTATATACTCAAAATACATTATTAAAAAAACATAACACAAAATACATTATTAAAAAAATATGAGAAATATTAATTTTAATTCAATTTTTGGCTAAATAGTCTCGCCGATTTCATTTAGATTTCTTCTCTTTTTGCTTATGTTTGTAAGAACCTCAACGCAAATTTATTGTGGATGATTACTTTCTAAACATTTTCGTCTGAGTAAATTGTTTTCTCTTGTAATTAGAGTAACATATTTAACTCAAAAATGTGGTTAGTCTGGTTACAATGAGTAACTAATGCGTTTGATGTGTTGTTTTGTAAAAGATCCCTTTTATTTAAATTCATTGAGATTTCTCCAGTGTATTCCTTGTGACAATTATTACGGGTAATAGAGTAAATGCCTTCTTCAAGTTTTAGCTTATCATTTTGTTTTTTATTAATTCAGTCTTTTATTGTTTTCGGCGTAGTTGTGACAAATTTTATGTTGACTTTACATAAATCTTTTTCAATTATAGCTGTGATAGAATTAGTGAGTAGAAAATATATTTAATCTTTGGGTTTGTCAGGAAATACCGTATACTGAAATATTCGCATTCTATATGAAATAGTTAGGATATTGGAGTAGCTTGAAAGTATTTTCAATATATTTCTCCTCTGAGTGCTCTTTAGAATCCGATGATTATTCCGGGTTTTATTTTGTCGTTATGATGAGAATAGAAATTTATGAGATCATTTTTATTAGTTGACTAGCAGTAGAGCCCGGCGTTGCCCGGTGATGTAACAGTAAGAGATAGATCAAGTATCGACCATCATAAAGACGGAAAAATAAAGTTGACAAAGATTATTGTTTAAGGTTGACGGATACGCATGTCTTAATTATTTTTAATTTTTTTTTTACGAATTGGTCAAACCCAAACAAAAACATTGTTTTCAATCGTTATGAGTCTACCGATTGAATAGAATTTTATTATAAACAATTGTCTTGTAAATGGAATTTTTAAAGCATTCTGAATGTAAAAATAAAGAAAAAAGTGTGCAAGACAATAAGAAACACTACCTGTCAAAAAAAAGTTTTGTTGAAATCGGTTGAAAAATGTAGGAAATCCGATCCCATATATAAACGAACACACACACACAAACAACCTGGGTTTTATAATAAGTATATAACTCGATATGAGTTGTCCCCCTTTCATTCTCGCGATGCCTCTTAATCGTGTTTTCAAATTAATTTCGTGCAAAAACAATTGTGTTTTTCCAATTTTGGGCGCTGTCAGAACCACCGCAAGGTAATTTTACGTAGTCCTGTGAAGTTTTGTTGAAATCGGTTGAAAAATGCAGGAAATTCGATCCAATATATAAACGAACAGACACACATACACACACACAACCTGGGTTTTATAATGTATGATTTTCGGTGGACGCTAAGTTTTAAGCTACTGTTAACGCGGTGTATTATGATATCAAAGAGGAGTAAAGCATTGTTTGTTTCCATTCCATATGTAAATTCTATTGTATGTTCAAATTTATTTAGTTTATCTACAAAATCGGGGATATATTAATAAAAAAAAAAGTTGTGTTATTGAGTATTTCTCTGAGAAAAATGTCTTTTGGTGAAATTGGCCGTTTCCATAAAGATGAAAAGTTTCATTGGTAAAAAAATTCATGTTACTGTCGGTCGAAATTTATAAAATCTTTTTTCTTCAAACTTTTTCGGGAAATTAAACTTCTCAAGTCCACTGTTATAGCGCTTTCTTTGGAGTTTCTTTCCAACGTTTATTTATTTATTTGGTTTAGGTTGTGGGGAAAGTTAACAACTTGATTATATCATTATTTTCTCGTCTAGTTATATCTGCTATCCTTTTTGTTGTTGCTGCCGTGAGAAGTGTTTAAATAATGTGGTTTTTGTTATTTGGTAAGGCTCTTTGTCATTTTGTTGCTCCATTCTACAGAATCGAATGAAGCATTGTTTTAAGATTTAAAGGATTTATTCGTTTGAAGCAATTTTTAATCATTGGTCTGAAAAAACGTTAGTATGCAGATGCTCAGGAAAACCTTCATTAATTGTGGTGAAAGAGAGTCACTTGGCGCGAAAAAGGGAACGTGTGTTCTGTACGATATGCCGAAGACAAAATAACCAAAATAAAAATTATTCAGTAGCAGCTGTTACCTTAAATGCAGCTCGAATATGCTAATATTATTTGTCCTCTTCAACCGTCGACCAATGAAAAGAAAATTCTCCGTCGATAAAAGTGGTTGGTGTTCTCGAACTGGAGAACAATTTTTTTCTACCTCGTCCGCCGGCTTCATGGCGACTGTGAGTGTTGCTCTGTGCGTTGGATTTCTGACCGTTTACGTGTATTGGGATTTTTGACATTGGACCTGCGATTCGTGATATTCAACATTTCTTTCGGCCCCTTGTATCTTCGAGTTTGGACTTGCGATTTGGTCATTTCCTTTTGAAATTATGCTGCCATATCAATTTCTGAATATTAACCTTAAGTCTTAAGTGAGAGACTTCGTAAATGACTGTATCAGATAGCAAATTAATAATGATAATAATAAGTGGAAAATGCCATGAAGCCATTTTTGATCCGGAAAGAAATGTGTATATAACAAAAATCCAAGGAAATGATAATAAAAATAATAATTATGATGACTGATATTTGCCCAGTTTAGTTTAGAGAGAACCTTGCATGTTACACAAATCTTTTGAAGGCACAATATGTGCTTACCTTGAAAATCGACGTTCGTTATCCCGACTTGAACAGGAACACCGGTAGCAGATACAGACGAAGCATCTAACTTGCCAAACAGTCTAATGATTAATTGACTAATTATTAATAATGAGCATGAATTATTTTGAATAATTGAAAATATAAAAAAATAGATTAAATATTAACTGGATAAAATCATTAATATATTTTAGTGATAACAATTGTTTAAAATCAAGTTAGGGTTTCTGTTACCTTTATCATCCCCCCCGCCACCCCCCCCCTCTCTCTCTCTCTCTCTCTCTCTCTCTCTCTCTCTGCCATGTCTCTTCAGGTATTGGGTGATCATGCTTCTCCATAACTTCCTAAGGTTTGTTTCTTTCAGAAATCCTTGCTCCTCTATGGCCCCCACCTTTTTTCTTTATGCTTTCCTCTGCTTCTCTTGCTCACCATGACATGATTGTTAAATTTTCCAAGCCTTCTTTCATCATTATCTGTTCAAAATATTCCATCTAGTTGTTAACAGCAATAGCTTTATGGTTTCTATTTTATCTTAAAACTTTCTCATTTCTCACATAAACTGTCCCTGTTATTCTCAACATTTCTTGGTCGAAACACATCTGTCGTAACAAGTCTTTTCTTCATCTCTGATGACATTGTTCCTCATTCACTGACATATAGGAGATGAAACAATATATATCAATCTAGAACTCTTTTCTTCGTTTCTAATACCTAATACCTAAGCATTTTCATTATTACTCTACACAAGTGGTTCCCAAACTTATTTTCTCTGGGTCGCATTTTCGGAATTTTCTCGCGCCTCACCAAATTTTATGTGATAAAAGGTACATTTAAGAAAAAAAAAAGAGTGTTAAAGGGAGATAGCAGCGGATTCGAAGTCAGGACATTATAATTGATAATTCTCTCCTCCAATTTGCGGAACTTAGTTACTATATTCTTAATACTTGATATAAAGCAAAACTATCACACTGATAAAATCGGTCAATAATTATTTATACTTGGAATCATGCATGCAATTACAAGTAATCCATAATAATATTTTAGATTTTGAAATCATATTTATTTTTGGTATATGAATTTTTTTAAACTGTTTCTAAATCTTTGTCTTTCAACCATTTCGCCTCACCTGCTATCCTCTTCTGTCGCACCTATGAGACGCGCGGCACCGTTTAGGAACCACTGCTCTTCACATTTAGATTTCTATGTAGCAAATTTCATTTATTACTATACAGCAACTTTTCCGTATTTACTTGGATTTGATGTTTCGGATATGTAAGTCACACCTTGGACTTTCCTTTTTACTGACGACCATGCTTTTCCTTTGATTAAAATTAATGGCTGTGTTTATTACACAATGGATATATTTGCAGTGTCCTTTCTGATTGATTATATACCATATTTTGTATTGTTACTTGATGGTGATACATAAGCTTAACTCTTCATTTACTTAAAAGAACTAATACATGATAAAATGTTAGATATGATGCTTTCAAGAATAAATGTTATTTTTCTTCGAGCTCTAAAATGTTAATTCTTAAATAGATCAAGTACTTAAAATATATATACGAAATAATAAATTCAACAATGCTATTTATTAGCTTAATGTATGTTACATTCTTCAACAGAATTTTTAAGCAAACGTATTACACAAAAGAAAATATTATTAGGCACAGATTATCTAAAATGTAGAAAACCTTTCAATAAAGTTGTTTGGTAGGTACAGAATACAAGTGTTGTTTGTATCACGGTCAAATTATAACAAAATGCGAAGTTATTATGAACAATGCACATAACTTCTATTGTCCTGAAAAAAACTTTGTGTTCCTTGTTAAATTTGTTAACGAAATATGTAACTTAGTGTGTATGCAGTAAATGTAAAAAATAAAAACAAGTCTTTAAATATAGTCTCACTTAGCAAAACAGATTTTTCAAAAGCGCATTGATAAACGGAAGTTGGGTGGTTAGGTTGTTGATTGTTTAAATACCCTTTGCATGGATTTGATAGTAAAAATTTTATTTGGCGGGATTTTTTAATCAGCAAGATAAAAAGAACATGTACCTTTTAACATCTTTAATATGTTGTGCAAATTAATAGCGTAACCTATATGCTTGAGATTAAATTTGTCACGTCGCTGGTTCTCATCGATATGAGAATTTGAAAGTTCATGCTTTCACAGTTTAAAAAAAAGACATTTATAAAAATATACCAAATAGCGACCGCAAATTCTGTTCACAACAGTTGCTTTCGTCGGCTTTTATTTTAGTTTTTTTTTCTTTTCAATCTATCAACACTGTGTTGTCTACGTAGCCGATAGTAAACATTGTAGGTCTAAACCTTTAAAAACCATCTCGCGGTGCAGTGTTATTCGCAATAAATCCAGTAAGAAAATACATGCCTTACTCCACTTTCTATTTTTGTGTACTTAACTCGTTCTCTATCCACATGCAATTTGTTTTCACCAGTAAAAGTTACAGTTTATTTAACTATCTTTTCTATGTAGATCAAACTCTCCTAACCTTTGAGGAAGTTCATCGTGTCGTACTTTATCGAATAGCTTAAACATAAGTTTAATTCTTTCTAAAGTAAAACGTGACGTGAAATTTGTGGACAAAAGTTTCTACCGTCAGTGGCAAACAAGTTAGTTGGGGGCACCAAAGAAACAATTCACGAGCAATTCGGAACAACTTGTGAGGCAAGACTAAGAAACAAACGGCCCCCACAGTAAATTGGTTTCGTGTTATATAGAGTCTACTTCGTATTTCTCGAAAAGTTTCGCGTTACTTTATTGCCTTTAAATAGTTTCACACAAGAGGCGGCCATTATACTTTTTTGGATATTTTACGTGCAAGGCATGTGTGAACTCTTTGCGTCGGTAAGGCATTTTGTCTTTTAATTTTTTTCAGTGGAATCGGTCTTTCGTTTTCAGTGCAGAAAGAAATGCTAATTCTTTTAAAATCATTTACGAAATTCAAAAGACGTTAAACATTTGTTTTATTCTTCATACTTTTCCTTATTGCTTTATCTTTTCCTGTGACTTTGCAGAGTTTAATAATGAACTTAAATGACTGTAACTACACTTTTCTTGTAAAGGCACCAAAAACTATCATAAGATTTAATAAACATGACTTACCTCCAGCCATTTGTTTTGTTGTAGCTGAAAAATCCAGAAACGACTGTCGCCAAAAGTGTTCCTAAAGTCAACAATGGCTGACTCATGCCAATAAACCTTCCCCGAATGTGATGAGGTGAACATTCTGCTACATACATGGCAGTGGTAGCAGATGAAAAACCTGAAGAAAGAAACAAAACCATAATCGTTAGCAGAACCAATTTCCTTGTTTATATATAAAAACTGACAATGGATATAGTAACCATATGTAGCTTGCATATGTCTAGTTACTCACTCTTTCTTTTCCTCCCTTGCTATTATTTTAGGATTGGCCAGTGGAGATTAATTTACCTTCCATATCCCAACATAACTATCACCGTGCCTGCGATATGGAAACACCTTGCCCATAGAGGATTACAATCAAAGACATGTATGATTGTTTGAGAGAACACACTTCAACTACATATGTACTATAAAAACTATCTCACTTGTTGGCTATTTTTGGCATCTGGGGCTTCCTTACTTTGCTCGATTCAGCAGCAATAATCAGCAGGGTAGAACCGGAAGTCCCAGCGGTCATAAAAACCTTGACCGATCTCTATTCGGCATTTTTTTCATCTTCATTTATCAGCTGCCTCTACCTCACGGCCAGCTCTCTTTTCCATTTTCCATTTCAGCGGCCTGTATATTCAAGGCCCGCTCTTTCCAATTTTTCACTTTCAGCGATCTCTACCTTCAAGCCCAGCTCGAAGCGATGCACAAAACCTTCGCTGCAGAAGACGAGGCTTGTTCTGGTAGCTTGGCGTCAGATTTCTCGTTCCTCCTACGGAAACCGGCGGATAAATCTCCCTTCGAGGCATATACCAAAGGAAAACTACACCCAACCCTTGCTGTAAAAAACGAGGCCTGTCGTAGCAGTTCCACACTCGCATTTCTTCCGTGGGCACTAGCAGAGAAAAATATCTCTTCAAAAACTTAAGAAATTTGTTAACTTGGAAACACTATATTTTTCAAAGCAAAAACTATATTTTTTGCACTCTTTTTCAACCATTAATAAAAGCTGTTGAACGGTTATTTTCAGGCTTTGTTGTTTTACACTTACACTGCCGAGAAAAAACACACACGCAACCGGGAAAAATCCTTACAGAACATGAATGCGACACACCAGGAAACACACCAAATATACACTAGCAGATACGGAAACGAGAAATGAAAAAAGTTAAGTTAACTTGGACGTGTTTTCATGCCAGTGTTTTTATCACGGCATATATCAGGCGATAGAAAATGGAAGTCTGTGTAGACATAAGGTCGCTCTGACGGATGGGATTCAATTGACAAAATGACCTACATTTCGCCCCTCTCGCCAAATTATCACAGGACACTGCACTTTGAGATGTGCATAACTCACAGGTAATTAAGTTTTGTAAAGCAACAAGTACCCCTACCCAAAACAGATTTTTTTAAAAAATGACACTTATGGACAAAGGCGCTACAATAAAGGAGAGTAATAACCTAAACAAATTTGTGCCGATGAAACTGTTTTTTTTTTTAAGCATTACGCCCCGAGCAAGGCGTGAAGCCACTAGGATGCAGGGGGTTGCAGAAGATTTGGAGCGAGAGCAGATAGGAGTGATAGAAGAAAGGATGAGGAAAGGGATAGTGGATAGATCAAGGTAACTGGAGATATCGATTGACATCACATTTGAATAGTTGGAGATTATAGCTCTCAGGGAAACAGTAATAGGGAAGGGTGTTCCACAGGCGAGATGTGCAAGGTATGAAGCTATTGGAGCAGAAGAGACGGCTACATTTAAAAGTTTCTACAGTGAAAGGGTGAGAGCGGGATGCCAGCCTCATAGGGCGCTTGAATTCATGAAGTCTGGGAACCAATGAAAGCAGTTCATCGGAGCAATTACCATGAAAGTATTTGTAAAAAAGACAGAGAGAGGCGACTGCGCGTCTGTGAGAGAGCAACTGTAGACGAGATGCCAGATCAGGGCCAATTATATTACATATCCGCCTCTGGATCTTGTCAAGAACTCCGAGGTAAACAGAAGGTGCACCAGACCATATATGGCAGCAATACTCCATGCAAGGGCGAATGGTTGATTTGTATATTTGAAGTATCGATTCTGGTGAGAAAAATTTCCTGGTGCGGCACAGAGAGCCAACTTTCCTCGCGGTGGACGAAGCAAATGGCTCAATGTATTTGTTCCATCTCAGGTCAGCAGTCAACGTGAGACCGGGCAGACGCAGAGAGTTGCTCTCAAGAAGTTGACTATCAGACATTCTAATGGGGGGAAGGGAAGGATCTCTATGGTGATTAATAGAGAGTAGTTTAGTTTTTGAGGCGTTAAAGTTGACCAGCCAATTCTTGCCCCAATTAACAACCGATTGGAGGTCCATTTCAAGACGAGCGGCCAGGTTAGTTTTGTCAGCGACACTAGATTTGTTTTTGAGGCAGGAGTAAATTGTAGTGTCGTCCGCGTAGATGCCAACTTGGGAATCTATGGCGTCAGGAAGGTCGTTGACTGAAAACTAACACAGAATATGCGTAAAAACTACACGAAATAGGTAAACATATAAAAAGTGTTAAAAAGTCTGAGTAAGTTCGAGTCAGCCAGCAATACTATAAAAGAACTAATCCCGATACATGTAACTGAAATGAAAAAACATTAAGACAATCAACATTTTGGGTCATCTAACATGGCGATTAGACAGCGTCAGTCAATTTGGGAATATCCAGTAGTATTATGTGATGGAAAAATCGGAGGAATGTCCACGCCAAAATGTAGCACCCAAGAAGGTAGGTTTCAGCTTGTTCAAAGAAATATTCCGGACTAAATTTTTAACACACACAGTAAAGTACATGCGTTTTGAGGATCTTGAAGAGGCCTCTATACAGGGTGTGTGACTTAGCAGAATGGCGTACAAAAATATATTTTCAAAAGTTTTAAAATTTCGGCGTGTATGAGGATTTGGGACTCAGCACGGATAGCGACTCGGATTGAGGAATTGAAATACGAGTTCGAATTCCACTCGAGTTAATTGCATTCACTTATGTGCAAATATCCTTGGGAAAGGTATGAATCAGTCTCTTCTCCCTCCCAGCTATGGGTAAATAGCTGGACAGACTGGGTCCTATAAGCTAACAACCGGTCTAGAAGGACAACTGTGAATTCAAAACAGCCTGTAGAGGATTGCTCTCAGTCTGGCTGTCTTGCCCAAGAAACACCACTGCTGCTATAGCTGCAGTAGATGGTGCACCTATGGGATTACGGGATTTGTGTTCATACAGGGAGGGGTTGTATGTCAAGTACACCAAGATGGTGTCCCTACATGGTTACGGGATTCGTGGTCGTACAGGGAAAGGTTGTATGCTAAGTACATCAAGATGGTACCCCTAAGAGGTTACGGGATTCGTGATCGTGCAGGAAAGGTTTGTATGCCAAATACACCAAGATAGTACCCCTAAGGGGTTACGGGATTCGTGATTGTGCATAGAAGGCTTGTATGTCAAGTACGCTATCCTGGCTGTCGATGAAGGAAATGAGGTCCAGAAAGTCTGAGCATTGTGCCATACACCATTTCGTCATACGAAAATTGGATGTTATCCTTGATGAAGTCCCAGAAGGACTAATAGAATAAGAGAAAGTACTCTAGCCAATTAGAATAGCTCAATATAAGAACTGACTTCAAAACTGCGGCGAAACATTTCTATTATGTCATTTACCTCAAGATTCTCTTACTACCCAAAAGTTGCAGATCGAATTACCGACCCCTCTCCGCGCTAACGACAAACCCGGTACCCGTTCTATAAATATAAACTATAAATATCCGCCATGAAAATGTTTTCCACTAACAAGAATAATTATTAATAGATATTGGCAAATAGGTATCACCTTCACAATGATGTGGGGGTCTCCGTAATTTCGACATTCAAATCGGTGAACCGCTTATCGAGTGACAGAAAAAAAAAAAGACAGGAGGTGTGTGAATGTGTTTTCCAAGTTCAGCTTTTTGACATTGAACCTACGTCTTTGTCCAAAACCGATTATCTGTCTTCATACGCCACCAAACAAATCTATTCGTGAATTGATTAATGGAAGCGTATGCACGATACTGAGATAAATTATGAAGCGTAAGGAAAAAGGTACGCCGCAAGGCCTCGGGGATAAATCGTCGGAATTGACCGGAGTCACAAACAATTTTCATTTTGTTGTGAAGAAGACGAATTTTAATCACTTTCAAGGACAAAGAAGCATTATTATACAGGGCGGGGGGCAGTAAAAAATCAGACAAATTTATTATCACATTTTTATCTTTCAGGAATAATTGACCTTGAATAACGTTGAATAAATTTCTTGACTATTCATGACCTTGAATCATCAGTCGACTCTGAATTAACTGTGATTGGTTCTATTATGATTGATTAATAGCTGCTCAATGATGTAACTCGTCATTTAAAGGTTATTTACAGACAACTTTCGTTTTTCGTTCTGTCCTTCTCGTGTGACTAAATAACTCACTGATTTTGAGCGTTAAGTTATCGCACATTTCAAAGAACATCCGACTGTTGTTTCACGTCTTTCTAAATTTACCGCTTTTTGACTCGGCACCCTGTAGTTACTGATCCTTTTTCCCGTTTCTCGACAGATCCATAGTATTTCATACAAAAGTTAAAAAAGGGCATTGATGCTTTGAGACATAGTATTCACAAGAATGTTATTCCGTTCCGTAATAAAACGGATGAGATAAACCAACTCAATCCAAATTCTTACCTCCCGCAGCAAGTATTTGTCCTAATTTGATTTTTTTACAATAAGGCTCACACTATATGAGGCCCCGCGGGCCACTCAAGATAGAAGTTTACGTCAAGGGGTAGTTTATATGGATAGGAAGGGAATGTAACGGTTGACTCTACACTTGAACAGTTTAAGATTTTAGTAATCGGGGAAAACATCTTCTTGAGTGTCTGTTCCATAGGACAGTGGTTCGCTGGAAGAAGCTGTTTGAGTGGAACTTACTTCTCGCCGATGGAATATGGAGGAAATGTTGTTGATTTACTACAATATAAGTGGCATGTCGGGTCCTAGCCGTGAAGTTCAAACCTGGTGGAACCAGAAGATGCAGTTCATCCTAGCACTTTCCATGGTAATAGCGATAAAGCAGTGAAAGATTTGCCACACTCCGCCAACAAGGATTCGAACACGCTTTGAACTCTATGAAGACTGGAAAGTGATGTCTTAGCAGCTCCTGACCAAATATGACAACAGTACTGACCTGGCTCTTATAAAGTTGGAGGATAGCATGAGGAGTCAAGTACTTACTGGAGCGATACAGGGAGCCGATCATTTTACCTGCATCTTTAGCGATGGATCGTATATAGGAGTTCTACTTGAGGTCGAGTATGAGTTTGAGGCCCGATATCGTGGGTACACCCGTTTATCGTGACTGGCGGTAGTTCGGGGTCTGATTGGCGGCGATGGAATGTAACCATTTTGGTTTTAGAGGCATTGAATGTTACCAGCCATTTTCCCCACTATGAACTTCGGGTTAGAACGGAAGAGAGGTCAGCTGCTAATCTCTGATCGTCAAGAATGTGCCTATCAGTCACAATGTGGAATGTGGGAAACTCCAATAACTCGCGAAAATTTCGTACCGCCGAATCATACAAAAGTACTTTATCTGGCGTCCATAAGTGATAATTTCGTTTAAAAAAAAATGGAAGAAACTGACTTCCACTCGTCGTTGATATTTTTATATAAAACATAACCCAAACCAATGAAAGAAACATCAACCGCCAAACACAACTCTTTTCTTGAATCAATATATGACAATTTCACTGCATGAGACAAAATTAACAAATTTTATGAAAATCTGCCAGATCATATACAAATCTATATCGCAGTTTTTGACATTTGATAAAACCTTTATGAAATACAACTGATGTAAGTTATGTTTTTGTTTTTTAATCGGCATCACCCCATGCAAGGCAGTAAAGCCACTAAGACACAAGGGGTTACAGGGTGTGGAAGAATTAGGAGAAGAAGCATTAATAATGAGCGGGAAGAAGAAAGGGTAATCAGGAGAGCAGTAGATTGAAGATTAAAGTTGGCTGAAAACATGAAACCGGAAGGGATTTCCTCAAGCGAGAAGTACGACAAAGAAGCTGTTAGCATAGAACTTACGGCTACATCTAGCCAGCTCAACTGTAAATTGATGAGACCATGACGCCAGTCTAGTACTGCGTTTAAATTCAAAAAGTCTATGTACTATAGGGAAGAGCTCATCCGAACAAATACCATGAAAGTATTTATAGAAAAAACACAAAAAGGAAACCTTACGGCTGTGGGAAAGCGACTGAAACCGAACCACCAGATCAGAAACGATATTGCCGATTCTTCTTTGGATTTTATCAAGGAACACAAGATAAATAGCAGGGGCACCGGACCATATGTGGCAACAACATAAGCGTGGACGAACGGTGGACATAGATATGTAAGATAGATTCTGGAGAGAAAAATTTTCTCGCACGACACAATGATCCAACTTTCTTAGCAGCTGACTTAACAATGGATTCAATGCAAAAAATATGCTTCCCCCAACCGTTCGTGTAAACCCCTTTGTGCTTTGGAGCCGTCCCAAAGAAAAGAAAGCTGGCCACTGGCGACGACTCGATGTGTCACCTGTGCAGTTGCCTGTTGTTTTATTATTATTATTCGTACGTGACTGCACACATTATACTTGTCTCATTGTAGAGAGTGGCCTTTAGCTTTCCTTAATTCCGAGTACTAAAGCGAATAGAGTGTAAGTGCCTTGAAGGTTTACGTTCCAGGTCGTTAACAAGTCTTATACAGACTTATGGGCAAAAATGTATGTCCCAGAATTTAGGTTTGCATTAGATTTTCATTCACCACTTCGTAATTATAATGTCATAAAATGTAGGTTGACAATTTTATCAGAGTGGTAATAAAAATAGTGGCGGCCATTACGAAAAGGTTATGATCACAATGGCTAACAATGAAACAAGATACTAAGAGATTTAGATTTATTTTTTACCAAAGTAGATCAGTGTCGAAATTGTAACTGCAATCGAAATTTGAACCCGCCTGTTCAATGTCACATTCTGAACGTCAGTTTCCAGATACAAGAGTCAAATATAACACAAGTTATGCGTAGGTAAATCAAGAAATGCAGAGCCTAATGGTAACAAAAAGCATTTATTGTACACAATAAATATTTACTTTTCTACATAACCTCCTTCCTTGTCAATGCACTTAATTCAGTTGTGAATATATAGGTACATCAATAAGTCTGTAGCCTAATAATGAGAAAAGCATTCATTTTACATAAGGAATATTCCTTTTTCAACATAATATCCTTCCTCTCAATGTATTTAATTCAGTTGTGAATATATAAGTACATCAATAAGTCTGTAGCCTAATGGTGAAAAAAGCATTCATTTTGCTGAAGGAATAATCTCTTGTATTCACTGGTGAATATTAATGACATAATCAATCATTATCCAGTGAAAACTTCAAATCAAAATTCAGTTATTAACTATGAGTCCGGCCACAGACTTATTGATTCACCCAGGTAGTAAGGAAAAATCAACCATAATTTTCAACAAAGGAAGATTCAAGTGTGTTATTCTCACCGTATCCACATCCGAGTACGAGTCGTCCAAGTAAGACTATCTGTCTGTTATTTGAACATACTGTGATGGCTGCTCCAAGTGTAAAGAAAAAAGAAGATATCATCAAAGCTTTCTTTCGACCAAACCTGTCGCTCACACGTGCTGCAATCAGTGTGAACAAAGTGGTCGTTGGTAGAGGGCCTGCCATTACCATTTGTTGCCACAATGGAGTCAAGGTTATCGAGCCTGATTCCTGCACCAGAAGAAGGGCTCCCGACGATGCACCCATATCATAACCTTCACAGAGTATAGATAACAAAGCGAACAGGCTTATCACATAGGCAACCGGCGGTGTTCTAGATTTAGGCCTTCTATTAACCTGATTTTCACAGTTGTCCATGCTGCCAAATTTTAGACTTTGATTTGTCGACGATCTATGAAATGCGAATAAATTGTTTTTCGTTTAAGGATGCCTGCCTGTTCAACGCTTTATCATTACAACAGCGACAAGCAAGTCGCTCGTCAACATAGCATATGCAGCTGGAATCCTGAAAATATACACGGATCTCGCGGATAAATTACTGGTTTCAGCTTGTGTCTGTGGCCGTTCACAATAAATTTTGGCGAGTTTCACAAACTAACCCAGGAGAAATAAAAATTCAACTTTAAATTAGGAAAGCACATTTGTGGCACATCTGTCGTGTCAAGATCGGCAGAAAATGAATGTCTGTGCTTAAGTTGTTTTTTTTTTTTTTTTTTAGATTACTTCTAATCACGTTATTCACATGATGACCTCGCTAAAATCTCGTTGCAACTGCTATATTTAAGTCTCTCAACGTTTTAATTTTTGCAGAGTCATATATCTGTATTACTTACCAATTTTATGTATTCAGGCTTAAGCATGAATTATTTTATTGCAAAAAGAATGTATTAGACTTTCGATTTGAGTCTAAAGCGTAATAATTTGCTTTTACTAAGTGAAAATTGACTCCGTGAAATGACATAAATGTTTTTTTTTATTTTTTGTTTTTATTTTATTTTTTAGGTTTACATGCCCCTTCCAATGATTCAACGGTTCGATTTGAGAGGAAAGCATATTCATAGAATCCCGAAACATTTCTCGGCTATCATTTAACGTGAGCATTACAACAATGTCGAATGTATTCCATAGATGAATTTGACATGTACAAAAATGAACTGATCGCAGTAGAAATTAGTCTGAAGCAATCACGTAGAATGAAAATTCTTAAGAGAAGAGGCGATGGGCGGAATCCTTACTTAACTCTTGATTAATCCTAAAATACTTGATCTTTACTTAGCCAGCAATGACCGGCTTACTTTTTTTGCCTGTTTCTTTCCCCCAAGGTAATCGGAGGTCATCTTAGCATCATACCTGCCTATTTCTTTAAAAAAAATAGCTTTTATTTGATTTTCTTATGAAAACTACGTTAAATTTTTCGGATATTTTTAAATGAATTTATGCGGAGAAATTAACCTCGTTTAAATAGATATTTATTTTATATTATTAAAAATCTATTTTAAATTATGGTTAAATAAAAATACGTCTTTACTTTGTTCTATATATTTTTTATGGAGTGTTGAAAACCAAAAAGGATTTAGTCTTTTGGTCAGATATCAGTAAATGGGTTGGGATGACAACTTTTCAGCATCCCTTTGTATATCATCAAATAATGATTTTAAGAACTTATGTTTATTACGATTGTACTCAAAATTTAAAAAAAGAAAGAAAAGAAATCAAGTTAACAGTAGTAAATGAATTAGCTCCCCTGGTTAAAACAAAACCGGGGTTAGTTCTTCGATCATTTAATTATTTTTATGATTTAAATAAAGAAGGAAATCATGTTTATTTTCACTTCATATATAAATGTTATAACAGATAAAAGAATCATTATGTAACGAATATGACTCAGTACCTTAATAATCTAAAATATGTATGCTTGAATCTATGCGTGGGTAAGTTAACTTATTTGAATTGTGTAATAGTAATAATCAACATAAAAAAATGTTCAGTGACATTTAAAAAGCAGCCGATAATTTAAAGATACACATCTGTAAATATTATATCTCATCTTATTGATTGTTTCTTAATTTAATATTTTATGACAACATACATAATTGATAAATACTGCCTTTAACATTAGAATTGTGTGTGTTGCGGAAATTTAAGCGCTTGAATGTATGACGCCATTCTAACACTTTACGCAAACGTTATTCGTGCCAGTTACAATAAAAAAATAAAAAAAAAACGTTGTTTCTCTCGTTCTGAGAGAAACTTCTGCGTCTCATCGTTACCCTCATTGCCTTGTAGTAGTAAACGCGATTTGGATAAGTGAAGGAAAAAAGAGGAAGAGGTAACAGACGAATAATAATGTTTCTAGTGAATAGAAAGTCAATACATGAGATAGGATATCTGGTTTCTAGCAAAAGAATATCTTACAAAAAAATAAAAATTGTTCTGTGGGAGTATAATGCTAATGCTTGTTGAGATGTCACTGGCGCGAATTCATGCTAATTTAAATCTCGTCACGTTATCTATGTTATACTCCGCTTCAAATTAGAACTCTCAATATGTCGGCTGGATGTGAACACTAAGAAAACAAAACCAGAAATAAGGAAAATGTCATCCTCTACCCAGTGGCTCCGGGCATCACATCCAGTCCACAAAACAAATCCCCTTAAAAATATAAAATACAATATAAAAGAAGTCAATCATAAAAGTTGCCATCAACGAAAAATCACGAAAAAAAGATGAGATTAAGACTCACAACGTTTGCTTTTAAGAAATCCGCTCATAAACGACTGAGAATGACGGTGAATGGGCTAGCTGTCGACGCCTGGTTAGCTCTCATATCATCACCCATGACCTCGAGCAACCGACCCGACAAACCCATCATCTCCAGGTCCCACCAACTCTACTCTTCCTCCAAGTCGCTTCCCTTGCCCACAAAGAGACCTTCCGCAATACGAAGAATTTTATATTAACAATTCTTGTTTTCTTTTCCTTTCGTCTGACTAGTTTTTCCTTTGTTCTTTTGTGCTACCATACTCGTGTCTACAACATCTGCTAGCATCCAAACGGCAATATTAACTAAAAGATTGAAATGAAACAGAAAATCTGCTCCAAGAATCGACATTTGCACGTTGACTATGGTGAATAATCATGGAAATTGACACTGAGACAATGGTTCCGGCGTCAATTTTCCATGGCCATTCAATATATCCGAACTGAAGGATTTTTCGTCCAATGTATCTATGATAGTGTCATTTGCTATATGTAGCTTGAATTCTGCGGGTTTCGTCCGTTAGTCTTTGGTAGGTGATATTCCGCTTACATGAAACTTTCGGTTCAAAATTCAGAGAAAGTTACCGAGTTTGAAGAATGCCGAAATATATAACACTGAAATGAATATAACAACTAAAGCTATCTATCTATATATAAAATTCTGTGACTTCCATTAGTCCGTCCGTCACACCCTCTAAAATAGCTATACATTGACTGATCAAAACCAAATTTTGGAGAGAAGTGCAAAAAGGTAAGGGGATACAAAGTACACTTGGTTTTACTAGGGTATGTAGCTTAGTACTATAAATTTTCATTATATTTTTACTATTTAGTATACAAAATACTTCCACTATTTTAAAAACAATTTAATGATTAAAATAACAAATACTTATTCTATAAAAATGCAATATTGTTTTTTGCATATCTTTTCTTTGAGTTTTTATATAAACAAGAATCCAGTTTCCAGTTCGCACAGCGTTTGCGAGAACTATAAACAAATCACAGTGCCAAACGCTTTAAAAGTTGTAATTTGGCCCCAGAAAGAAATATTTACGCATGGCCAGTTTTATGTTGCATGCTTAAGAGTAAGAAATCTTAAGAATGTATTATTCGCTGTTAAAAAGGAAAAAATAAATTGTCTTAAAAATATTGTTTACCATGAAGTCCTATAAAATTAAACGAAAGAAATTCATAAAACCGAAGTAGGGTTTTTGTCAAAGTATTTTTCGAAACAAATCAGATTGGTTTGCGAAATTGAACGAAACGTAGAGTTTGTAAATCTCAAAAATATGTTAGCGATAACTTCAACAATACTAAATACTGTGAGGAGTTCAACACGCGTCAAGATGTTGCAAAAATTCTAGTATAATAAAAAAAAACATTAAAAAATAACTTTTTCTTTTAAAAGCATTGAGCATAAAGATACACAAAAGAAATCTTCACAGATGTTTCAACACAGATTTCTAATTTTTTTGATTTTTTTTTTAGTTTTCCTCTTAAACAAACTCTTTCCTGTTTAGATACAGGCCAACTTTAGATTATAACGTGAATCACCACAAAATATAGAAAATAAAATTGTTATCTAATTTTGATTTTTTTTTATTCTTGTAGAATGTTCAATATGGATGTTTCTTTCCAACTACAATATTATTACTATTGTCTCATTAACCTCAATAACTGAGAAAGTTTAACCAATGATTGATAATGATAACAGTTCGGGAAAAATCCATTGGATAACAACTCCAGTATTTACATTTAGTCATCTATCCATGTAAATATAATAGACTTTCTCGTATTTTTTTTTTTTTTTTTTTTTGCAATGATGTAAAAATACCTTATAATATATAATATTATAGGGTAAATGTCTATATGTAAAAATACCCTATAATATATAATACCCTATACAATGCTCGAGGCAACTCGAGGTAGAGGATTACAGAGTTATAGGCACAATATATGGGATATGTGAGGAAGATAACGGTTAACCCTAGACGCTTCTGAACAAGTTAATATTGTAGTGCTCGGGGAAGCATCCTCATGGGAATCGGTTCCTCAAAACAGCGGGAAGAAGCTGCTCGAGTGGAACTTACCCCTCACAAGTGGAATACGAAGGGAATGAGGGTGGGTCACTACTATGTGCATAACGCGGCGGGTTTTAGCCATGGAGGTTAGAACTGGTGGAACAAAGAAATGTAGTTCGTCTGAACACTTTCCATGGAAATAGCGATAGAGGATTGCGCGTTAAGATTGTAAGAAAATATGATACGGTCACATTTTTTCGGCCTTTTGAAGTGGATATAGAGGCACGGAAGTTTTAATTACTATAAAATGCTCATATATAAGCCAAGAAATATGTGATAAAAATCGTAGACTTATATTCAAGTTAGGCTTATATCAAATTCAATATTTTGCCGATTTTAACCCACTTCAACGTCTATGTAAAAGAGAACCAAATATGTGGAGTGATTGTTTTACAATGAAACACTTTTTAAATTATATTTTAGAAGTATTTATAGAATATGTTTAGTAGTCACAGTCCCTATCTATGTTTTCATTTTCCTCCAACAATTGTTTGAATGGTTCGTTAATTTTAATTTAATAAATGTTCCAATTGATTTGTATTTATACATATGCTCTGTCATTCGTTGATTTGCTCCAGAAGTTGAACATATTTATATAATACTAATTATACAGACACCATGTAGAGATGTGACAAAACTTGATACGGTTTATTGTTTTAAGTAATTGCCGATACATTAAGATTACTGATAAATTGCAGGCCATTCTAGGCTTTATTATTTACAAAAGAAAACCGTAATCATAAGCAGGTCGGCTTATATTCGGATCGGCTTATATTCGGATCGGCTTATATTCGGATCGGCTTATATTCGGATCGGCTTATACACGAGGATATACAGTGCAAAAATCCCCCCAAAATACGTTACTGCAACTAGGTGGATGTGACGACGTTTGTCACGGCCGAGTCAACTTCGATTATCCAATACACTTCAGACAGTAGGATGAAAAGGCGCTTTCTTCAAGCCATTATCGCGGATGTTTGTCACGCATGCGCGCTTGAGGATACGCAAACTAGTTTCAGTTTTAGGCCGAAGGAAATGCTAAAGGGAAGAGTCAGTACAAGACAGTATGTGCCGGAGAATCAGAGAGACAGATTTATCTTCACACAGGAAAATTGCCACTTAAATACTTTCATGGTAATTGTTCGAATGAGTTCTTCGCCATGGTACCTAGACTTTATTAAGCGCAGTACTAGACTGGCATCTATGTCTCATCGATTTACAGTCGAGTTGGTTAGATGTACCCGTACTATGCTAACAGTTTCTTTTTCACACTTCTCGCTTGTGGAACTCTCTTTCGGCTCCATGCTTTTCAGTCAACTTTAATCTTCAAAAATTTAAATGCAATGTCAATCGCTATCTAGTCTTCCTGATTACTCTTCTATTGTTCTCGCTTGTTAGTAATGTTTCTGTTTTCTAGTTCTTCCACGCCCTTGTGTCTTAGTGGCTTTAATGCCTTGCTTAGGGTGAACTCGACTGAAAGAAAAAGATCCCAGAGGTCATTTCATTTCCCTAGCCGTCTAATGCTTTGAATCGTGGACTTACATTGGGAAAAAGACAAAAGTGAGAAATATCATTTTACTTTGCTTTCTTATATTTCGACCCACATAACGTGCGAGTATTTTTCGGCCATGGTATGCAATTTGAGGACAGTGTTACAACATCGAACATGATTATTAGGACACAGCTTAATGAATTCGGTTAGGAACACGTTGCACATGAATAAAACATTAAAAGATCTAGAACGAAAATATTCCAAATAAATCAATGGAAATCTTGAGGTAATTTATACATGAAAAATATATTCACTATATAAACCTCAGTTTGTGTGTTCTAAAAACCCTTTAATATTATGTATAATGTTTGTCTGTGTGTGTATGAGTGTATGCAAATATGTAAAACCGAGATATCATATAAATGCAGTTTTGCATTTATCAGAACGCCTACATCGTTCCAAATGCGGCAAAAGGGTCGAAACAATTCAATCCTCCCGGTACTTCCCCTACTTATAGGAACGGCAGCTATTGCCGGGGGGGGGGGCGAATAATAATAATTGTAAACCCACAAAAAAAATGTGGCTTTTAGGGTGTGCGTTATCCCATATAGCTTCGCCATATTTGCTAAAAAGTCGTTAGTTAGCGCTGTCAAGTACCTGTAAAACCGAGACATTTCCTGTGATAACTCCAACGGGACCCTGTTCCCGAGTATAGGGAAGCTTTTCGCCTTAATGACTGAACTTTCACGTATATACGTGTATTAGCCACGTATTTCCAAACTTTCAATATCGTTCCTTTACATTCATACTCATGTAGCTACCGCGACTATTTCGGCATAAATTTTTGATACCTAAAGTTTAATGTGAATTTTTAAAAATGAAAAAAACATTCTTGAAGATTTCATTTTAGCTTTAATTGAAAGCTAAATGATTAAATTTATTATTTCCAGTAAGTAAAATATTCTGGTGTATTTCAGATAGAAATTATATAGATTGTAATGTCAAATTTAATTTCGATTTCTTAATTTTTTTTTTAAAAGCGGCCATTTTCTTAATTTTAAGAAATTTCTAAACAAAAAAATTTATCGATTTTAAAATTCTTTCAAAAAAAAAAAAAATATATATATATATATATATATATATATATATATATATTTCTGACACGTTAGTTGAGTAAAATTAGAAAATTTAAAGTTAAATTAATCTGATTTGAAATAAATATTACTTATAGCATAAAAAGTAATATACAACCATTTATTTAATGATTGGTCCTGCTTATCATGGCTTATATGAGGCGATAATGGATAGCCGATTGAGTGATGAAGCAATATGTCAGCTAGTATGGCTTGCTAGAATTGATACAAAATTTAAGAAATCTAAGTGATCGCAGTTTATTTATGGTTTTTAACTACCTTGTAATTTTTACCTACGTTTATTAATCTTTTCAATTTTGGATTCGTAAATTTCGTTTCCACTTAATTACTATATCACATCCAGGAAATAGCCTAATACAGAATTTTACACAATTTTAAAATACAGTGTAACCCGGATATAAGAGAAACCCGGATATAAGAGAGAACCCGGATATAAAGAGATTTTCTCTGGTCCCAAAGTGTTCTATACTTACCTAAACAAAATAGACCAAACCCGGATATAAGAGAAACCCGGATATAAGAGACTTCTTCTCCGGTCCCGACAACTCTCTTACATCCGGGTTACACTGTACTATAAATTATTATAATTAAAAAATTTAAAAAAAGCTTGTAAAAATTCATTATTCATCGGAAATATTTTATTTCTTCGGACAATAATGTCCTTATGTACAAAAGCAATTAAAAGCTTTTCTAATTAAATAATGTCATAATTTTATTGCATTCATTATTTTCTAATTCAGAGCAGATTTTCAGTTCAGTGCAAGTTTGAAAAAAAGATTAGGTGATTTAGATTCTCCAAGGTGTCCTACTTTTAACGAATAAAAATTCAGGAAACGGAAAATTTTTTGCAAAATTTCATGAAATTAAGTAACATATAAAAAAAATAATTTTTACCAGAATTTTCTAAAAAAAAAAAATAAAAAATAATGTGAATAAGTCCTGAAAATTTCATTAAAATCGGACAATTATTTGATTTTTTTACAAGAATTTCCAAATCAATGTATTTTCAACGGAAAAAAGCGCAAAAAAGTCAATGTCATTATTATGAACACCAAATCCCCCCACCCCTCGATGACTTAAACAAAACAAGATTTTAACTAAAATTTCGAACGTTTTAGAAAGAATTAAAAAATTTTAAAAAATAATTAAAAAATACTTTGGTCTTTCATCTTAATAATAACATAAACATTTTGACGATAATACTTTATTTTTATTAAGTTCGTGACTTTTTTCATTACGCTATGCTTGTTTTCCCGCGAAAAAGTGAAGGTACCTATACTCATGTGTTTTCTCTATTTTTACTCCGTTATATAAAAAGCAAAATATAAAATATCGCCTTGTTGAAATCTATTCCGTTTCTTTACACCCGCCATGTACACATGCAAATTTTAGTTGCCACTACTTTTAGTCTAACTAGGAACAGCGACTGCAACTTTTCGTGACTTCCTTAATTCCTTTACGTTAAAAGTGAAAATAAGGGAAAATAAAATACATTTTTGTCATTTGATGCTCTTTTATTTCCGAAAAGGGAACAAACATTGTACGAACATCAAAAAAGATCTGTACCGTTTATGGAGATGGTGCTGTAGTTGAGAGTAGTGTTCGTAAGTAGTTCGCTTAAAAATTACGTTTCAAATTCAATTTGACATAAATTTTCAAAAGCAATTTCGACTTATTGAGGTTTATGTGATTTGCATATTAACTTCAGACGAACCGTATGTATTCTTTAAAAAAAACTTTCTCAGTCGGTGAACATTAATTTCACTGGTCTAAAAAACTGGTAATGCTTACTCAAACGCATGTATCTGGTAATAATGACGAATGTACAGGGTGCGGCTGATCTTATCATTATGTGGGAGACATTTCAGCCGCAATCTGTATAATAATAATATTAATAATAATAATAGTAATAATAATAATAGTAATAATAATAATAATCCGACATTATTGTTTACATTACTTTGATCATGTCTCGCTTACGAAAATATGGTTAGTAAATATAGAAAAGTCCCAATTTGAAAGGATTTTTATCAAACGTTATTTCTTAAGGGCTTCTCAATTTAGGTCGGTTAACTTATTAACTTTACTGTTTAATAAAATAAAAAAAAGAGATAGCAACTGAAAAACGTCTTCCCACTAAAAATTACGTTTATAGTAAATAATGATAATGATAATAATATTATATGTATACAGTGTAACCCGGATATAAGAGAGTTGTCGGGACCGGTGAAGTCTCTTATATCCGGGTTTCTCTTATATCCGGGTTTGGTCTATTTTGTTTAGGTAAGTATGGCTCTAATTTGGGACCAGAGAAAATCTCTCTTATATCCGGGTTTCTCATATCCGGGTTACACTGTATAAGTGGTCCTTGAGGTCAACACCCAGTGGCAACAGTCATTGGCGTACAGAGGTCTGGTAGCGCCTGGGGCGAGGATTGTGACTGGTGCCAAAAACAAAATCGCAACAGTATACTTAATTTATTTTCTTTTGGACAGAAGCATTGTTCACAAAGGTTTATCCTAATCAGTTAGAGGGAATGTTTAAATAAAAAAAAACATTAACACAATATACAAATTCGACAAATTTTATTTATCTATAAGGCTGACAATGGGCTTCGTTTGTGAAACATTTCTTAACCGCATTTAAACACTAAAACTACAGAAAGTTGAACATATCGATTAAAGAATCTAATTGACAGTTGATAAATATAAATGAAAAACAATTTCAACTCAGTAGTAGTTAAATAAAATTTTGTGTAAATATTTCTTGTGTATTTGTTTTGCAAAACCTTTTGAGAAAGTTTATTTGTAAAATATGGCAGCAAAAGAGAAACTATATTATTGTTCTCTCAATAAAATAAGCTGAAAGATTAATTTTTAAGATATTTCATTTCAATTTTTAATTAAAATTAAGTTTGTTTTGAAATTCTTTAATTTTTCGCTCTGTCTACTGTGACATTGTTGGTTATTAATAAACTAAAATCAGTTTTAATGTATGTTTGCTAGAAGATTTGGATCGTGCATAGAATAGAATGTGCGAAAAATTAATGACCAAAATCAAATATTTTCTATTAAAAGTTTCATACTTACATTAATGTATAGACAAATAAATAAAGTTTACTTATTTTAGTGGTGAATATTGATTTACAGATATTCTGATGTCTTGTATACTGTTTTCCTTTGTATGAATACACCTTTGTGGGAAGTTAGAACAACAATAATTTAAAATAAGTCCCCATTTTTTGCATGTAATGGCCACCACTTTAACACCCCGAATTTACATGATGGTTGCATAATATAATTATCAAATAAATTTCACGCTTTTATTGTAATTATAAAGATTTGGCCGTTTATTGGTGAGACTGTCAATAAAATTAAAATATATTTAATATTTTTACTGTACAAAGAAAAAGATATAATAATAATAATAATAATAATAATAATAATAATAATCAGCTCAAGTTTAATGAGATATTTGATGCTGTATCTTATTTGAAATTTGGTTTAGAAAGCTCGTAAATAAAAGAGGTTCAATTGTACTAATTAGGGATCGTTGGATTTACTCGCCCATTTCCCTCGGTATTCGCCCAAAAGTTAGATGAAATCGATTCTTGGTGTAAAATGGTTTTTGTCTTGACAAAAACTTCTAATTTATTTTTAACATATATAAAATTGAACTTTTATGCCAAATGTTTACCTGTCATCGAAAAGAAATTGACGACATTTTTGTTACTCTTAAATTCTCGATTAGTATGTTTCATTTATTGGATTCATTATTTTTCAATTCAGAGCAGATTTTTAGTTAATTAGCGCAAATTTGAAAAAAAAGAGTAGGTGATTTACCATCTCTAATGACTCTTACTTTAACAAAAAAAAAATTGTCAGGAAATAAAAAGGTTTTGAACGAAATTTCAGGAAAATAAGTAAGTGGGGTGTAACATATTTAAAAAAAAATATTTTTTACCAAAATTTTCTAGAAAGAAATATTTCAAAAATAATTTCATTCATTTGTGAATAAGTCCTGAAAATTTCATTAAAATCGGACAATTACTTGATTTTTACAAGAATTTCCAAATCAATGTGTTTTCAACGGAAAAAAGCGCACAAAAAACAATGTTATTTTAACAGCACCGCGATGACGTAAACAAAAGAAGATTTTAACCAAAACTTCGAACGTGTTAGAAAATAATAAAAAATGAAGTGTTCAAAAAATAATTAAAAAATACTTTGGTCTTTCATCTTAATAATAAAATAAGCATTTTTACGATAAAACTTGATTTACTTTAAGTTTGTGGCATTTTTGATACGCTATGCCGTTTCCCGCAAAAAAGTGGAGGTGCCTAGAACCTCTTCAATTTTGCTTTTAAATTCCGTTAAAACTTGTCTTGTGTAAGAATGTTCAAAGTTTATTTTTGTGTCAAAAAGTTTGTTATCTGCGTGTAGTCAAATTTTAAAACAATAAAAAAAACAAGGCAAAAAGCAATAGCCGCCAGCGATTACACTGAATTAAAGTTAATTTTATTCCAGGACAAGAAATACATTTAAGTAAGACCAACAATTAATTTTATCCAAAATTTGGCGAATAACAAGCCAAATGGACGGCAAAATACAACAGTCCCTGTAATAAAAATTGAAAGAAAATCTACTTCTAAAAAAGATAACAATTTAAAATTTCACATTACATTAGAATATAATTTTAAATATGAAACAAACATTAATAAAAGAAAATTATAGAAATTGATTTTTCATTTTTTTTAAAACACGTTTTAAATTTCTTTAAAATAGAGTTAACAAAAAGAGAAGAAAAATACACTTACATTTATGTTGATGTCAAATTTCCTTTGATTTTTTAGTTTCTAGTCTGAAAGAAGTTGACTCTAAGAGAATGAAAATGTAACTGTTTCAATAATAACCAAGAATCTTTTTTTTTTTTTTAAGTAGTCTTTGATTTTATGGCATTCCATCTCCGCATCCATCTTTTATATCTTTTGAACTTTCTTTTCACTACCAGTTCACAGACATGAAAAATCAAAATGAAAGAACTGATGCCAAAGTCTTGGACATCTCACATAGGTGTGAAAAAACTTTGGATTCAAGTAGGTACTCACAAAACACTAAGGCGGGAGGGGGTAAATCGTGGTATGATAACCAGCCCAAATTGATTACCGTGTGTAAATGGGGCCCATCCCCATCGTCAGACAGCGCTTTTTGGAGACTTTTTTTTAAAACAAGCTGGCGTCATTTGAACCTTATCTAAAAAATGTTTTCACAGGTTTGGCCGAATTATCAGCACTACCAGCAGCCAAATATAGACATTTTAAAATTAAAATGAAAAACTATTTATCTTTTCTATTTATCTAATTTTAGGTGAATTTGCTAAATAAAGACAAAAAGTTATGTTTCTTCTTCCTTATCGCTGCCTTCATTGCAAAAAAAAATAATATACTCCATCAGAAGTGCCCCCTCCCAGGTAGTGACGCCCTGGGCCCTCGCCCCATCACCCCTCCCCTTTTCACGCCACTGGCAACAGTCATGATTAATCGCAATCGTCACACCGTACGCTCTATCTATCAATTTTTTATCACTTCATTTTTAGTGGATACTCATATTTGAGTAGACGCTCCATTTATTTATTAAACAGTATGTTTTTTTTTTATATTCGTCGACCGGCCTGAATATTCGAGAAATATTATTAAAGAAAATCTTATTTAAAAAAAAAAAAAGAATTCTTATAAAAAATATATATGCGTGGGGGGGGCACCTCGGCGTGGTGAAATGGTTAGCAAGCTTGTCTTGCTAGAATATATTACGACTGAGTAGTGAGTTCGATCCTCACTGAATGCTCCATACTTCCGGCCTTGTGCCACATCTAAGCAGCGCTTAGAAAATCATTATGTGTGTGTGTGTGTGTGTGCGCGCACGCACGTGTGTGTAACGAGTGATGCTGAAAATTGCTTAGCCTGACAAAGGCTCTTTTTTTTGTTTGTTTATTTTTGAATACATATGGTTGTTATATGATCAAATTATAGGATTGTAGGTCAAGCCGTTATAGATTATAACTAACTTTCGAAGCCGTATCATGTGAGAATTGTGATTGTCTAAAGAAAAAATAACCTGCGAAAGTTGATATATACATCTTTTAATCATCTAGTTGACATAAAAGGGCTACTCCTCGACACACCCAATGTTGCTCGGGTTTGTCCGAAGGCAGAACAATTGTGATAACGAAATTTGTAGAATGACCTGTGGTCGACAAGGTTCCTCGTCGTTCGCTAGTTTTATAAACCGGGCACAAATAAGACGGTCTCTCGGGAATAACACTTCTTTTCATTGGGCTCAACCATAAAATAGGCAAAGAATCAAATAAAATTTTCGGGTAAGATTCCTCCAACACCTTTTTTCTTCTGCACCAACGTGCACCATCAATGAACAAGCCATTCACATAGACACCATCTTCTGGCGGATTCGCGTAATCCCTGTCTTCAAGGACCAAAAAATCAAATCCAAGTAGATCTATTGGAATAGTGTATTTCCTTGCGTAATTTTGTTGGGCTCCGGTAAGGAAAGCTTGAGTAAAATAGAAACCAGACAACCAATATATCACTGGCGGTCCATCGTCATGCCAATTCTGTAAAAATTTCAACCTCGCCAGGAAATCAGAAATATAACTTCCCAAGGGTTTTAGCGAAGGATATGACTTGCCCATCCATTTAGCCGGAATCTTTCCGTTCAGTATACTAATGGCAATCGCCTCCAGCTCAGAAGACATGACCACCATACCTTTGAGTGCTTTTCGAATGTTGACCAGGTCTTCCCGAATAACTGATAAAAGTTTGTTGAATCGCACCATCTCTTGCACCAACACTGTGTTCATGCTTTGTTCGTATAAAGTCGGATATTTTAGAAGCGCTGCATCGGTGTCAAAGTTTCGTGGTAGTTTGGCTAAAATATCGGCTGCAACTTCTTCTAAAATCTCATCACTCGATTTGCTTCCCCCAGATACCGATTTAGACAAAGTAAGCAGTATGCTTTCAAACAATGATGTTGTTTCAGCTAAATCCTTTTTAATATCAGCATTGGCGTTCATTCCAAAAATCTCTGGCGCGGGATTTAGAGGCAGATTTTGTGCGTATTTAATATATTTCTCATAATCGCCATCTTCTGGGGAATAATATATGTGGCTTTCATCAAAGTAATAATCTTCACTGTAAATAATATCCGGACAATAAAACTTGCTTAAAATAGTTGTCAATGTTCTCCGGTCCCAGTTATCGGTAACTCGACCGCCATAATTGCATTCGCCGGTCAAATAACGCAATGCTTCAAACTGGACCTCTTCGTACTGATTTAGAAACATGGCTAATTGCCGGACACTTATCTTCAAATCTGTTTCATTAAATTCGTATGGTATATTCCAACCAATAGGACCAAAGTTTCGCCTTTCTTGCACAAGTGCGTGGAAGAAACAGAGACCAAAAAGTAATTTCTTAAAGGCGTAACTATTTTCGACACCACCAAAGAATTCAGGGTCGGAAATTGGATCACTAAGGTAAGAACGAATGATATTAAATCGAATTCCTTTGGGAGGCTCGTTGGTCATCTTAACACCGTTTTGTAATATTGAAACCGGAAAACTAGAAGACGGATAACTGGTTAACCATAACCGGAAATCCGGATGAACTATATCAGGGTTAAATTCTTCGCAGATTTTCTCCAGAGTCGGCATCCAGGAAGCAGCCAGGTGACAATTCTGCAAGAGAACCCAAGTACCCTCTTTGAATCCCTTTTCAATCATTTTAATGGCGATCGGTCCCTGGCCTTGACCAAGAGACAATGAATCAAATTTCATGGCGGCAAATCCTTGATCAGCTGCGAATTTGAGTAACGAAGCCAACGGGTCAGCGCCGGGTGAAAGAACGAAGAGTAGCGGTGAGCAACAGTTGCTATCGTCGAAGGACCTTTGCAGGTCGAAAGGAGGAGGTTCGATGAATTTCTTGCTAAGTTTGACTGTCACAAATTCTTGGATACATGGAACAATTTTATCTGCCCTTAAGCAGCGTAGAATCAGCATTTTCTGAATATGATTGAGATTATTCCACTTACCCGGAAAGGGTTCTTTATGTGGCGTCAAACTATCATAAATGGGTTTCCAAACATTTGCATGTTCTTGGAACTCTTTACGAATAGAGGTAAAATGTGAAAGATGATCCAAGCGACAGATTTCGTTCCAGGATTTTAATGGAAGCCACGAAGAAGGGTTTTCTAGCGGATTATCGACGCCGATTCCACCTGTCAGCAAAAATCTATATTCCTCTTCATCAATTTCATGATTAGCCTTTAAGATATTAATACATAAAATGAACGAGAAAAGCAATTTATCTTTTTCAAACAATGACCGACAAATGTTCACATACAGCGAATACGTGAAGTGAGAATTAAGATTTTGCAGACGTAGTTTAAGATCCTCCGAGGGCTCTGCGTTTGCAATTGATAATATGAAGAGATTAATAAACCATGTCAGGGAATATTGATACATCGGATCAATATTTGATAAAGAAGTGATCGTGAAGAATAAAGTGGTTGAATGAAAAGCGATTGGCTGGTAGCCACTTCTTGCAACGTCAATTTTATTCTCTGTTTCCTCGGCAACCGCTTGCTTTGCCGAAATATCGTCTGATACGGATTTGGAAGACGATAGAATATTGATAGCTGTCTCGTCCTCTAAAATATTGCCTTCAGATGACGATAATACTTCAAGAATTTTATCCTCAATCTCTTTTAATAGCCTTTTGTTTTCAGCCCCTTGCAAAATGAGAAAGTTTTTCTCTTCCTCCAATTCTGGTCTTTCCTTAGCCACGACAATTCCCTGTAATTGATCTTTCAAACCATCTTCTGTAATCATAAAGTTCAAAAGAGCTACCTTGACAGCCGTTTCCGGCAAGTAGTGGGGGTTGCGCAGTTTTGTGGTCATGTAAAACTTGAAATCCTCTGAATATTCAAGAACACTATCCCCAAGTCGAATGCAAAGAGCACCGGACAATTTAAACGTTTGTTTCAAGAGAAGGGGTTCAAGCATCGGATCAATATCTTCGCCCACGTTCTCCATAAGGACTGGGGTTCCAAACTGTATACAATTTTCCAGAACGCGAACCAAATCCGAGTCTGTGATCTTTACAACAGCCAGGTTATTTGATTTCTCCATATTTTTTATCCATTTATTTGCCTGGCCCTCAGGGTCGATCATAAGCGGCCACCTGTGGGCATTAGTCATAATAATCCCATTTTCAATAGAGAAACTATCGGTAGGCAGACCCGCTATGTTCCAGGCTCGGATGCTGACAGGATCCCCGAGAGTATGAACCAAGGAAAAGGAATCCGAGCAAGGTAGTCCGCAGTTTTTCACTTCATTAACCCATTCGACAACTTGGTCATGTCGAAAAGACGGTGTGAATGCACCGAGATAGGCTATAATCCCCGATGCAACCAATACATCGCCAGTCATATTTATATAAGCATGTTTGAGAGATTCAGCTGCCTGACTCCATCGTTCCTTCTCTCCCCCGAGGTCGCCTATCAATTGCTGCGCCCTATGCATTTTCGTTGTACACAGGTTGACCTGGTTTTCCAAGTCGATTCTCTTCTTTTTATTCTGCTCCATCTGCAGATTTAGACGATCCAGTTTATCTTGCACCTCTCTCAATGAGGCCCTTTGTTTTTCCAACGACTGCATTGCAACCGAAAGTTCTTTTTCTGCTTTCGCGAGACTTTCTTTCTTTGGAGCAACTACTTTGGCCACTTTGTCGTAAACGTCCAGAGCTCTTACCCATTTGCACAATCCTTCACATGCCGTCGAAGCAACTTTGATCTTTTCGGGATCAAAATCAGGATTGGAAATATACTTGGTGCGAATCTGACGCATGATTGCAGGTGGGATATTATCTTTATTGAAATTATGCAAAGATTCAAGGAATTTAATGTCTCCTAAAATCCGTTTAGAAGATGGCCAATAATCCTCGATCATTTTACCAGAACCAGATGGATCGGGCACGCGATCAGGTTTCCCTCCTTTCAGTACACATACTGCTTCCATCACGAGCCGAATTAGATGAGGTGGATTGTTCATGCTTTTAACCAAGGTTATGTCTTGTGGTGTTAATGTGTCCAAAGCTGACAGAGCCGAATGAAGTGCCGGCAAGGCTTCGGCCAGATCTGCATCACATTCATTTTTTATGGCATTCGCCGCTTCTGCTTGTTCATTAGCAACGGCTTCGTCTGCTTTTACCAGTTTCTCTTTCCGTGCCACTTCTGTTGATTCTTTTTCCACAATGACCATCATCTCGTCCACTGCTTTACCGGCAACAATCAGTTCTGCCTTTAGGTCGACAAGATCTGTTTGCATGACCGCCACTTCAGACGCCGCTGACAAAAGCTTATCCAGGCCAACAACATAACGATGTTTCAGTTTTGTATTCTCGTTTCTTTTCCGTTCCAGTAAGGTTTGAAAGGTCCCCATCAACTCCAAATAGGAGGTTGGTGTCACGTAGTTGTATCGGCCCAATTCATCAAAGAACCTTTTCGACAGCTCCGACGTGCTAGTGTGGAACATTTTACATATGTCGATGCATCCCTGCCTCTCTTCGTCGCTCAACTCAATATCAGCGAGGAAACGTTTAGCGACTCCTTCTAGGGCGTCTTCTGGCCACGGCTGGAACCAATTGATAGTACAACAGTTAACCAATGATGGGAACTTTCGCAATCGTTCTCGAAATGCGTTTCCGATCGGGCTCATAGCCAACACGATATGCAACTGTTCTCTTACTCTCTGAATAAACATATTAAACAAGGCGACCGGACTCCCGTCCGTCTGTTTAGCTTTATCTCTTTGCTTGTCTAGTTTGCGCATATTCTCGCATATTTCAGCCTTTTCGTCTATTTGATAGAGATTTGGAACTTCGCCAGCGTTCAGCAAATTGTTAATATCCTCCAGAAACGATTCCTCTTTGATTTGTGTGTCCGTAAAAAGAAACACAGCGTGGTTTTCCGTTTCGGTAGCCTTCTTTAGAATCATCTTCAGGTCGTCTTTCCATTCGACTTTGGTGTAGCTTTTGCTAATCTCCACTTGAAAGATAGCATAGTCAGCCATGAAAGCTGTCAATCTTGTCAGCGACTGTCTACCGGATCCTCCAACACCTACCAACAAAGCGTGGCTCCTCGATTGTTTCAGAATTCTGGAAATCTTCGACACGTGTTCGATAGCGAACTTAAAGAGAACCAGATTCATCGTTCTTTTGCTCATGTTGTTATACTCGTCCAGATAATTCTCAATCACTTCACGAAGAGACTCCGTGTCAGTGACAGCCTTGTAGTAACCTTTATCCGATTTGGGGTCTCCAAAGTTGCAGTAGATGAGGGTGCGAATGTCTTCCTCTGTAACGATACCATCTTCATCCGAATCTAAATCAGAAAATAATTTGTGGAAATCTGTTTCCATTGTTTCGCTACAGACTTGTACGATGCAATTAAATAGCCACTTCTGGTCATCATTGTCTACAAGCCGGTCATAAAAGACTCGCAAAACCTCGTGTACCCACAACCTGCTAAATGAATCTGGAGACGGTACGGTCTCTGGAAGAGAAAGTAGTAACCCAGCAACGACTCTGCTGAAGTCCCTAAGATTAAAAAGGTAGTGAGATTTTTTCGGTGTCGGCAATAGATTTTCCATTGCCCCTTTGTAAATATTTAAGGTTGCGTTTATGATCTTCACGGAGAAAGACTCGAAGTCGCTGCTGAAGTTATTTTTGACCAAATGCCAGTCGAGTATCTTTTTAAATATGCTGCACATGACGTTGTCATTAAACTCGTTAATCGTAATCGTATTGAAATGCCGTAAAAATCTCGGAGTGATCGGGTTGCGACCGCCCCCGGGAGGGCCCATTGCGGCTACGAGCTGGAGATCGACCAATTCAATTCTGGACACGTCTTTCAAGTCGTACCAGTTACCGTGATCAAACCATTGCCGTAAGAGTTCGATCGGTGGTTGTGCACCGTAAGTTTCTCTTGCTGGCATATTCAAATCGTCAACGAAGATGACAGACTTTTTGCCAATAGCCGGTCCAAATACACCTTTCTTTCTTTTGTCTAATTTTGACATAATGATATTTTGTGTCTGGTTTGCTGTGGTCTGAGCCGAAAAATTCAGAATGTTTGCTGCAAACTTAGTTTTGTCCATTTTACTAAGTAAAAATTCCGTAATGTAACAACTTTTTCCTGTCCCAGTAGGTCCGACAAACAAAACTGACTTGCCGTGCGTGATAAGCATTTTCAGAACTTCTGTGTAGCGAACAGTATCCACAGTAGGGACGATAATTTCATTGAAGGTTGCATCCTTTGGGATTGGTGGTGCTAATCTGATCTCTTCTTTCCAAGTAACCCAAGTAGCAGTTTCTACTTTGTCGAATTTATAGTCAAAGATGCTTCCTTTCGAAGGAAAAGGGTTCAGATAAGGTTTGACGGGGGCATCGACTCTGTTTATAAAGTCATATTTTTTGTAGGTCTCATCTGACATTGCACCATCAATCAGTTCGCGTATAAGGTCGTTAAAAATCTGGCGCCCAACCTCGTCACAAGTGGCGCCCACTGACCAGGTGAGAGAAAAAAAGAAAATACTTTCTAGCCATGATAACACTTCATGTACTTCCATGTTGACCACTCGTGTCTCTTCACTCAATTCATCCATCATGCACTCCATCAGATTCATCAGCGATCGAGCTATATTGCTGTCCGATGTAGCTGATAATTCTCGAACCTTTCCTTTTCGGATCAGCCAAAGGCACGAATCTAGAAATCTTTCGAACAGGTCTGTGATTATTCCTTTGTACGTATCATTCATGGTTGGAGGAAGTGTGTTTAACCAGGATGAAAATAACGGCCTCCAACCAAGAGAAAGAGGTTCCATATAAATCATTCCGCAGCGAGACACTGTCGCTGGCGAAGCAGCCTCCAAGTCCATCGGTTCAAAGATTAAATTAGTGGTTGGCGCTAGTTGGATGATCTCGCCGCTCATCAAGCAAAGCTTCTTGTTGTCATCTAATACAGTGTTCATATTCTCGATCCAAATAGCATCAACTGGTCCATCAAATATCAACCACTTTCGAGCAGGTGTCTGAGACACTGCAAACGACCTGTAAGATACTGCCAAAACACCGTCTGACCACTCGTGCGACATGGGATCAAACTGGCCGTACAGCTGACCCATGGTTATCGATTTGGGATTGATAACGGTGATGTTAACTTTGTTTTCACCCATCAGACCCATTTCATGGATATCTCCAAGCGCTGCAGCCAGAACGCGATAGGAACTGGTTTTGCCAGCAAACGGTTCACCGACGATCATAAATCCGTGACGCACGATCATCATTTCGTATACCTGCTGTATTTTCTGTAAGAAATATGGCGTGCACTGGAGATTCATCTTGAGGCAATTGCTTTTTACAGCTTTGTTAAAAATCTTGTAATCCGGATCAGGAAGAGTGATGCCCGGGAACAAATCGGAGGTAATTCCGTGGAATAACGGTAGATCGTGGTCCAGGAATTTTGGCATATTCACATCAATGATGGAACGTAATATTAGGATGTCCTCGTTTTCCGTTGGATATTTCAACTTGAGGTTCGCGGCCGCTGTTAGCACCGATTTGACAGCTCGCATGCCGTAATCATAGTGGTGTTGACAGGATAGCTGTTCGGAGCACAAGCGATATGTGGCGACAATTTTTACCGAGAGAGGACGCGCTTGGATAAAGCCACAAGAATATAATGATATCTCAGCAATCATGGCGTAATCGGGAACCATCATAGCTACAGTTCGGAAAAGAGCTTTCAAGTTGTCTGGAAGTTCAGAACGACCAGCATATCCAGGGTTCATGGTAATGAAAACAGAACAAGTAGGATCTAATTTTATTTCTGTTCCTTCAAACAGGAGTGTATCGCTTCCACTGTTGATTCCTCTCTGAATTGTAAGGATCTGCTGGGCCACTACAGATAATACTTCGAGGTCAATTCGGTTGAACTCATCAAAACACGACCAGGCGCCACAAGACGCAAGACCCTTGAAAAATTTGCCCAAAGCGATGTAGTCCAGGCCGTCCGAACAATTAAAAACTACGCATTGTTTAGCGACTGCCTTGGCCAAGTCTTTAGTAGTTTCTGTTTTGCCTGTACCGGCTGGACCCTCGGGAGCACCACCAAGGTGAAGGTGCAAAGCTCCAAATAGTGTCCGATAACACCTGTCTGTAAGGGGCGTAATAACAAGACGGCTGCTGTTTCCTAAGTATTCATAACCGTATTTCAACATAGAGTTGATCATCCGTGTCTCCATTTCGTTATCGATCCAGTAATACCTCAGTTGACTAAGCCACTCAAAGTCTAATTCATCGCTTACATTCTTGTTGACCAGGATGCTAAGTACATCGCGGGCATGCACGTCCAATACAATAAGCGCTTGTAAAGTAACGCGGTTTTGTTTGGACAGATCGCCACGAACCAGCTCCACCACTTCCTTGATTTGATCGTTGTTTTGTTCAAGGAAAATCTGCAAGGCACCCAGTCCCGTTCTAATGGCACTTGTTACGCAGATTGTCCAATGCATCTGACTAACACAAAGAACCACCTGGCCTGTCCAGTTGCGCACCCACTCCACTCGCTTCGCATTTTCATAATCCGTAATAGCCTCCCCGATTATTTTATGTAAAGTCGCCAACATGGACGTTTCCAACTCAAGCAGCCATTTTTCAACCTGACCTCGTGCCTTTGATGTGGAAATGACGTTCTTAAGTAGTACTACTTCTCCCTCGCTACTTAGCATGTGCGTGATATCTAGGGTATCGGTGAATTGTAATTTGGCAATGCCTTCAAAGCACTTCTTCAGATGGGGCTGAACTCGCGTCGGATCCTTTGTCTCAGACAGGATCTCGAGTAATTCCTCGTTGGATAAGAAAAAGAAACGAGGAAAATAGAGACGCTTTTTCTCCAAATATTCGTTCAACCCTTTTTGAATGTGTTCCAGTGATTTATTACAATCACACAGTTTCTTATACATCTTATCGATCTTCACTACAGACAGGGCCCGGTTGTCTTCACACACTGACGCCATTATACTGCGCCATGTTTTCTCAACAACGCCAAATCTCCTCCCTTCTTCAGGCATCTGCATGACGATATCTGGAGAACTGAATACTGGCTCAAGGTACATCCAGATAGACTGCACTTTTATCCAAACATCCAGGATGTCCTGCAAATGCGTCAGATTCTGCTCCCATTCTTTAGTTTCGGCCTCGATGGGTTTTATGAACGGTGATCCACGCATTGTCAGCGTTTTGACGATATGATCATCAAGTAATAGTTGGATGTCCTCGATCGATGACAAAATATAAATTCCTGTCTGTCGATAGGGTATGACTGTAAACGTTAGAGGTTCCCACTCGGCTTTCATCTTCTGAAGCGCTTTCTCTAATGAAAACTCTTTGCTCGCTGAATCACTGATTGTCTCGAAACTGTCAATGTACGGTTCCAAATTCATCTTAACGATTTTATGCAAAGTGTTTGAAGGGTCCCCGCGTAATGCAAAGCCGATGATTTCCGATATTTGTTCCCAGTGTCGCTCGCGCAATCCAGGATTGAACAGGGTCTGTACTATTGGCATGTGTGTTTTAAAATTGTCGACTTTGCTCTTCATTTTGCTGGCAATGCTTTTTGGGGCCGGCACAGAATCGAAGAATTTGCGTAGCTTGTACAGTTCTCTCCACATGTTGCCTACTTCTGTCTCCACTGTATCCGGATGGACCTCTGTCATTGGCCCGTGCATCCACGCTGAGTATTTCTCATTGAAATCATTAGATGTGTTGTACAGATTTATGTACGGCTTTATAAATGTCAGCAATTGCTGTCTCTGCGGAAATGTCGTTACATCAAGTTCAAACGACTCCTCCTCTTCGTTAATGGCTTCAATTTTCTCGCCGGCTGTATTTAACTTTGCCTCAAGTGCTTGCGCTTTACGGGCGTATTTCTTGACTTCGTCTATGTCGCCATAGGTGCGGAACTCCTCGCTTTGTTTACTGTAGGTTTCAAGATCTTCAGTAAGTCTCTCTTTTCTCAACTTGAGGTCCTCCTTAAACTGTTGCTGCTTTTCCTCAATCAAGACGGCATGTTCCATGAAGACGTCTGGCATTCGTCGATACCAATTCATGGTGCTTGTACTAAGCTCCATATCTTTAGCCTGTACGTGCACCGTATTCAGCAAAAAATTCAACTGCTTCAGCAAATCTGCTAATCGCTTCTCCAACTCGGGTATCTGCTCGTTCTCAATGTTGTAAACTTCTTTCTTCAGTTCCATAAGATGCGCTGTGTTCGACGGTGTTGTTAAAGCTTTAGTGGTTATATCGCTTAGCTGTTGGGTAATGTTCTTCATTTGGCTGATATAGTCATTACGGATTTTATCCAAAATTTGTTGCCGTATCATCCCTGCTTTCAAACCCAGGGAATGATAGAGCTCCTCACAATGAATCTCAAACATGTTGAGACGCAGCACCTGGATATGTGGGTAAGTAAGATCGTCAGTGAACTTTTGGTATTTATCCACTTGAGTGCAATAATCAGCAAAGCTATTGGGCTGTTCAATAAATGCTTCCATCTCCTCTTCAGCTTGACGGCAAATGAGCGTTTGATATTTGCGGAAGACTCTGATATAATCTTTCGGTTGCTGACTCTGTTGCGAGAGATACTTCTGAACTTTTTGTTGGTGTGACAACAGAACTTCTTCCAAAACGACAGGTTTGAGAAAAGATTTATTGTTAGGGCGGCCCAAAACATCAATTCGGGGAATCATCGTTGAGTGCTTGATAATGGCCTGGTAAATATTAAAGAAAATCGATTCGATTTCGTTGAAATTTGGTACGAATTTTATGACACCATCTATGGGTATTAAATGAACGATGATTCCTGAATGCATGTCGGGATTTAGAAGAAATTCCGTAAATTCCATAATGGACTGGGTGGTCAGCTCTTGCAACTGGAGTGTCATCAAGGCATTAACACATTTCAAAAAATTTGAATCCTGTTTTGCTTCTGAAGGCTTAATTAGTTCGCGTTTATAACAATTAGACAAAATGTCAAGCACGCCTTTGATCCATTCTTCACTCAACGAGTCTTTTAAAGCTTTGATATTTTTCAGACAAAGATTTTGGAAGTAACTCACCTCCATCGCATTTTCTTCCATTTCAAAAACCTTGGTATCCACAAAACGTAAATCCTTAAAAGACTTGTGCCACAGGTTAACTAGTCGACAAATCACACTATTACTCGTATACAAAATGCTACTGATTGTCTTCAGATTTTGAGCAAAGGATTTTTCCCAGGGTTTCGGAAGCATCGCCATCTCCTGCCTATGGGTTGGCAGTGCCTCTTCAGATACTTCATCCCGATCCATTGGATCTTTCAGGACAAAATCTACAATAGCCTTTTTAACGCTCTTCAAGTAATCCTCTTTTATTTCGTCAATCAAGTCCTCCATTTTATTTGCAAAATTGTTTCTCAGTTTATCTGGTATAAGGGTAGCTATTCTTTGCTGCCAAGAAACAGCCATAGAAGCCACGTGAAGTGTATCAATACCATTTTGAATATAATAATGATATCTTAGTAGAAGTTTCTCGGCATCACTAGGATCTTTAGAAACCGAGGGAATTCTTTCTGTAAATGGTATACTGTCTTCGCCCTGGAATATGGGACGGCTTTTTGCTGTATCACCAAGCATTATAATTTCTACAAGACATTTTCTGAATTTCTCTCTGTCCTTCTGAGCCAACTGCATGGCCTTAATCTGACTTCGCAGTGATGGCAGGTGGTCAGGTTTGGGATACCCACGGAATTTACTGGCTGGTGCCGGACACAATTGTGAAACTAAATTGCTGTGATCAGTTTTTTCCTCTTCTGTTTCCTCGTCGGTATCTTGAATAACAAAAGGCGGTTGGTTGTCACTCCATATAGGTTTTTTTCTTTTAGCTGGAATTGATGGTAGAAAATGGCTTTTATCATACTTCCGAACCTTTCTGGAAAACTCAGATTCAGCCATTTTTATTTATTATGTGCAAAAACAAATTTAATATTTTTTTTCGGTTGGTTTTAAAATAATCAATAATCAAAGAATGAAAGCATTCAAAACTGCGTTTTGATTTAAGCGTTTTGAACCGCACCCTCGAGCTAAGCTCGAATGAAACGTTTCTTATGCGAACAACAAATTAACAATTTTCCCGACCTGTAGTTTTATATTTTATAAAAGACTCTTATAGTTTCTTTTTTTCTTTTTTTTAGCTATGAGTGATTTCAAGGTTTTCAATAATAATTTTATTTCACGGGTTTCAAACTATTACGGTAAATTTAAATATTAATCCTACTTTGATACGTATTACTGTTGTGATAACTAAAAACGTTTAAACGCTCGTCTATTTGGTGCTCTTTATGCTAATGATTTTCTCCTATTCGTACACACGTATGTGCGCACACAGTGATGTGAAAACGGATGATGTGCGTGTGTATATTTATTGTATTTTATGTACAATTTTGGCACAAGGTCGAAGGGTGGGTGTAGTGAGGCTGGTCATCATTGACTATCCCAAACCTAGTTAATCTGATTGGCGACTCAATCATTCGGTACAATTTACTCATTCACCACAAGAATACATCCCTCTTCACCCAATCCTACATTTACCAAAATGCCACATACTCACGGTTTGGGTTGTTTGGCTACTACGACCTCATGATGCAAAAATTTATGAATATTTACAATTTTTGTTTTTATTTTATTATTTTTTTATTTTTATTTTTTTTACCAAAATATAAAAATTATGTATAATGACAACCAAATATTCAAACTGAACAAAAATATGTTAAGACCCATCCACCCCACAAAAAGATAAGAGTGGCCGCTGTATGTTGTTTTTGTGGCGTGCGTGTGAGTGAGTGAGAGAGAGAATGTGAAGATTCCCCTCGAAGTAAAATTCATAGTCAACAATTTCCGTGTGTCAATTTAACTATTAGGTTTGAGTCATAAATAATTTCCGTTTTTCTTTATCTTTAAAAAATAAAGTACAATTACATTTTAACAATTATATAAAAAAAAGTACAATTACATTTATTTACAATTATATATTCATCATTATTTGCAACAACTTACTGTCACTTCTCAGGCAGCTCTGCTATTTGATAGCTTTTTTAGTAAAGGTCCTCGGGTTTTAATGTGAAAAGCATTTTCGACGAACTCTCGAATCTGGTTTTCATGGGAGAAAGTTTATCTATTCAACAAAGCCTTTTGCAGCGATCGAAAAAAGGTAATAATCAATTGGTGTCATTCCAGGTGAATATGGGATAGAAATACATACCACCACGGAGTTCCTAAAAAATCGAAAAACTTATTTTAAATGTTTTCTTAGAACTTAAATTTTGTATTTATTTGAAAGCTAAAAGTTCGTATTAAGAGAAAATTATTGTTTTTAGGTATTTTTTTTTAAATATTTGCACGTTCACTAGTCACTCATCGAACCTTCATTATAGACGAAAAATATAAATAGCAAATTTTAAAATCTCTTAAAAATCCGATATTTGTCCTAGAGATGTTTCAGAGTTAATAAATTTAAGGTTTAATTAACTGGATTTTGTAAAAAAAACAATGCTTAATTTTTACTTAAAACATAATAAAAATAACATTTACGCACGGCAGCCTGTAAGATCAGAAGTAAAATTGAGAAACCCTATAATTTCAAACCAGACTTATAAAGTGCGCGAAAAATCAAAAATCAAAATTAAAGAAATTATGGAACACCAGCAGTGCACTAATCAAGAAATTGGTATTTATGTTTAAAAATAAATTATCATAGATGACGAATAGTATTTTTTAATCTACGCGCTTTTATTAAATTTCTAAACATTTTTTTTTATATATAAAAATAATAATATATTTCTATATTTATTTTCCTGTTTACCTTTTCTGGGTACCTTATGCAGCATAGTAATTTTTATTATAAAAGACTAAAAGAGGCATATTTTATTTGCAGTGATTTATTTGTACATACATGTTATTGGCTATCATTTGGCACACAAAGTACTTAATTTGCGTAATTCTTTCATTTTTTGTATGCTAATAAATTTATCGTCTGTTTTTTCTAAACTCAACTCGTGTCGTCTGTCTTTGTTACGTGCCCTTGGCTTATATGAATTGTTATCTCAAACATTTATTTGAACTATGATTTTTTTTTTTCCGTAGTGTTTTTTACCAAATTAAAAAAATCCTTTAACCGAGTGTGAGTTTTTTCTGCTGCACGAGTGGTAAAAGCACGAGAGGTGGAGGACAGGAGAAGAAATTTATTGTTGCTAAAGTGAATTCAAACTACAATACTTTCGAGTTTAATCCACTGCGTTTGTCTTTTATTTTCTTCCGTTTTATGCCCTAAAATATTTAATTGCACCCAATGTGTTATTTTTTTAATTATTCTGAATTTAAGAAAACGTACGAATATAACGGAATTACTACTGTAACGGCATTGACAGCCTAAATCAACCCGTACATTTTTTACCTTACGAATGTGTAAGCAAACGCAAGAGCAACAAGAAGGAACACAAAACGGTTTTATAACAACAACGAGATTTATATTTATATAATGATGTACAAGCATAGAGGTTACTTTCCTTTGACTGGATTTAAAGTTTGTACTAATGGAATACTTCTTTATCTGAGCTCATAAAGGGTTGAATGAAGTTGCCGCTCAAAATGTTCACTGTGATAGAGTTGAAAGAATTCTGTAAAGCTGAGAATATGTTGAGTAAAAAACTTTTAACTTTAGAAGAGTTGGAGTGAATGTTCTGTAATGTTTGTAATTAAGTTTCCATTGCTTGTAATTAAGTTTGAAAAGTTTCGTACGTACGTGTATTTTTGCGTGTGTGAATGTTTTCATAGCGTCCGCCAGCAAGGAGTCGAGACGCGATCTCTTTTTACAATTACATTTTGGTAACGAGTGTAATCGAGGAAGAACGAACTCGTGTCTGGTATTTATAATCAACTTAATTACGTGATAGGTCCGAAAGGCATTGACAGATTTGGGGCGGAATTATTTTTTTTAGTCAGGTCAAAACTAGGTCGATATTATTAAGTGACCAATCAGAAGTTGAGGTTTTCTGAAAATATGTATTAAGCTGAATAAGCTCTGTGATCCGTTTTTTGCACAGATTTGCACAAAAATTGATATTGATAAAAAAAAAAAAAAGTGGTAGCAGGATGCTAAACTACTAAAGAAATGATCAAAATTGGTAAATACTTAATGAATTTATAATATTAATTGATTGTGAGATCTTACTTAATTATTCAATGGCATCCAAGTCCGTAACCAAAATTATGTATAATCAATAGTTAAATATATTTTATTTTATATACGTTTATGAAACTTGATAGAATGGCTAAAGCGAGAAATTAGAATTATATCCTTTTTGTACATCCATAAAAAATCATCTAACTGTTGCTAAAAGAAAAAAATTATTTTAAAAAGGTTCACACTCGAAAATGTCATTAAGCGTTATTCTTTAAATGTGTCTTTACTCTTGTGACGAACAGCAACGGGGTGAATTTCAAAATCGCACTGAAAAATTACAAGTAATTTCTTTAAAAAAAAATATTAACTGCAGTTTTTTATGCAATTATGCAAGCACCAATTCTCAAAAGAAATATTTTCGAGTTTTATTGAATTATTTTAAGTAAGGTTCAGGTTGAATTTTCACTATGTTTACACTTGATATTACATAAATCTTTTACTGAAATACCATTAAGGGATTTTTCTTTATATAACTGTAACTTCGCAAACATCCCCTCCCCATAAATTAAAACGTAAACACGAGATATCGAAAGAGTGGGTGAAACAAACCCCCCAAAATATTCCGACAAAGTTTTCAAATAAAAAAAAAAAAAACTAATTCATTCATCAATAAGTCCTGAAAATTTCGTTCGGATTGGACAATTCCCTAATTTTGGGCGTTTTTTAAAAAAAAAAAAAAAAAAAAAAAAAAACAGTGGGTAGCTATCTTTTGCTTACATTTCGAAAAAAAAAAAACAAAAAAAAAAAACCACAGACACACATTTTTTTTTAGTGATACGTAGGTAAAAAAGAAAGACAAAACCGGTTCCAATGTATTTTTTATTATTCCGTTTCATTCTTGCTGGGTGTTTCTTATGCTGTCATATAGAACAACATATTTACTATTGACAAGCGCGGGTGATTTTCAATCAAACTTGCGTGGCCACGTTGCATCTCCTGGACGTATAACTGTGCATTTAATGTCTCATTGCGTTTTAAGAACTATAAATGAATAATACAGTAAATACACCGATGACTCCACCACACACACAAAATTACCCTTTTTCCAGCTTTTGGTGTCGTTTATAGAGAGCTTGCGTTGAACATTGTCGTATTTTTAGCGTACTCCAAATTTCTTACTGCCACGTATGGTTGGTAGTTAAGATGATACATTCATCACTAAAATTGGGGCCCCAAAACGGAAATTACTTAAATCTTAACCTAATATTTCATATCAACATAAATAGTAATAGATAACAGAATTATTAACGTACCTTTTTTATCTTATCGATAGGCTACTAGTGAATCAAATGACCAAACAAGGGAGGCAACTAGTTAATGGGAGGTAACCTTGTAAAAATTTGCATCAATTATCTCATACTTATTACTTTCGACAACAATTAAACCACCATAGTTTTTTGTTTCAAAAATTAAATATTCTCATCTGTAAAAACAATAGAAGAACAACAACTTATTAAGCAAGTAAAATGATTTTACTTTTTGTGTGTGTGCGCTTACGTATCAATATGAATGCTGAAATGTTCTTGGCCTAACCAAGAAGGAATTGAAAAAAATAAAATTCTGATTCTGAACCAAGAACTTTTAAACCAAGAACTGATATTGAATTTTTATATTTGCATTCAATTATCCTATCAATAAATAGTTCATTTTAAATTATTTTAAAAGCAATTATATTTTAAACTGATTTTAAAATAATTCAAATTATCCTAATAGTCTAGCAGAAGAAACAAAAATAGTTTTTAATACCTAATATTTGTGCTGAGCCACTTTCAATATTTAATATATTTCTTTTCTAACGCCCCAATGCTGATTACACCCCTACAAGCACAAATGCAAAATACACACACACACACACACACAAACAAACAAAACTTAAAAAGCTATGGATATTTTGGCTTGTAATGATTATACTTTCTGAACATTAATATCCTTAGATTCATATTAGCATGAGAAATTATATGATTATGTCTGTCGGTTTCATTTAAGTCAGTAGGCAACCCACAAAATATTTTCATAAGGTAGGTCAAAGTTTTTCATTTGCATTTTTATCTATAAATATAGACTGTATCTTGAACGTCAGTGTCTATGATGCCTGCAAATAAATGACATGGCAGTGCCAATTTTCTTGCTAAATTTAAATATTAACTATACCTATTCTCACCCATTTGTAACTATTTGTTGCACACAAAATAAAAATCATGTCATTACCATATTTATGGAATATGCTGTTCCTTCAAATCTACATCAATAAAAATCCAAAAATGCTTACAGTTCCTCCCTTCTTATACCATTTCTTCTCTCTCTCTCTCTCTCTCAAATAAAAATACAAGATTTAAATAAATGATATTCAAATTCTAAAGCCCAGTTTCAAATCTTTTCATAAGTGAAAACAAAGAATCATAATGGGAAAGTTGACCAGAATTAAACAATATTAAATTTGTGAAAGTATTTTTACCATAACAAATATTTTGGCTAATTTTCTCCCATCTTTATTGGTTTTTCGTTCATTTTTAGCCAATCTATTTGAATAAATTATCAGGATTGTAGGAGACTCAAATTTGCATTCCATAATATCAGGAATTCATCTTTCATGAACAAAGCCTTAACAATTTTAAGTTACTAAAGCAGCTAGGATTATTTGTCCTCTTTTTTTTAACAGAAAAAACTCAACCTAGAGAAAATATGTCTGCACAAAATATGTATACCACAAGTCTTTTTAAAAGATAATCAAAAGTTGCCATTTCAAAGTTGTAAATCAGACTGAGATAAAAATGACTTTTGTTCCAAGTCATTTCCAGCACCAAAAGGCCAGGTTAATTTCAGCAAAAAAATGGTTCCAAATTTGCCCCACTCATTTGCAACATCATAATCAATTGAAGTTATTTTCAATCAATAATATGCTATAAAACAATAAGGTTAACCTGCAGTGAGGTATAAAAACTCCTTTTCTACAGCTATTCATCATCAGTGATCTGCAAAATAAAGTCATGTAAAACTATACAACCACATTGCTGTCAAGAAAACTTTACTATACCACACATTCAGTCAACAGATCAATCAAAACTGTTCACTAGGACAAAGACTGCACCAAACAAATGTCAACCTGAAATTATGCAGCTTTTTCTCTCTTCAAATACCCTTCTTTAACTGACAAGTCTTTGCAACTTATATTAAAAAAGAAGAAAAAATGACATTAACACTAAAATCTTTTGACAAATTCTTAAAAAAGAGCTTTTTGACTTTACAAATTTCTTTTTGTTCAAAGTTATTTAAATTTTAAGAACATGTCAACTCACATTAATTTATTTTCCTAAAAGTAAAACTGTAAAAATATTATCTCCTTGTTTTCTTTGTTTTTTTTTATATTTTCTGATGTAGGAAAGAATTTTTATTATATAAAAACAGGAGGGGAAATAGAAATTGAAATAGACAAACCTTATTGTCCTCTTAATGTTTTTCACTGAGGAAGATTATTAACAATGATGTGTGTATGTTTATATACATACACATTTCAGGTTTTTTTGAATTCTGACTGGTTTCTACTGGGATATACATAACAAAATCTCAGGAAATCAAAAATGTATAAGGTTTCTATTGAAGAGAAACTTTAACTTTTAACATTATAGAGGTGATTTCGTTTACAAAGCAGAAATTTTATTCTGTTACTGCAAGTGACTCAGATGAATAGCACGTTTGAATTTTGCAGTTGTCATATCCTGCTATGGCAACAGATAATGACCATGACTGAAATTAAGTAGTGCAATAGAGGAGCCTTGAAAAACAATGTAGTGGAAAGGAACGTAATGAATAAGGCAGTGTGTTAAAGGTTAAATACACACAGCCAATACATAAAACTAAGGTGTCATTTGCTGTTTTTCATCACCTATAATAAAACTAATATCCTATGATCAGGTAAGCCATTTTCTTTGACACACTTACATATTAAATATATAGCAGATGTGTAAAAGACTCATTTGAGCTGGCTTTATACAAGTTATTTCATATTTATCATTTCATAATCAAATGACCTTTTTTTTTAAAAAAAAAAGAAAGCACTTTCAAATGAGTATATAATTTATATTGTTCAATTTTCAAATGCCACAAAAATGGAATATTATTCATAAATTTTGCTGACAATGATGTGTGTGTTACAAGCAAGTTATCAAATGATAAAGGTCAGAATTTCAGTGACTAACTTTTATCAAAAAAGAAATTTTTTCTCACTATTTCATCAATAGACTTATTTGGAGGGAAAGTATTATTGATGACTGATCAATTTGTAATAGGAGCTGACCTACCAAAAGTCCAAACTTTTGGCCAAATGGAAAGAGGCTCTCCACATGGGTTCATGAACTCTGGTTGAATTTTATTTATTTACCTTTCCTTCCTTCCTTTCTTTCTTTCTGTTCTTTTACTTCATTATTTGATAAAAAAATGTTTATGTAGTTGCAAATTATTTATATAATTTTTTATTTGTTTTCTTTACCTTATCCGTTATTTCTAATTTTAATTTTATACTTGCTGTCATTAATGTGTGAATGCAAATCTGATCACTTTGGTTTCTGAGCAGGTTCTCTTAAGAAAAGGAATTCTCCTCTTATACTATGAGATTTCATATATGTGAGTTAAAGAAAAATTATTTAAATTTGCTTTCTATTATGCCTACGTGATCATGTAAATTTTGCTGACAATTATGTGTGTGTTACAAGCAAGTTGACCTTCCAATCACACACGGCCATAGACTCTGGAGGGTAATAGGAAGTGAGCTATTAAATAATTCTACTTAATAGGTGCCAATCTACCAAGTCACTTTTTTCATTTTTAGGCAACAACACAACTTAAATGATGTTAAAATGTAAAAAAACACTTAAAAATAAACCCCTGTCTCTGCCTAAACTCTGAAATTTTATTTACTACTTTTTTTTTTCTCCTAATAGAAGTACATAGGTTTAACTATCATCCGGTTCACACTCCTCCTCAGTCTTTTGAACAAGAGGAGAGGTTTATTCCTTGGTTCCTTCTGAAGTCTACTTTAACTATACCTCTAATGTCTCTGCCTAAACTCTAAAATTTTATTTATTATTTTATTTTCTCAATAGGGCTGGATAACTTTGCTTATCATCCGGTTTACACTCCACCCCAGTCTTTTGAACAAGAGTAGAGGTTTATTGCTTGTTTACTGCTTAGGATTAGATTTCCAGTTCCTTTTCATTCTCTTTCACTCCCTTGTGTCTTAGTGGCATTATCACCTTGCTTGGGATAAACTGATTAAGAAAAAAGAAGAAAATGAAAAGTAAAAAGAAAAGAAAAAAAGAGAAAAAAAGAAAGACTTATCCAGTCACTCTGGCCATACAATACTGAGGCAATCAAATTATATAAAAATACAGTGGAGTGCCTCATATCCGGAATCCACATATCCAGACATGATTTTGATGTGTATATTTGAATTATTTGGGTGATATGTAACTGATTTAAAATTTCTCTTTTTCAGGAAATTTACTTTGGATAATTGCTTATGCTTATTTCACCCTAATGGCTTGTATTGGTGCAAAAGATGATGGAAATAAGAGGAAAAGAACAACTTTAGAGTTATTGCAAAAAGTGAAAATTTTAAACAGACTAGACACTAGTGAAAGTTCATTGTAATTAATGAAATCAACATTGTATGATGTAAAATCTTCCAAGGAAACTATTCTCCAACATTCACGCTGTCATAATGAACAAGGAAATAAAAAACATGATTGTGATGAGATCTGGACTGAAATTGAAAAAACTATTTAAAAGGTTGTCAGTTTTATGGAAAGAAAGCCAGCATTCAGCTATGACAATTGCAATAACACAGTTAAAAACGTCAGAAAATTAAAGTAGCTTTTTATAATGAAATGAATTGCTCGTCGTTTTGCTTACATTGAGCGGCTACAAGCAGAGATGCTATTCTTAAGATAGGGACATAAAATTCTTTAGTAACTGTCATTTTCATCAGCAGGAAGAATTGATTTTTAACATCACAATTTACAAACACTGAACCAACAAAGTTAAGAGAGGTGAATGTATTTGTAATATTAAAATCTAAAGAGAAATCAAAGGAAGTCCATAGAAATACAATTACATTTACATAAACATCATTATGTACTTTAAACATGATATGAGATCTTAGATTTTTTCCAATAGAATGATGAAACTAAACTATATCACTAACTTGTCATACAGCAGTTAATACATAAAGTTTTTCTCTTCACATAAAATATTTTCAAATTAAAAAAAAAATTATTTATTTACACTACTTACATTCGGACTGTTGTCTATTTTTTGTCCATTCTGTTCCATCTTTATTGTTATATTCACAGTGTTTTGGCAGTTGTATGCTCTGACCTTCTTCAGGTGATATATGTTGGAATTTCAAACCAAACTCTTTATTTCATCCACCAAGGTAGATTGTTCTAGTTCCACATGCAATGCCTTGTCTGCATATCTGTTTCAGTTAATTCCCTTTTAGTAACTCACCTCTTCAAGTTTTTGTTCACCTCTAGCCGAGCCAGGTATTGAACTCACAATTCTTTGGGTCAAGTCCCTGGATTACTTCAGCCAACACTTTTACCCATTGGGCCATGTATCTTATTAAAGGGAAATAACTGAAACTGATATCATCAGACTTGGAATAATATTTAGATTTGGCATTGCAAATTTTACCAGTAGATAAGCAAATTGTTTATTATAATCATTATGAAATGCATGAATCTTGCTTACTATCTAAATACAATTCAAAAACCATTATTTACTTAAGAGTAAGTCTGATCAGTATGATACAATCAAATTGGCAGCTGATCTCAAAAATTACCTACATTCTGTTGTTAAATGGGACAAGGAATGGCTTGTTAATTTTAATGCCTCCAAAACGAAACTGTTCTCTATTGTCTGAGAGAAGCCTTTCTGCCTTCCATCAGTATGGCTGAAGTTAACCTAAGGAGAGTGACTCATTGCACCTTCTGCTGACATGAAGTGGCAAAATTATATTGAATCAATTGCTAGGTCTGCTGCTAGGAAAATTGATTCACTGTATCATGTTAGACAATTTTTCTCACACAAATCTGTCTTACATATGTATAAGTCTATCATACATTCATGCTTTGAATATTTCTGCCACATATGATCTGGTGTTCCTGTTATATATTTAAAGTTCCTTGATAAGATTCAAAAAAATAAATAAATAAATAAATAAAAATAATCTGTAATGTCATTGGAAACTCAACTTCAGTTATTTCTCATCATTGTAATATAGCTTCCCTGTGCCTTTTCTATAAAAACTTTCATGGTAACTGTTCTGATTAACTCTCTTCTATGGTACCTAGATTTTATGAATTTAAGCACAGTACTAGATTGGCAGTAAGGTCTCATCATTTTATAGATGCAACCATAAGATCTATGCTAATAGTTTCTTTGCTCACACTTCTCGCTTTCCAGTAAAGTTTGATCTTCAAAAATTTAAGTGCAATGTCAATCATTATCTTCTGTCTTAATTCTTGTTCTTTTATCTCTACCACTCCATTTTTTTTCTTTCACACTTAGTAAGCCCCTGTGTCTTAATGGCTTTATTACCTTGCTTGGGGTGAAATGATTTAAAAAAAAAAAAAAAAAAAAAAAAAAAAAAAAAGAAATTAAAAGAACAGCAGAATAAGGAAGCTCATATCCCAAGTTGTCATTGCAATAATGCATTACTTTCCACATACATGTAATCCATAAAAAGTCTTAAGAATTAAAGTGTAATTACCAATAAATTGCAACTTACAGAAAAGATAACCAACTCCTGTAATAAGCTGAATGTGTCTGTAATATTAGTTCCTACTTAACTATGGCACCATTAGGGCAGGTTGATTTTGGAACTGTGGTATTACACTCAATTTAAAAGTTGGGATTTCACATAATAAATAGAACACAAAATATTTTTTTTCCAAATCATTACTGTTGTTGAGGAAACATGTTTAAAGATTACATTTAGGTTCAAAATCAATGTTGGAATTTCATTCTGGCGATCAGTGAAAGCCTTATAAAATGTATAATTTTCTTAAACTTTACAAATTGTATATGGAGAAGATGCATGACAAGCACTTTACTACATCATTGTGATATTAAATAAGATCTTCATTTACTTCAAGAGGAAATTATACTGAACAATTTAGTTATATTATGATTTAATGTTATACAGTGAAGTAATTCTAGTGTGATTTTCAATAAACAAGGCAAATTTAAAACATAATTTGTGTCCAGCAGAACTATGAATATATTTTCTATTTAATGTATCTAACACAAAAGATATTAACTTTATTTGGATTTATTCTTAAAATAGTAAAATTTTGAAGTCAGTTGGTAAGCAAAACCTATGGAAATTAAGTATTTCTGTACATTTTTTCAGACAATCTTTAAAATTAAATGCTCAAAAACTGGTGAAAGCTATGAATCTCATTTTCAGTGTTAGCACTTATCACATCAAACCCCAGCTTTCATAAAGTGCAATGTTGATTTTCTAAATAAAGAAAAAAAAATGAAAGTCAACCTGCCCTTATACTAGTGTATAAGATTTGTTTTATAGCAAATGAGCAAAAAGAGAAGTTATTTTTTCATACACAGGCCATATGCTAATGAAACAAGTCTATGCTTTTCTTTCTGCTACAAAGTAACTTCTCAATAAATTTAGAGAAAAAATAAAATCCTATCAATTGCTACAATAATTTGAGTAATGTTCTGCTTGAATGAATGAGAGAATATTGTGTATTACATGTAAAGAAGAGACTTTTGGCTGGTTGATTTATTAATTGTTTTTTTACAGCTTATCAACTATTTTGATAAACCGTAAAAAATTAAAGCCAGAAATATTTTTAGATTGTAAGAATTTTCAGAGATAAGTGTTATAATAGGATCTTGCTCAATAAATTGAGTGACAGCATTTCCTCAGAGAAATTAATAAAAAAAAAAAAAAAAAAAAAAAAAAAATGCTGACCGGGGAGAAATTTCATTAAACTCAAATAATGACTAAAGGTTAATTCCCCTTTGGCAAAAAAGGAGACAAGCTACTCTCACTGCTTAGAACACATCCATTAAACTGAGGAGTAGACGTCTAATATCTTCAAGAATTTGTTAGCCAAGGATGGTGAGTTCAATCCTAGGTAAGGCCACAAGAGTCAGCATAGTTAACAATAGGTACCTCCACAAAAACGCTTAAAAAAAAAAAAAAAAAAAAAAATTTTTTTTTTTTTAAATAATAATAATCAGCATGCTGTAATGAAAACAGTTTTATTGTCAAAATCATTAAGGATCAAAATGTTTTTTGATCATTAAATTAAAATTTTTTACACCTTTTAGAACATTCGAAATTTCAATTAAAAGCTTGTTTTTCTTGCATCAGCTGTTGTACTAACATTTAGCATAGCAAATTTTGGCCTCTTTTTTTCAGTGACAAACATATTAATTTGAAAATTCTTGCAAAAACAAATTGTTTGATTTTAATGAAATTTACTGGACTTATTCACAAATGAATGAAATTATTTTTGAAATTTTTTTAATTAAAAAAATCATGGTAATTTTTTTTTTTAAACATGTGTTTCAGTCCCTTACTTAATTTTATGAAAACTTGAGAAATACAAGAATTTTTAGTGACTATATTAGTTAAAAGCAGAATTCTTTGAAGAATTTAAAATCGCCAAATTTTTTTTTTCAAAATCGAACCCAGTCTTACTGAAAATCTGTTCTGAATCAGAAAATAAAAATGCAATAAAACTAAGACATTATTTAATTAGAGAAGTTTTAATTGTTTCTATGAATAATAAATATTAAAACAATATTGTCTGAAGAAAAATATTTTTTGACAAAAAATGAATTTTTAGATGTTTTCATTTTTTTACAATTTTAAATTGAATAATTTATACAGTTTTTAAATCTTTTAAAATTCATTTTTAATGAGATAATAATTTCCTAAAGTAAAACTATATATACTAATCATATATTATAAAGCTTATTACAACTTGATGACACCAAATATTTTTAAAAGAATTTTGATTTGTTTTTGTATGTATGATTACATGCAGAATTTCTGAACTATAGTTGTACAAACCGGTAAATCTAGCATTTAAAGGCCACGTGTTTTAAGGGTTGTACCTGCTTACAGAAAAAAAACAAAAAAAAAACATCTGCTTCACCATATTTAACTATCAATCAGATGTGAATAAATTTATTAACAGAAAAACAAAAACCGACAGTTAAGAAATATTTGTATACAACATTTTATGCTATAAGTAATATTTGTTTCAAATCAGATTAATTTAACATTAAATTTGCTAATTTTCCTCAAGTAACATTTCAGAAATATATATTTTATTTTTGCAAAATTTTTAAAACTGAGAATTAACTTTTGTTTACAAATGTACCATAAATGGCCATTTTGACCAATTGCAATAAATAAAATAAAATATAAAAAAATATCCTTCCATTCAATATAATGTCTGTTTGAAATACACCACAGAGTATTTTGCTTACTGGATATAGTAAATTTTAAATCCTTTAGCATTCAATTAAAGCTAAAATGAAAGCTTAATGAAAACATTTTCTTCATTTTTAAAAATTCGTTTTAAACCTTATGTATACCAAATTAGTAAATGTACCTAGTTAACAAAAATAATGATTTACTGATACAAATCTTATTAATTAACCAATTATCTAGGGGGAGAAGAGATGGATTCATATCTTTCCCAAAGGTTTTTACTCATAAGAACCCAACTGGAATTGGAACTCAGTTGTACAATTTCCAAATCCAAGCCATTGCTTATTAAACCATTTGCTTTTCCAAGCTTACAGTACCTGGTATTCCTAAGTGGTCACCCATCTAGGTACTGACCAGGATCAATGTTGCTTAACTTTGGTGATCATATAAGATCACGTGTTTCAATATGATATGGTTGCAAGCCCAGACATTTGGTCACAGATTAAGACTTGCTGAATAGTAGTTTACTATTATTCAATGTTAATCATTTGTCACACTCCATTCCTAATGTTTCAACCAGAAGATCTTTATATAAAGTACTGTCATGAAGTTTGCTCGTGCCAACTATATTTTTTTTTCAAAGAGAAATACTTTTACATATAACCTAGCAACAAACTCCTGGATTTAATGGTTACATGTAGATACATATGCATAAAAAGAAGGAAAAAAATGAGAAGTTGAAAAATCAGTGAGAGAACGGAGTTCAAACACTTGACGAGTTATAGTCTTATTTTTGACACTTGTAATGTCTGTAACCAAATATTTTATTTCTCATTGTATCAATGAATGTATAACGAGTTGTCACACTATAAAAAACATGAAAAATCCCTACATGCAATTCCCAGAAAAATGCTATTTACATTTTAAGAAATCTATTTGTAAAAGTCAAAAGAAAAACATCAGGCAGATTTTTAAGGAAAATTTAAACACATAGGAAAAATAGAAATTCAACTATTTTTTTTTTTAATCATGGGATGAGAAATTTTTAAAATCAGCATTACCCCATGCAAGGCCATAAAGCCACTAAGACACAAGGTGTTACAGGGCGTAGAAGAATTAGGAACAGAAGTATTGATACTGAACATGAAGAAAAAAGAGTAATCAAGAGGACAGTAAATAATGATTGACATTGCATTTAAATTTTTGCAGATTAAAGTTTGTTGGAAAGCATAAAGCCAGAAGGGAATTCCACAAGCAAGAAAAACTATTTGCATAGAACTTACAGCTACATCTAACCAGCTCAACTGTAAATCGATGAGATCATGACGCCAGTCTAGTACTGCATTTAAATTCAAAAGTCTAGATATCATAGGGAACACTTACCATGAAAGGATTTACAGAAAAGATACAGAGTGATAACTTTATGGCAGCGGGAAAGTGACTAAAGCTGAGCCACCAGATCGAGACAAATATGTAGCTATTGGTCTGAAATAGATATTTTGAGTAAACACTATGTCTTATCTAAACACTAAAAGAATGAAAAGCCTCAACTGAAGTATTGTAAACTTTCAATAAATGGACAGTGATTTTACAATCTGTGACATTAGTGTTATGAATAGATGTTAAATAAAGTATAACAAACTCATTACTAATGCAATTAATTCGTTAAATCATTTGTCTAAGAGAACTAAACAGAACTGAAAAGAACCAAGAATACATGATTTGTTTAAATGTTATCTTAAATGATTTTTCATTTTATTTTTTTTTTTTTTACCATTTATTTATATAATGCAGGATCAGACATTAAACACAGAATCAAGTTTTTACAAATATTCTGGGACGTTTTGAATGAATCATTCTAAAAATTACTTGAATTTTTGTTGCTTCTATCATTAGCAGTGTGATAGCACAATATTGAAGGAGTTCAGTATTCTGGACAACTTTTGGAATGACAATGACCCAGCTTGATAATACAAACATCATTTGTTTATCAAATTATCACTCAATTATTTCAAACAAGAATAAATAGTGTAATAAACAATTGTTTGCCTATTTACTAAAAAGTTATGAAATTTTTAATATTATATGTAAATTTTCCAAAAAATATCACTTTAAAATAAAACAAGGCAAATGGTTTCTCTGTTCTCAAATGCTTTGTATCCATAATATGTAAAAGATATAAAGTACCATTATTAAAAAAATAATGGTGTGAAAAAAAAAATAAGAACTTGAGTGGTGGGAAGGACATTAAGAACATTGTCATCACCAGCAAATGTTTATTCCATTAAACATCTGTAGAAATTGGTTTGCAGGAAAATTCTAAGAAAATATTTCAACAGTAAATATAACCAATATAACATTTTCATTTGGGAATGATAAAAATATCACATTTTATAGCCTTTTTCATCAATCATATTTTTCAAACAATGAATTAATTATAAAAAGTTAACTTTACAAAAAAAAATATATCTTTAAAAAAAAAAAAATGAATAACATTTATCATATATTCACACAAATATAATTTGCATTTTAATAGATAAAAATTCTATTCCAAATTTTTATTATAAGTTAAAGAAAGGAAACAGTATGGATACCTTTCCACAATAACAACATCAGAAATTATAACAATTTAAAAAAACAAAAAAACAAAAAAAAAAACAAAGATTTCAATAATGTATTTAAAAAAAAAAAAAAGAAGAAGAAAGAAAGAAAGAAAGGTGACTCTTTAAATCCCGTTTGAAACAGAGAACCATTTATCTTTATCATAAGTGAAATTAGTGCTGAATTAAAAACAGTTTTAAGAAATAATTGTCCTGATGTAGCATTTCTAAGTCATCCTGTATGACATTGGCCTAAAAGCAATGAAAAGTCTTAAAAACAAATTTGACATTTCATGTATATCAGGAAAATGGACTAGTCATAGATTTAAACTCATCATGTTTTATATATATATATATATATATATATATATACACACACACAGATTAGAATACTGTTGTTTTTATGACTCAATTTCCTAACACTATAGTTGTACACACGATAGTTTCTTATTTTATGTAACAGTGTATAATCATAATCAGCCTTATTATGAATTCAACTTTTGCTCATGCAAAAGTGGAATTAGAGCTCACTTAACAAAACAAAAAACAATTAACATGGCCAGAAGATGATGGGTAAAAATAACATTATTATAACAGCATTTTATTCAGGAAACAATGAAGCTTGTATTTATCATGAATATAAAGCAGAAATTTTAAGAGGAACAGTAACAGAGGAGAAAGCTTAAGAAAAAAAATAAAAAGACAGAAATATTATAAAATCAGAAAACATGCAAGTTTCCCGTTTTAAGCCAAGATAGGAACAGACAAAGCATTTCAAATATATTCCAGTAACTTAACATAAAAAAAAAAAAATTTTCCAATGTCCAATCTATACAAAACCAAAGTGATGGATTTCCTCTCATACACATTTTCTTTTTTTGGTTTACAAGGCCTTGATTTTTGGCAGTAATATGAAAGTTGGGGGGGGAGATAGTTTCAACCTTTGACTCACTGAGTAAAAGTTTTGTCAAGGAATTTAAAAAAAATATTTTTTGTTGGCTTTGTTTTATTTATACTGCATGAGAAATTTTAAACAAAACTTATCATCAGAGGCTCCAATGAAAAGAAGTCTAAAACAAGAATTAGCATCACCAGAAGTTGGATTTTACACTGATTCTTAATGCTGATAAACCAATCCATTTGATCCTACTAAATATAGATAATAGTTCCATATGTTAGAAAAAAAAAAAATTTATAACTGGCAGTGAAACCATTTAAAGCGAAAACAAAGTTACTTTAAAGTGATGAGATACTGGACTCAGAAAGTAAAAATTAAAAAAGTATACTAACTAAATTTATGGAAAAATAAAAAAGATAAAATAAAATTTAAAAAGAATAAATAACACAAATGACAACAAAATTTTAAATAGTTTTCATAATCTAATGATTAACAAGTTCTTCACCTAAACTCAGGTCCCCCAAATTCTAATCTCACAAGATAATAAACTAAAGCAGTGGTCCCCCCAACCACCGGGCCACAGAGCATACCAGGCCGCACATAAGAAATTTAAAAATCTTTTTCATTTTATTGACTATCATGGTCTGGTTTATTGTTTTGTTACACGCATGACTAATCCCAACACCCCACCCCTAGCAAAAATTGCCTTGGATGACACTGGCCCATGGCACAAAAAGGTTAGGTACCACTGCACTAAAGTAATCACATGACAAAGATGGTAAATCTAAAATTTTCAACCTATTTTTTTTTTTTTTTAAACATTTGAAAGAAGCATAAGGCACAAGTAAAATAATCTCATTTTAAAAGTTTTCATCAGTGGTACAAAAAAATAGACATTATACATTTTCTGTTTTGTCATAAACCTTGCTATGTAATCTTGGTCATAATGTTACAAAAAACAAAGTCTACGGGTCAATAAACACTTTTAAAAAAGTAATAAAAAAAAAAAAAAAACAGGTTAAAATTATTTTTTAGTAAGGAACAATTTAAAAACAGACAACCTCACTAAGCTATAATTCTTATTTTTGTAAAGATGCTTGCCAAATGCTAAAAACATATCAGAGTTTTCAGCATAAAAAGTTAGAAATGGGAATGTGAAAGAATTGAGAATTAGTTTCAGCAAAGCCACTATATTTGCATTGTCAGGACAGGTTATAAGATTTTATCAAAAAAGAATTAACCTAACTGCAGTATTAAAGCAAAGAAGAAAGTGGGATTTTTTTTTTTTTAGTGGTGGTTGGGAATAAGGAATAGGTTTTCCAATTAAAAAAAATCTTTTTAAAAAGACTTACATTTTCAGATTTTTCAATATGAAATATATATTTTTAAATTTTAAAAATTCTAGTGATCTACCAGTTTCTTTTAATACTTTAAAACTTGAATTTTTGTTTGTGTTTGCTAATATATTTTTCTGATATATTTAAAATTATATTTTCAATTTATTCGTTTTAAAACATATTTCTTAATATCACGAATGCTTATGAGGCTTAAACTGCTGTAAATAATTCGAAATAATAGTTTTTTTTTTTAAAGTCCATGATATTTTCAAAGCTTTAAAAACAAGGAAATGAGTTGAAAAAATAAATATGAAAATAAGGTTACTGAATTTTGTCACTATATTTTCAACATAGAAACAAGGTAATCTTGTTAGTTCAAGAATTACAATTAAGAAAAACGTTTTTGTTTTTTTACAGTGACTGATGTAAAAAAAACAAAAAAACTAATAGTTTTGTTGGGAGGAGTCTCTTTCCATCCTGTCTTAGTTTGTGATAAATTTGGTCTGTTTTTGCAAAAAGGTGCTTGGCACCATAAGTCAAAAAGAGGATATTAAAAAAGGGAAAGCTCCCATAAGGTAGGGAATGGGAAGAGAAAAATAATCTTGAAGAAATATGGAATGGATGGAATCAATCTTTTGCTTAAGACCAAATTCTACAATTACCTGCCACCCTCTTGTATAGAAAGAATTTGAGACTTCATGATAAACTCTATCAAGGTTATTGATTGAGTAGTTTGATTGGAAATCACTTTAATTCTTTGTTTTGCATTGAAAGTTTCAGTTGAATCAAGAAAATTTGAGGTGAAAAGGGAAGGAAAATGTATTGCATTGAAAAGGTTTCTGACATTTTTTCTTTTTTACTTTTGTTTTCAAATTGGTTGAGAAAAAACATTAAAAATTTAAAATATCATTTCTGTTCAAAAAAGAAAAAAATTATACACAAGACATTTTTTTTTTAATTTGAAAAAATATTTTTTTAAGTCTAAAATCTTTTTAAAGATTTTAGAAACAAACTTATGGAAAGAGAAATGATATTTTTTATTTTTTTATTTTATTTCAATTACTTCTCATAACCAATCATAAAATATCTTTCATAAAACCTTGTTCTTCATTTTCCAATTTTTTATCATTATCATCATCATCATCAGTATTGTCATCTCCAAATTCAGAATCCCCAATAGCACTCTTCTCATTATCTTTTTCAGAATCTGAATTGTCTGTTATCTCTTCTTCAAATTTCCTTCCTTCTACCTCTACATCTTCCTCCTCCTCCTCCTCTGCTTCGTCTTCCCCATTTTCATCCTCTTCCTCATCTTCCTCCTTCTCAGGTGCTACAGGTCCTGACTCCTCCTCCTCATCTACTTCTCCTTCAATTAGTTCAACACTGGCATTCCTCTCATCATCATCATCATCTGAAGAGCTTTCACAACCAACAGACGCATCAGGGGCTGTTCTGTTAGTAAACCTAAGGCCACTTGGGGAAGTCAATGCTTCATATTCCATGCCTTTCAAATCACAAGAAATGTCAGTTGTTGGTGGAAAGTTTCTTACCCGTTTTGATTTTACAACCTTAACTAAGTTCCTGAAACTTCTGGAGTTTCTTTCTGATAAATCATCATTACAATTACTACTACTACTACTACTGCTGCTGCTGCTGCTGCTACTACTATTAGCATTTATTTCTTCACCATTTGTAATGACTCTTTCAGCTGATTTTTTCAACAACAGTTCTTTAAAGCACTGTGTTTCTTCAGTACAAGAATCAGATGAAATCACTGATGCCAGCTTCAAGTTTGACATTCCCAAATTTGCCAATGGAGGCTTGGTTGGCAGTGTCTTGCACAAAAGAGCAGCAGCTGCAGATTGATTATCAGATGCCAGAGAAGCTTCCTTTCTGTCCACGAGTGAAACTCCAATTTCATGCTGCCAGGGCAACTGTCGAACAACCGCAGACTGACCTTGTGCCAGTGAGGAGACAGTGCTGGAAGCATCAGAGGTATTCTGCCAGCTACTTTCACATTCTTGAACTATATCATCATCATCATCATCATCACCATCTGAAGATGACGACGACGATCTAGATGACTGGTCATTGTGTGCTGCATCAACTTGCATTAGGTCTAATAAGTTGATGTTACTTGAGCTGCTATCTATGCTTTCTGTGTGGCTGACCTGCCGTGACAATTCACAGGCAGCACTACCATCTGCCGAATAACCAGAATCACTCAGACAAACATCATCCTGTTCAACAGCATCTTCTTGCACTTTAGGACAAATGAAACCCTCTTCTCTCTGCTTACTCAGACTTTCAAAATACTTCTGCAAGGAGAAAAAAATGATATAAATACAATAAAAACATTCAATAATAAATGGATTCACAAGTTTTTCTTACAAAGTAAGCAGCTCTCTAAATAAATATACAAACTAAAATGCCTCCCAAATAAGACAGCTACCTAAAAAGATGCATCTCTTCTCTTTGCCTTAATAAGAGCAGCTACAAAACATGTCACCTATGAGATGCTAGAATCCTTGCATGCATATAGCACTCCAGGCATGTTCTAGAGTTGAACAAGGAGGGGAAAATTTATTAGCTCAACTCACTTCTCATGTATAAAAATGTTGGTTGGATCCAGTGACTTGATCCAAAGAGTTGTGAGTTCAATAACTGGCTACTGCAGAGGTGAACAAAAACTTGGAGAGTTGAGATAAAAGAGAGATAACAGAGACATCCAGAGGAGACATGGCATGTGGAACTAGCACAATCTACCCCAGTCGATGAAATAAAGGGTTAAGTTCAAAATTCCAATCACCTAAGGAAGGCTAGAGCTATGAACTCGACCATCCGCTCAGAAATGTTAGAAATATAACTTGTTTGCCCAGCCAATACAACAGTACCTGGTCTTTTATGGTGATCTTCTTTGGCACATGTACAGTGTAGTAAACAATGCTGTGATTTAAGTAATTGTACCCTTGTTGGTCAATAACTATGTAACCGCATGGAATGCAATTTAGAGTGTGCAGAGAAATGAACTGAATTCCAACAGTGTTGAATTGAAATGCAAGTTGACCTGATGCAATGCCTCACATTTTTTTTTTTTTTTTAATAGTTACCATCCTTCTCAGCGATCAGCAGTTCCATTTGTGGGTGCCCAATCTTTTTGTGATCAAAGTATCTTAAATCCTCCATCTTTACCTATTATGCCATATGGTATCCAGCTGAGTTCATTTCTGCAAACTTACATCCAGCAGCAAGGAGATGGGAGGTTTTATACATTTTATAGTAAAATTATCAGCAATACCTATTTAAATCAAAATGGCCAACAATACATTTTATCTGTAGTTTAAGGCGTGCAAATGCATTCAAAATGTATTTAAGTCATAAAATTGTGTTCAAAATATTTAGATTTTGGCATTAAATAACCCATAGAAGTTGATATGTCACTAAACAAAATCAATCAATCAATCAATCAATCAATTTCTACAAGCAGAAATGAGCAAAACCAACCAGAGTCCTGCTCTAGGTTTTTTTTGGCACTACAATTTATTCCAGTTATCAGTGCCTTTGTTTTCATCTTAAATACAAGATCCTCTCAAAACAGATTATATTCCTGAGAGCTACTTATAAATACTGAATTTTGCTTAAAATCCTACTTTTAGAGTATTAAGATTAAATTCTTTAAACTTTCAAAACATCTGTCTATATTTCTGAAATAAGGTGTTGTAACTATTTACACTATTTGGACTATTGTCCTCAGCTTTATTGTCATATTCACTTTTTGGATAACTTCAACCAACACTTATCCATTGAGTCATGTGGCCTTGGGGACCCAGTGGATAAAAGTGTTGGTTGAAGTAATCCAAAAAGTGATTTGACCCTGATATGTCCCGGAAAGGGATATATTTGTCTGAAGTAGCAAAGTGGTTTTGGACTACTGTAACCGAGTAGGACAAATTAGCAGGTAACTATAATGGACTGGTCCTCATCAAAGTGGTAGGCAATATGCATAGCCAATAGGCTCCCCCCCTTGTACCTCCACATAGTCTGTATTTATGGCTGACACCGGCCAATCATATTACTGTAAGGAGGAACCCAGGTGTATGCATATTTATTACATCACTTCTTCCCGAGCTAAATTTTCCCATGAAATTTAGCTTCAATATTTTCTCTTTTTAGGGTCTGGACTTAATCGATTGATTTTTTTCCTAAGTCTTTTTCTACTCAATCCTCCTTGCAGTGGTGGCATTTGACACACTGGTACCTCTGGCCTTGAGGTTGGGGATAGCTCCATTGGCGAATGTTGACTTACTGGAACGGGAATTTCAAATGCATCATACAGGACTTCCATTGGAATCTCTTCAGTATTTTCCATGATCTCTGTAGTGTGTCTGGGTCTCAATTGATTCCAATGTCTTTTGCACCAAAATTTTTCCACTTTTATGTCATATATGACCTGTCCAATTCCTTTGGTTATCATTCCTTCTTCCCAATACATTTTTTCAGCCCTAAAGTTCTCGAAAAAAACTGTCACCTGGCTTATACACTTTAGTCATCTGGTTTTATTTTTTAGCAGTTTTCTTCACTGGACTAGGCAACAGCCTGTCGAACACAGAGCGTATTTTTCTCGCAAAAATTAACTCTGCTGGCGAATACCCTGACGTCGTATTTGGGTTTGGCGTGATTCTATATACTGCCAAAAATTTCTGAATACTTCTTTCATTCATGTCCATGCTTTGGTTTTTCTTCAACGCTCGTTTAAAGGTATCCATGACTTTTTCCACCTGTCCATTTGATCTTGGATTATATACTGGTGTTGTCACATGATCAATGATCTACAGAATTCCTTGAATTCTCTTCCTGTCAACTGTGTTCCATTGTCACTGACTAAAGTTTTAGGGAGTCCAAAGTGACTAAAAATTTCATTAAGTGCGTTTATTGTATTTGTTGCAGTCAGATGTCTGCACTTAACAATTTCTGGCCACTTAGTGAGACATCTGTCTTTGGCCATAGTTGAATCTTTGCCAGTGGATACCTTGCTGCCAGCTGACATCCTCTGCACTGTTTCACCAAATTTTCTATGTCTTGGTCCATCTTCGGCCAATAAATATAGCTTCTCAGAGATTTCATTCTCAAAATCCCCAGTTGGCCAGTGTGGAATTCTTTCAGAATTTTCTTTTACAGAGTAACCGGCATTACAAATCAATCTGCGTATAGTAATACCTGTTTGCAGATTGGAAAAGGTGACATACTAATTCCTTTTTTAATTTTCTTGTTCAACCAAACTTGCTTTTTTCATTTTTTTAATGAAATCATCGTTCACCACTGCTTTTTTCACATCTTCTAGTGCAACCGGTAGTTCTCTAATAACAGACCCGACAATTCACTTTTGTCTCTTAGCACTGCTATTACTGTTTCTTCCAGTGGTTCAGTATATTTAGGTATTAATCTTGATAACCCATCAGCGTGACTTAGCTTCTTTGAAGGCACATATTCTAATTTGAAATTATAATTCAATAGAATTACACCCCAATGCTGTAGTCGATTTGCCGTGTAAGTTGGTATACCTTTTTTCAACCAAATATTGTTAACAGCGGTTTGTGGTCTGTTTGCAGAATAAATTCTCTTGCGTATAGAAACCTGTGAAATTTTTTTACAGCGTAGATTATTGCTAAACTCTTTTTCGATTTGACTGCAACTTTGTTCCACAGGCAGTAACATTCTCGAGGCATGTGCTATTGGCTTCGTAGATCCGTCCTCAAATTTATGAAGCAATACTGCACCTAGTCCCTCATTACTGACATCTGCTGCTACAATGATTTTCCTCTTCGGGTCGAAATGCGCTAACGATAGATCTGCTAATAGACAGCTTTTTATTTTTTTAAAAGCCTGTTCGCATTCTTTCAACAATATCCACTTTGCGCCCTTTTTCACGAAATTATTTAAAGGAGCTCTCATATCATACATTTTTGGGATATAAATGCTATAGAACTTACTAATCCCAAGAAGGCCTGGAGTTTAGCCACATCATCAGATATTTTTTATAGCCTCAGCCCTTTCTGGATCCGGTTTTCTTCCTTTACTGTCAATGATCTGCCCTAAATATTTTATCTTCTTTAAGAACTTGCATTTTTCAGCACTCAGCTTGAACCCGTATTCCTCAATTCTCTAAAATACCACTCTAATATGCATTTTGTGTTGGGCATCGTTTTCACTTTTAATCAAAATATCATCTAAATATGCAATTGCATACTCCATACCAGCCAACAGGAAGGTGATTTAGTTTAAAAATCTCTTTATGCATGTTTATTGTCAGGTACTTCGAACATTTTTCACTGACTTTAACCTGAAGGTAAGCCTCCAACAAGTCCAACTTTGAAAACACTACCTCTGTTTAATTTAGTGAATATATCCTCTAGAGATGGTAGAGGGTACGCATGGTCTTTCACACAATCATTTAAGCCTGTTGAAAAGTCAGCACACACTCTGATTTTTCAGTTTTTCTTTTTTATAGATACAGCTGGAGACGCCCAATCTGAGTAATCAACTTTTGAAATGACGCCAATTTTCTCCAACCTTTATAATTCCTCATTTATTGTGTTTAGTGCCAAAAATGGTACTTTTCTCTTTGGTTTAAAGATTGGTTTAACATTTTCTTTCAATTCAAAGTTGACTTCTGTTTTTGTGCACAGACCTAGGCCTTCTGAAAAGACGCAAGGGAATTCGCCTTTCAAATCTGTAATAAATCTTTCTGTTTGCTTCATCTTATAGTTCTCTATGACGTTAACTTTGTTACAGAAATAATTTACCAGTAACTCCCATAAATTAAACAATACGATCCAGTCTAAACCAAAGAGGCTTACTGAACTAGGGAGCACATACACTTTCGATTTGTGAATTTTTCCCATGAACGCAATGTTACATTTTAATTCACCTCTAAACTTACGTCTTTTTCCTGACACTCCCCTGGCAATTTTGTCTGTGTTAGTCAATGGTGGGTAACTGATTTTTTCCATGTTTGCTCGTTTATTATCAAGATATCACTATCTGAATCAAGTAATAATTTTATGGTCTGCCCATTTATTTTTACATTGAGGTATTTTCTTCTTTGACCCTCCTCAATTTCATTTTTAGACAAAACTACGTTCACCTTTCCTTGAGACTTTGATTTTACTTTACTGTTTTGCCTGACAATGGGAACTTTTATGGCCTACATGCCCAAAATTAAAACATATTTTATCCCTAAAGAAACAATCCTTCTTTATATGCTGTCCTCCACATGAACTGCATATAATTTTTCTTTCTTTATTTTGTATCCACTTCTGTTGTATTACAGTTTGTACTCACGAAATGCTCTTCTCCTCAAACCGAGTATTAATCTTTTTTTATGTTTATAAGTTGCTGACATTCTTCCGTTATTTTTGTAGTGTAATATTCGAATCCTATTCCATGATAGTCAGGATTCTTGATCTAATTTCTTTGTCATTTAGTGTCGTTAGACCATGCACAAAAATTAGACACTTGAACATGTCACTTGACAATTCCTTTAATTTAAATGCCTCACATTGTGCGTTAACCATACCTGCATACGTGACAAATTCATCATCTTGTTTTACTATCGTAAAACACTTAGACACTTGAATCTCTTATTGAAAATTTTCGACAAAATTTCTACTGTTTCACTGAATGTAATTTCTTCTGGCTTCTTTGGGAGGATTAAATTCGCATATTTTGTATTTTCTTCTGTTCCCAACTTCTGCAACAATAGAGTGATTTTTTCCTCATTGGACCACTGTTCGCATCTTTTCGTAAATATTGTTTCAAACCTACGAAAATAAGCCAGAAACGTTGAACCACTGTCAGAGTTGTATTTAAATTCAGAGAATGCATTTGAAATTCCTTCAGCAGAAAAAAAATCTAGAATGCAGTTCTTTTGTTGTCCTAGATAATACGTCTTCCCAAAGTGCTTTATTGTCTTTTGCCTGTTGTTTGAATAACTTTTCAAACCTTTCTTGTTGCTGAATAAATTGTTGTTGTTGTTGGAATTGTTGCTGTAAAGTGACTTGTAGCACCTTAGTTAATTCCACAATTTGTTCCATTCTGCCAACGTATCCACAAGAAAAAATTTTGCTCTACTTTATGTAGACAATAAAAAGTCCAAACAAGAGGGGGGGCAGTTTCTTACTTTCTGTAAGCATTGCACAAGTTTTTCCTTTTCTAATTTTACTCATTAATAAGCGTTAAAACAAAATGAGGGAAAAATTACTTACTTTCTGTAAGCGTCGAACAAGTCTTCGTTAGTAAGTGTTGTCAACTGTATTTTTTTTTTTTAACTTGTAATGTCGTTTCAAATCTCGTCGCCAACTGATATGCCCTGGAAAGGGATATATTTATTCGAAGTAGCAAAGTGGTTTTGGACTACTGTAACCAAGTAAGACAAACTAGCAGGTAACCGTAATGGACTGGTCCTTGGCGTTGTCAATAGGCGTCCCTTGTACCTCCACATCAATCTGTATTTATGGCTGACACTGGCCAATCATATTACTGTGAGGGGGAACCCAGGTGTATGCATATTCATTACATCAGACCCAAAGTATTGAGAGTTCAAAACCTGGCCACAGCAGAAATGAACAAAAACTTGGAGAATTGAGTTACTAAGGAGAATTAACTGAAACCGAGATATCCAGAAAAGGCATGGCACATGGAACTAGAACAATCTACCCCCTATTTACTAAATAAAGAGTTTGGCTCAAAATTTCATTGTATTTCACTTGAAGACAGTCGGAGCATACAATGGCCAAAATGTTGTGAATATGACAATAAAGATGAGGACAACAGTCTGAATAATGTAAATAGTGTAAATACTTTAAAAACCGGTTTGTTGTCATTACAAATTCCATTACAATAATTGAAGAATGAAAAAGTCACCAAAATACAACTAGTATATGAAGTCTACATCTGGCTAGTTTACAACTTTTACTGCATTTTGAAAGCTTTTTGTGATTTTCATTAGAAATAAAACAAATTCATAGAGGAAAGTTAAATAGGATTTTATTTGTTTGTTTAAACCATTTTTATTCTTAAATTTAATAATAAACATATCCATTTTCAAATTTGGCATAAGTAAAAAATAACTGACCTTTTTTTCTTCCAACTGTTTCAGAGCAGGCAAGATTTCTGCAAACCCTGCTGGTGCTGACATCTGCAGATTTTCAAACTGAGCAAAGACTTGTGGGGAATGGGTTAAAGGCTTTGTCTGCAATAAAGAAATACATCCATGTTAGTCTATTAGTGTCTAAACATTTTAAAAATATATTTTGAATCACTTGATGGCCAAGATTAACCAAATACATACAGACATACCTAATAATAAATAAATATAAAGAATTACATCTTTTACATCAATTGATAAAACAAAAAAGATTCAACAAATTTGTTTCAGGTTTGACTACTGTAGTATACCAACTGAACATTAATGATTCTAATTTACACTCTGGTTTGTAAAAAATGATCTAACCAATTATAAATAGCATGACTATTTGAAAATTTCAGGTGCAGTAAGTAATAATAAAATGAAAAAGATATTCTAGCATTTGCTACATTGGAGATATATATATATATATATGATATCTCCTGAGGTTATCCATAGGATTAATGTCAGAGCGTGATGGACTTCAAATTGACTTGTCAAAATATTAATGGAAATACCAATTGCACCAGTTCTACTTCAAATTGGCCATGTGTGTGGGAGCTCCATCTTGAAATCATATCAACTTCCAAATGTGATTGGCAACCAGTGCAACACATCTATCTCTCTCTCTCTAACATTTGATGGTAAACTCAGCTATTCACTTTCACTCTTGCTTCAATGAACATTAACAGCAATTTCAAATCATCAGAAGCAATAGGAGCCCAATCAATGACACCAGTTGGTTTCTGTCACTTGAAATGTGTTCTGACATCTTTGGAAATGTTTCCTGGTTAACCGATGTAAATCTCATCATTTTGATAGTTAACCACAGTAAAAAGCTTCTTGTTTGACCCAACAAAGACTGTCTGCAGCACTCTCCAACATTTTCTTCCCTCTGCCAAGCCATTTTTTCTTGAGGTACTTGAGAGGCGATGTCATCATTCAATCTTGTATCATTTTAGCCATAAATCCTCTTTCACAATCCTCATTAGTGACCTATCCAAAATATCCAGCATTTTTGCCATCTTCCTCGTGCTTTTTGGTGGATTTCTCTTTAACCTTTTCTTGACCACTTCAATGACTCTCCTAGTACAAACTGAATGTTTTTTTTTCGGGAATTGGATTTAGTGAGGTTGTTTGATTTTCGTGAAATTTTTCGACCCACATTAAAAACAGCTTTTCTGCATTCAACTGTTTTATTGCCTCACAATTCTTCATACCAGTCATTTTCAATGTGACAATTTCATCACATTTTGTTTAACTAAACAGTAAATAATAAAACAAAAGAGTGGTAGGAAGCCTTATGCCAGATTTGAATATTTTTACAAATAATTGTGTTTCAATTTATATTTAGATACTGGGTAAATATTTATGCCACACACAGTACATCCCCAAATAGAATTTGCTTTTTTAAAAATATATCTTAAATCTATTATTGTTTTGATCAAGTGATATCGACAGACATATAGAGAAGTTCATTCAAAACTAAAGTTAAGACTTCTGTTAATCTTAAAATTAAGTTTTTATAGATATGTCCACAAGTACAATTTGTATAAATATGCATTAATTATAATTTATTATCTTCACAAGTAAATTTTATTTTTGTTTATATCTTCAGAGTTGACAATACAAAAGACATTAAATCTCAATGAAACTCTTAGAATGGTTAAAATTTTCATAATTCAAAGAAGAATTCTAAAAATGACACACCCATTATTTGACACATGATGCAACCTAACTGCAATAACACAATAATACAATTTGAGCAATAATCTAAAATTTGGTTTCTTTCTAAGACTTTGAGGCAAATGTTTGGCCAGCCAGTGGGTAGAATAAATCAGTTTTAATTCTATAGTTGGACATGATATCAGCCAAAAATATTCCCACTCACACACAAAAAAAGAACATATTCAAAACATTACAATAAATCTAAAAAATGATCCTTATAAATCAGAATTTCTTAAATAAAATACCGTCATTATAGATTTTTTCTTTTACGAGTTTATCTTTCCTCTTAACAATTGTAATATATAAAACCACCTAAATGTGATAAAAAAGCAACAAAAATAAGTTGCTTAAATTTTATGTTCAATTTTTGTTATTTATGCATATATTTTGAACAAAGTCAGTGAGTGTATTAAAAATAAAAAAATCGTATCTTTCACCAATTTTATAAATGACACTTCTCAAATTTGTGTTGCATGTGACCCTTAGAATAGGGTTATAAAACAATTATTATTGATAAGATAATAAACACAAAAAGAAAATGTTTTTATTAATGGCTTTGAACTTTTTTAATTCTTTGTTTTTCTTACTTGTAGCTTTGCCTCAGAGAGGCATAATTGATAATTGAGGCTCAATAAAAGGACTGTCTCTACTTATTGTTCTCATTGTAATTTTATCATATGACCAAAGGGTGGATTTATCTGTAGAATAATAATAAAATGGCAAAAAAAAACACACACACACTTCACTTGAACTTTTATGAAAGTTTTATCCACAGTCTTATGAATAAAAGTGATTAGATTATTTCATAATGAGGAGTTCAATTTGTGAATTGAGTAGTAAGAAAAAAATCATATACTTCAGGGGAAGAGGCAAGGACAAATTAAGTCCAGAGAAGATTGAAGAAAAAGTTTGGTTGAAGGTTACCCAAAGGAAAGTTGTAGCAGTGTATAACATTCTTGTGTATAGCAGATGAAATCATTGTATCCCTCATCTCAGCCCAAGACAGATTTTTTTATAAAGAGCCGGAGTGAGGGGGGGGGGCATTTCCAACACCCCTTTCTGCTATAAAGCATGTGATCAAGCTAAATCAATCCATTTCACAAAAAAAAAAAAAAAAAACTTACTGCAGAGAATTTTCGTCCTTTCTTGGTTTTCTTGTGACGGCGACCTGCACCGAAAAAAAATTCCTCACACTCCTCATTTTTCTTCAGCAATATATACGTAGCTCCATGTTCACCTTGTATCTCAGATACAGGGCCTAAATAAAAAGAAAAGTAAAAAATAGTAAAGGGGAAATAAAAAACAAAACACAAAGAAAAATAAAGAGAAAAAACAAGATTTAGAAAGAAAGATGAAGAATGAGGGGGGGGGTCTCTCTCTCACTCACACACTAATGAAAAGGAATGCACACATACCAAATAAGAAAATACAGAAACAATTAGAAAATATTAAGACAAATATGGAAATAAAAAGAGAGAGAAAAAAGGAAGAGAGAGAAAAAAGGAAGAGAGAGAAAAAAGGAAGAGAGAGAAAAAAGGAAGAGAGAGAAAAAAGGAAGAGAGAGAAAAGGAAGAGAGAAAAAAGGAAGAGAGAAAAAAGGAAGAGAGAAAAAAGGAAGAGAGAAAAAAGGAAGAGAGAAAAAAGGAAGAGAGAGAAAAAAGGAAGAGAGAGAAAAAAGGAAGAGAGAGAAAAAAGGAAGAGAGAGAAAAAAGGAAGAGAGAGAAAAAAGGAAGAGAGAGAAAAAGGAAGAGAGAGAAAAAAGGAAGAGAGAAAAAGGAAAGAGAGAAAAGGAAGAGAGAGAAAAAAGGAAGAGAGAGAAAAAGGAAGAGAGAGAAAAAGGAAGAGAGAGAAAAAGGAAGAGAGAGAAAAAGGAAGAGAGAGAAAAAGGAAGAGAGAGAAAAAGGAAGAGAGAGAAAAAGGAAAGAGAAAAAAAGGAAGAGAGAGAAAAAAAGAGAGAAAAAAAAAGAGAGAGAAAAAGGAGAGAGAAAAAAAAGGAAGAGAGAGAAAAAGGAAGAGAGAAAAAAGGAAAGAGAGAAAAAAAGGAAGAGAGAGTGAAAAAAGAAGAGAGAGAAAAGGAAGAGAGAGAAAAAGGAAAGAGAGAAAAAGGAAGAGAGAGAAAAAAGGAAGAGAGAGAAAAAAGGAAGAGAGAGAAAAAAGGAAGAGAGAGAAAAAAGGAAGAGAGAGAAAAAAGGAAGAGAGAGAAAAAAGGAAGAGAGAGAAAAAAGGAAGAGAGAGAAAAAAGGAAGAGAGAGAAGAAAGGAAGAGAGAGAAGAAAGGAAGAGAGAGAAGAAAGGAAGAGAGAGAAGAAAGAAGAGAAAAGAGAGAAGAAAGAAGAGAAAAGAGAGAAGAAAGAAGAGAAAAGAGAGAAGAAAGAAGAGAAAAGAGAGAAGAAAGAAAGAGAAAAGAGAGAGAAAGAAAGAGAAAAGAGAGAAGAAAAGAGAAAAAGAAGAAGAAAAAAGAAAGAAAAAGAGTAAGAAGAAAAAGAATAAAGAGAAAGAGGAAATAAATATGGAAATAAAAAGAGAATACAAAACATTAGAAAAAAAAGGAGTTGTACAAAAAAAGGCTAAAATAAAAAGTGAAAAAAATAAAATGGTAGAATGGATAAAGAAAATTAAGATATACAAGAAAAAATTATAAATCAAGGCTAAAAACCAAGAAAGGAAAATGTAAGAATGTTAAATCTCTTTACCTAATGAAGCAGCAACCGTTTCCTCTGTTGGAGTTTGGGCCTGACGAGATGCTTGCCCAATATCAGCAACTGGAAACTGCTGGAGGTATTTAATTAAAGTATTACAATGCTGGATGTATTCTTCCTCTGGAGTGCACAGGACATGGACATCCTCTCTGAAAAGAGAGTCACAATAATAAATACATTTTTTATAATACAATGTGCTTTCAAATCTCAACTACTAAAGAAAAGTGAAGTTTACATTAAAAAGTATGCAAGATTCTAAATATTAAATAAATTCTAATAACTACAGATGTTGCTCACAGGGTCAATCCTGGTCACAGCAACCAAATGTAATCATACAACACCCTCCGTGACCATCCAAGACTTCCAACACCGCAGCTGAGCGATGAAGAGCACTTTGATCTCAGACCTGCCCTATCCCATGTTGTGATTTAAGTTTGATCATAAGGAGGCCAAGATCAAATCGGCGCAGATATCTTCATGTTGGGCTGGTCCAAACAGAGAAAAAAAACCAACACTCAAATAAATTGAACAAAAAGTAAATACTGTTTTTATATCAGTCCTTCGTACAATAATCAGTTATATCAGAGTTCACATGCAACTAATTATCAGCCCAACCAGCATCTAAATCGGAAGTGATATTGTTGTTGACTTGGTAAAGTTTGGTTTGCTGTTTTGGTAAAGTTCGGTACAAGGCTGAAGTCAAGGGGTTCTCTTTGGCAGACAATCAGGTGGGTTGTATCACAACTACTGGCTGGGACAAACTCTCAGCCATCTCTCTCCTGTTTCCATCTCATCTGACAAATTTGCTTCGTACATTCATATTTATTGACATTTGCATAAACTGGCGTGAGGCACAGCGCATAGGGGGATTTCGGTAAATCCCCTTTGTTGTCACCTTACTTCATAATTTCAGGAAATTCCCTTCTTTCACTCTCATATTATTACCTCTCACTAAATCTCCTCAGTGAGCATGAATGGCTTATCCACCCCCTCCTGATATATCAACTCAACTTTCGACCAGGAGAAATCAACTCCAAATTCGTTGTTTACAAAAAAGAAGTTTTCACTTTACAGCTTGCATTTTCAGTTGTGGAGAACACATGTCAATCATCATTGAGTCATTTTCCATTGTTCAAAACCTCAACGCACAATTTCAGGTGTCGTCTGTATATGAATTAAATTATCAATCTTTTCCCACAGATTTTAGGTATTAACCATTCTTATTCCAAAGTCTTTCAGTATATCATTCCTTCTATACATAAGAAAACTATGTTTTACCAAAACTTTTTTTGTTTTACCGTGACAACAGTATCACATACTGATGTGCCAAAAGTCTTGGGTTAGGTGCCTCATATTATGCAGAATCCCTTTTGTCTAGTAAAGTGCAGCAATTTGGTACCAATTCTACAGGTGGTCTGAAGGCATCCAGAGAAATGTTGAGCCATGCCATATTGATAGAGGTCAAAAGTTCCTTGATATTTGTAGGTACAAGATCGCCATTGCAGACAGACCTCTCCACCACATCCTATAAATGTTCAATTGGACTCATGTCAGGCAAGTGTCATGTCTACACCATTCATTGGAAATTTACATATTTCTCAATCCAATTCTGAACAAATGCACATTGTGCATTATCCTGTTGGAATAACCCATCATTGTTGGGGTACATGGACTCCCAGAATGTGTACAAATGGTCATGGAGTAGGGTTTTTTTTTATTTTGTTTTTTTAAATCAGTATCACCCCAAGCAAGGCAGTACAGCCAATAACAAGCAATACAGAGTGTGGAGGGATTAGGTACAGAAACATTAGTAATGAATAGAAAGAGAAAAGAGCAATTAGGAGGACAGTAAATAGCAATTGACATTAATCTGTAAAAGTTTAAATTCAAAGTTGGCTGGAAAGCATGTGAGTTCCACAGAAGCAAGAAAAGAAACTGTCAGCACAGAAGTTATGGCTACATCTAGCTAACTCAACTGTAAATTGACGAGATCTTGCCACCAGTCTAGTATTTGCACTTAAATTCATAAAGTCTAGGTACCATAGCAAAGAGCTCATCCAAACAATTACCATGAAAGTATTTATAAAAAAAAGGCGCAGAGAAGCAAACCTTATGACAGTGGATAAGTGACTGAAGCCAAGCCACCAGATCAGAACCAATAATATTGCTAATTCTTCTTTGGATCTTATCAAAGAGCTCCAGGTAAACAGCAGGGGCACCAGACTATATATAGCAGCAATATTCTAAGCATGGGCAAATGGTAGATTTATAAATATACAAGATAGATTCGGAAGAGAAAAATTGTCTCGCCTGGCACAGTAAACGGACTTTCTTAGCAGTTAATCCAGAAATGGATTCAATATAGTCTTTCCAGTTCATGTCAGCTGAGAAGATTCATGAAAGGCAGAGAGGGGTCTCTCAGATGATTATCGGAGAGAAGTTTAAATTTGGAGGTGTTAAAATTGACAAGCTATCTTTTGCTCCAATTAACAATGGTCTTGAGGTTGTTTTGGACACCAACTGCCATTTTGACATTGTCATACTGATCAGCCTTACAATAAAGGCAGGAGTAAATGGTAGCATTGTCAGCGTAGATGCCAAGTTGAGAGCTGATGACATCAGAAAGGTTGTTAATGGAGATTAAAAGCGGCATAGGACCAAGTATGGAGACCTGAGAGACATCAGCTTTAGTATGAAATAATGTAGACTAGTGGCCATTCAGGACAACTTATATTTCACAATCTGATAGGAACAACTGGATCAGCTCAAAAATGTGCCCGGAGAGATCATAACTCTTCAGCTTGTAGAGAAGTCCTGAATGCCAGACCCTGTCAAAGGCTTTCAAGATGTCCTGGGCTTCACAGTTTTTATATAGAGCACAAAAGACTCTTTCCACAATTATTATTAGCACATTAGCAGTTGACCTGGAAAAACAAAAGCTGTATTGCTTGTCTGAGAAAAGGCCCTGCAATAAGAGATGAACAATCAGCATCAATTAGGGCTTCTAGGGATTTCCCCCAAAAAGGTAGAAGGCTAATAGATTGATAGCTGGATGGGTCAAACAATTCACCAGAGTTCTTAAAAACTGGGAAGTTGAAAATATCAGTCCAAGGAGCATCACAAAGAAAATCCCAGTAAGCAATGCTGCCTTCCATCATGTATTCCTGGTACACGCATGACACCAGAGATCAAAGGATATTAGATGTCCCCACAATTTCAGAGATGGTATTCACATACAGTCACCATATGTCAAAGCACAACTGACAACTGGACATTTCCACATCAAGATAAGGGTGGCATCTTTATCTTTACATACTGCTATCCCATGACTTTTGGTATGTCAATGTATATTCATGATAATACCTCCAGATAAGTGCATTGCTCTTTGAGATTGTAGTGATCCCAAGAAATAAAAAAACTTAATTCCTATTATCCATAGAAAAAAAAAAAGAAACTGCCCTACTGGTGGAAAATTTAGAGACTTTTTCTTTTTCATCGGCCCTTCATAAAGAGAGCACATAAATTTGAGCAGCTCCAGGAATCACTTTCTCATGTTTAATATTGTCTTTTACTGATAAACTTATCACTTCATTCACCAAGACAAACACAAAAATCAGAAACATTTATTAACAATCACATTATAAAAACTTTCATACATCAACCAAACTAGTATAAGCAAATCCTTCTATATGTGTATAAGTGTCTCACTTTATTGTTATGATGTATATGTTATATTTTACTAACCAAAAACAGGAGTCAAACAAGGTCCATCATAACAAGATAAAACTCATCTAAGGTAGCATAGGTAAATATCAAAGCAAAAAGAAGAAAGTTAAGAAAAGTGTCGTAAACATGCTCATTTTCATGCAAATATAATAAAATGGAAATAAACTATCATATGAGCAATCCAGTATAATAAGAGGGATGCTGAAAAATTATCAACCCAACCTACTTTCCAAAATTGAACCAAATAACTATTTTTAATGGCTTCTTGGTCAGGTTAACAATTTATAAAGACTTATGACAAAAAAATACACAGATTGATTTCTTACAAACATCAGATTCAATTAACATATTTATCAAACTTCTATAATACAGAATAGAGGAAGTAAGAAAACATAATCCCGGTAATATTAGATTGGTACAAAATTAATTACTCTTTGTTATCTTTAATGCTTAATTTTTAATAAGCTATTAAATATGCTCAAGTCATATAAGATAAATTTTTCTTGATTTATGCCGAATGGTTTTCTTTTCATTGTTTGTTGTTTATTTTAAGTTGTAAAATTATAAGATGGAAAATAAAAACAAGTTCTAGTGATTTTATTGCACATGTTCAAAATGAAATAACTCACTGCTTATAAAATCAAATATTTGACCAAGGGACCATAAAATAAATACACAGGTCAACATTGTTTCAAAAGATTTTAACAGAGATAAAATCATTATTGATGTGCACAGACACAACTTAAGATGATGCAGAATTAAACCCTGCATTCAATAATCATCTAGTATTGGAAAAAAGGTAAGATTAACAAATGAGTGCCACATGAATTGAATAAAAAATAAAAATGCCATCACAAAGTCTGGTCTGCACTTCTTTTGCACAACAAAAAAGATTCATTTCTTGACTGCAGTGTGACAGGATGAAAAAATGGATTCTATATGACAACCGACAACATTTGGCAAAGTGGCTGAACTGAGGTAAAGCACCAACACACTGCCACAAACTAAAGTTGCATTAAAAGAAATTTATAGCCATTGTTTGGTGGTTGGCAGATTCTTGAATCCTGATGAAATCATCACAACAGAAAAATATTACCAGAAAATCAAGAATGGCAACATTTATGTCCAACATTGGTCAATTGAAAAGGATTAATTCTTCTTCATAATGTCCAATTACATGTCTCACCCATGATATTGTAAAAATTGAATAAACTAGAATATGTAATTATATCATCAGCCAGTTCTCTCCAAACAATAATTACTTTTTAAAAAATCTCAATAGTTTCATGCAAGGAATCATCAACAAGCATACAGCAACTCAAAACATCTTTGAAGAATTCATTAACCAAAGAATTTCAGAATGTTATGTGACTGAAATAAATAGGCTTATATAACAACAGATTCCAATTGTTCTGATTTGAATTAATAAATAATTTTCAACTGAGAGATACTGTTTTAAAGCCAATTGTTAAAACCACAATTATTGTTACACCAACCTGATAATACTTAATTATTACAAATACAATTGATTAAATGTACATTTAATTTAATAATGAGCAGTTTAGGTTCATATTTTAGTTTAAGAGATAAAAGTACAGTTAATACAATATAACAATTGTTTTTAACTAAATAAATAAAAAGATTCTTAAAAAGGCAGCAACTGAATCAAAGCAATATTTAAAAACAAGAAAAAACCTATTCTTTCTGTGAAAGTGTTGCCATTTTTCTTCTTCCTTTAGCTTGAAGTTCTGCCGGTTCTTCTTGCGAATTGCATCTTTCATGACATTGTGGTCTTTCTCACGCCTTTTATAGTCACTTACAAGGACTTTCTTTTGCTCATTGAGATCATTTAATTCTGAAAATAGAAATTTAAAAAAAAAAAAATCTATATTATTCATATCATTTTATATCTAAATATCAGTAAAATTTTGCGGTTATATATGTGTGTGTATATATATATATATATATATATATATATATATATAAAATCTCCCCCATATAAAGTTTTATTATTTAAATTACTATACTGATGACCACCTACATAATAGCAGGCTCATAAAACAGGCATGAACTTTACCAGAGCTGTAAAGGTTTCCTCTAGAATCTAGTGCCAAAATATTAATAACAAACATATGTGCCAAGAATTCTGCAAGAGTGAACATACTATAAAGGTATCTTAAACTGCTCAAATTTACACAGTAAAATGATGTCAATATAGTGAAATTTCTTTCAATTTCAACAGGTGATACCTTGTTTATTTTCTTTTTTTATATTGTTTCACCCCAAGCAAGGCAACAATGCCATTAGAATGTAGGGGGGTTGTTACAGGGAGTGAAAGTGAATGAGAATATTGAAAATGGGGAGGATTGAGGAAAGGGCAAAAAAGGAACAAGGTTCAAGAAGACAGAAGTTGATGATTGACATTGTATTTCAATTTTTGAAGATTATAGTTATGAGGGAAGCAAAAAATCAGAAGGGAGTTCCACAGGTGAGAAATGCAAAAAAGAAAAAAAAAAAAAAAGCTGTTAGAGTAGAAAAGGCTATTTAGATAAAATTAGTATGTAAACAAAGTTTAATCTTTTCTCTTTATAAAGATACAATTCTTTCTCATGTGTGATGATAATTTAAAGAGATGTGGAATAAAACTATATCAATATTTCAATGATGGACACTTCTTTTCTGCATTTTCAAAGCTGACAATTTTATAGTTGTTTTTAAAACTTTTTGTGCTCCAAGATGTGTCTTCCTACATAGATCAAAATTCTCCCATCTTAATAAAAAAAAAAAAAAAAATTTGATGGGCTTATGATAGGATTTGAAGTTGTCTTTCACAAAAACTTTAAGTTTAAGAAAAGGATAAAAAAACTACATAAATTCAACAAAAAAAAAAAAAAAAAAAAAAAAAATGAAAATTACACCTCCTTGTAATGTCCTGTTTTTAATAATCAGCTGGCTTTATACCTCTGCATCCATACAACTCAAAGTGTATGCGAATTAAAAATAGAGTATGCTACATTTTGTGCAAAACTGTTGTGTCCAGTGCATCAAAATTTTTATTGCTGCCCAACTGAATGAACACTACCAGTTGAACACCATTTTAAATCAGACTTGTTTCATTGATACTACAAATTAAATCTTTTTTTCATATATTTTCTTTAATGATGCATTTTAAAACTGTATAAAGTACTTAATCATTGTATTTAGTCTGGCAAAACATTTCTTGCAGAAGTTAGCATTGGATTCAGAATGAAATTTTGATTTAAAAAATGCACTGCATTGAATTGATTAACTCCAATGATATTTTTCTGCCATTTACTCCAAAAATTAATTAGATAATTAGTGTCTCAGTGTTGGTGGGCTGGACAAAAATCCTTAATGGGCCAGATATGCCCAGGGCCAGGGTTTGCCAACCCCTGTTATAAAAGAAATAAGTCTTCCAAAATCTAACTTTGCAACCTTTCAAGTGTGTGCATAAATTCCAACACTTCCTCTACAATGTGATAATGATTCTGATAGTATATAAATCAAGGATTTATTTCTTTTAAACAGATGATTGAAAGCCAGTTTACCTGAATTAAGATTCTTAATGGTTGTCTGAAGAACATTAAGTTTTGATCTCATTTCATCCTCTTGAGAAATTAGCATTGATACCTGCCGATGATATTGCTGGAAAATAAAGAGAAAATATTACATCAGATTAGATAATTTCTTTCCATCAAAAGTATTGGTAGAACAATTTGTGCAAAAATATAAAACACTAAGTAACAAGTAAACATTTTAAACCTCTGTAGATTTACATGCGTGAATGATTGTAGTAAATTTGCCAGAGAGACTTTGGAAATAATAGAGGATATATAATATATTTTTATTTATTTGATTTAGAATGAGTCCTTTGATATTCAGTGTCACAAAAATGTTCATTTATAAGGTGAATATTAGTCATAGTTTGAACAAAGTCTGGTAGTGGTAGTTTTGAAGTCAGACAGTGCTAGAGGTAATAGTAATATTAGAAATAGGTAAATGTCAATCTACTGTTTTTGAGGGGACCCAATGTAGGGCAGAAATAGGATTAGCAGATGACCTCTTCAATACTTCTTCACACATGACTGGTTTCTTCAGTGGTCACATCTCTTATCACTCTCCATTCTTTTCATCTAACTCAGACATGTGAACTCGTATCCTTTTCACAAGGCTCTGATACTCTGGTGTGAACTTTGGTTTCAACTAACATCAAAAGTCTTTGTGTTGATTTTTTCATTAACCAAATTTAATTTTCTGGTCTCCCTTTCTTTTTTATATATAATGGAAGTTATGCATAGGACCTTCCTGATTTTTGTTAGTTTTCAGTCACAAATTAGGAGGTTCTGGTCCTGCAAACTTCACCATTTTTCAGCCAAGTTCAGTCTTTTCATCTTCTTCCTCCTCTTTTTATTCGAAAGTTGCCTTCTCATTAATTGAAAGAAGTTTAGAGAGAGAGAGAGAGAAATAAAAAGATAAGTGTTTTAAAAGAAAGCGCAAATGCCTTATTTTAATTTTAATTATTTTTAATTTTGTCTATATATTTTTACAGGGGATCACTGCAAATGCCATTAAATATTCAAACAAATATGCAACAACTCATAATAATTATCTGTTATTAACAAGATAAATTGCAGAAGGATACTAAAGTTTCTTATTATTCAAACAGATAAGAAAATCAAATGAAGCTTATCTAATGTGAATAGTATATAAAAATCAGTTTAAACACAATACCGATAAAATTCTAACAACCTTTATTTTTAATCAACAAATCAGCAGTTATGTAGACATTTGTGTGAATCAGTATTTTATTTTCAATTTAGTGTTTTGTACTTTGATATACCTTACAAAACTATTATGAATATTTTGGGTGTGGTTTTATATTAAGAGTCCTCATCTAATGCAGAGATTTTTTTTTTATCAGCAAGGTGATGTCACTAAGAGGCAAGAGATTACTGGGAGTGAAAGAGAATGAGAAAACCTTAGTGAGGAGAACAGACAATAAAAGAACAAGTTTAAAAAAAAAAAAACAGAAGATGGCAAATGCTGTGCATTTACATTTTTGAAGATTGTACTGGGCAGGGGAGCAAAAAAAACAAAAGAGTTCTACAGGTGAGAAGTGCAAGAAAAGAAACTATTAGAATAGGACTAGCGAGTAAAACATTGAAACCTAGTATCATGCTTAAATTTATGCAAACAAGGTATCAAGGAGGAAAGTTCATCAAAACAATTGCTATCAAAATATTTGTAGAAAAGACAGAGAGAAGCCATGTGATGGAAGTAGAAAAGTGACTGAAGTCAACTGCCAGGTCAGGATCAATGAGTTTGCAGATACTTTTTCAAGAATAATGAGATATATAGCAGAAGCACCAGATCCAATATAGCAGTAATATTCAATGCACAGATGTGCAAGATGGAATCTGACAAGAAAAATTGTCTGGCACAACACAGTGAACCAACTTTCCTAGCAATAGACATAGCAATTGATTCAATATAATCATTCCACTTCAAGTCAGTGGAAAACATGAGCCCAAGAAGGCTCAAATAGTTGCTTTCCAGGACATTACTATTAGCCCTGCTGATGGAAGGCAGGAAAGGTTCTCTGGTGATTAAATGATAGCAGTTTTGCTTTTGAGGCTGTGGGGAAAATTGTGAAAATGGCCTACCTCGGAAACGCCTGCGAATCTGTGCGATGTGCAAACTCCAGTTTGCTAGCGGTAAAAGGAACCAAAATGACAGCGCCCATGTTTTATGCTGGGCGGTCTTGGTTAGTTAACGCGAAATCTCATTGTCTCATCATTTGCATGCAAATCGTGGTCGGTCCTCGGCTGTATAAAGCAGGCGCGTTTTTCTGTTTCGGATCAGAACGGCTTTTGGCTCGTGAGAAGGTTGGACATGTGACACCGGTCTTGTCGGTTACCCTCCAGGCGTTTTTTTGTTCCTACCTGCTATTATCAGTTGAGTTGTTGTGTTACCCCCGACAAGCTATTTCGGCGATGGACAAGTCCGATCTAAAATTGATCCCAGAATTTGACAGCTCCCCCACGGGCCCGACTGTCGTCGAATGGTTTGAAAAGGCCGAACATGTTTGCAGGGTGTCCAAAATAACGGAACCTGCACTGGTCATCCCACTGAGACTCACAGGGGGAGCCTACGCCATATATCAACAACTCGGGGATGATGCTGACCTAGAAGAGATCAAGGGTGCCCTATATACGGCCTTTGGAATAGACCCCTTCATCGCTTGGAAACAGTTCGTCGGACGACGGCTCAAGCCGGGTGAGACTGTGGATGTCTACCTGACTGATTTGCGAAGGCTGGCAGTAACATTTGGCAGAGCAACGGACTGCATACTGGGATGCGCCTTCCTGGCAGGACTTCCCGACGACACCAGTCAGCTCCTGTGAGCGTCTTCAAGATTGGACACACTGGGAATTGACGAATTGCTAGCCAGGGCCCGAAACATCTTGATAGACACGGAACAGGTTGCGGCAGCCAAGAAAACGCCCGAGACACCACGGGAGGGCCCAAAGTGCTACAAGTGTGGTGGACCCAACCATTTCTCTAGGGACTGCCAGAGCCGAAGTGACGTAGGAGGCGGGAGCAGCCGACGGACACAAGCACGACTATGCTGCTATCGCTGCAAAGAGTTAGGCCATGTAGCACAGGATTGTCAACGTGTGCGTTGAGGGTAAACGATGTTCGGTGCTCGTTGACACTGGATGTTCCCGATCAATTGTTAGTGTGGATCAATGCGTGACATGGAGCAGTCAACAAATCGAGATTCGGACGATTGACAGAGTGTCCCGGGCCTGTTGTGGTGTCGGGACTGTATCAATCCTCACAGACGGAGGGAATCATGCCAAGGTCGGCGTTTTGGTGGCACGTCAAAGGCCCCTCGATTTACGACCTGCTGCTTGGGATTGATGCGATCCGAGCATTAGGAGGCATGATAATCACGCCAGCGGAAATGTGGAACTGGGTAAAGGAAGAAAGGTGTGTGCAGCCCTTTGCATTAGTGAGCCAGATTTGACGTCTCTTTCAATTCGACGAAAGGGTGTGGACCGCCAGGTGAAATGGGCCCCAAAAGACCCACCAGTTCAGCTTCACAACAAGGTTGCAGAGTACAAAGTTCCGACAGAATCAGAGGAAAATACGAGAAAAGAGCTTCAACAGTGAGCGGCTGGTTGATTCTGTACCCCAGGAAAGACTGGGACCCCAAAGGGTCTGATTCCCTTGATGGCAGTCGTGCAGGAGCAGAAACAGAAGGTGCGTCCGGTACTTTCGATTACCACGAATTGAAGCGACTTTGTGGATGCTTTTACTGCCGATGCAGAAGTGTGTGCACATAAGTTGAGAACGTGGCAGCAGCAGGGGTTCAATGTGTCGCTTCTGGATCTGCGGAACGCATATCTTCAGATTCACATCAACGAAGCGCTGTGGTCATTTCAAACGGTTATTTTCAAAGGCCAACGCTTCTGTCTTACGCGGCTAAGATTTGGGCTAAATGTAGCACCACTCATTATGAAATCTGTTATAGACACTATCACATCGCAAGACCACACAATTGAAAGTGCCACATCAGCATACGTTGATGATATTTTCATTAATGAAAGTTTGGCCTCTGCATCGCGTGTAAGACAACACTTTTCGGATTACGGTTTGGTATGCAAGGATCCGGTGCGACTGAGAGATGGAGCAAGAGTTCTTGGCTTGTAAGTCTGGGAAGAAAATGGCACCCTCCGATGGAAACGAGGAAGTCAAATTCCGGAAGTCCCTGATGTGTTCACCCTGCGGCGCATATTTTCATTGTGTGGGAAACTTGTTGGACATTTCCCCGTGTGTGGATGGCTCAGGGTGGCAGTAGCATTCGTCAAGTACCTGGCAACCGCAGCAACCAATGGATGGGATGATAACATCAAAGATCCCTCTCTCTGTCGCATACTAGTGGAGATGTTAAGTAGAGTGCGGGAACTAGATCCCATTGGAGGAGACTGGTGCATGAGTGGTGACGAGATCACAGTCTGGGTGGATGCGAGTTCCATGGTGACAGGAGTGGCATTGGAAGTGAACGGAAATGTCATTGAAGATGCGTGTTGGCTGCGTCCGACTAATGATGCTAGGCATATTAATTTAGCTGAACTCGATATGGCGCTTAAAGGAGTGAATCTGGCTCTCCAGTGGGAGGCAACAACATTGCACTTGGTTACTGATTCGGCATGTGTGCACCGGTGGATTTCCGACACCTTGACCGGGAAGGCACGGGTGAACACGAGAGCGGCTGGTGAGATGCTGGTTAGGCGACGGCTGGGCATTTTGCGATCACTGGTGGAAGAATATGGATTGACCATAAATGTGACACTCGTACAGTCCTGTCAGAACCGTGCAGATCGCCTCACCAGAGTACCGCACAGGTGGCTAGAACTGCTCGAGAGCTGTGCAGTGGTAGGGAGACGACTGGACAAGGACCAGGTGGCCAATACCCATCGTCAAAGCGGACATCTGGGCATGAAACGAACTCTGTAGTTCGCCAGGTTAGTTGACCCGCAGAGAAAGCGTTAAATCCGTTGTGAAGGCCTGCACAACCTCTCAGTCGATCGATCCAGCACCGGTTCACTGGGAAAGAGGAGAACTGAGCGTGAAGAGCAACTGGAGCAGACTAGCGATGGACATAACTTACTACAATGGTGAGAATTTTTTAATGCTTATTGATTGCGGTCCCTCCAGGTTTGCGGTATGGCGGCCGCTGCGCAGACAAGATGCGAACACCGTCATTCGACTGTTGGAGAATGTTTTCCTGGAGCGAGGCCCACCCATGGAAATACTGACCGACAATGATACTGCAGTCACCAGTGGGGACTTTAAAAAATTTGTGGACAATTGGGACGTGCATCTGCGGTTTCGATGTGCCTACTCGCCGAGTGGAATCGGCATCGTGGAGCAAAACCACAGACCTGTCAAGACCATCGCAGCCAGGAAGGGCTGTACAGTATCGGAGGCGGTTTACTGGTATAATGTCGCCCCGAAAGATAACGTTTCACCATCCACGGCGCCGGCTGATGCACTGCACAAATATCATGTCTGAGTGAAAGGCATCGAAGCCAACCCGCTGCCTGAACTAGAAGTGACTGGAGGAAGATTGAAAAAAGAAGATGTTGTTTGGGTCAAAAACCCACGCGGCAAATGTACGACAAAATACGGCACTGGACGTGTTACGGAGGTGATCAGCCCGCAATCTGTGATAGTTGATGGGTTGCCTCATCCCATTAAAGACTTGCGACCAGTAATGCAATCGCTACCGTTACTGAGCGATGAAAGCGATTCTGAGTCTGGGAGTAGTGAGCATTCGATCTGCTTGGAGTTAGACCTGCAGGGCAGTGATTCTGATAACAGCAGCCTCCCAGCGGACACAGTGTTTACCGACACTCAAACCACAGACGAGAACATGCATGAGGATGAAGCTTGTGTTGTCTCCCTTCGGAGGGGGACTCGACAGTGACGATCGCCACCTCCTTGCCCTGTTTGTGATCATGAGATCAGGGGGGGAGTGTGGGGAAAATTGTGAAAATGGCCTACCTTCGGAAACGCCTGCGAATCTGTGCGATGTGCAAACTCCAGTTTGCTAGCGGTAAAAGGAACCAAAATGGCGGCGCCCATGTTTTATGCCGGGCAGTCTCGGTTAGTTAACACGAAATCTCATTGTCTCGTCATTCACATGCAAATCGTGGTCAGTCCTCGGCTGTATAAAGCAGGCGCTTTTTTCTGTTTCAGATCAGAGGGCTTTTGGCTCGTGAGAAGGTTGGACGTGTGACACCGGTTTTGTCGGTTACCCTCCACGCGGTTTTTTGTTCCTACCTGCTATTATCAGTCGAGTTGTTGTGTTACCCCCACAGAGGCATTAAGCTATTCCTTGCCCCACTGATTAGAGGTCATTTCCGAGAGAAGCTGCCAGTTTTATTCTGTCAGACCTATTGAACTTGCTACTGCTTTCAACTATGTACCTATATAACTATGAGGGATATCCAAAAAGTAAAGAGTCAACATTTACTAATCTAACATTAGTACTATGAAAATAAAACTGTATATACTAGCAATACTACTATGTTACTTTTCTATGTTGTCATCATTAACTTGTATCTTTGATGCATGAATGCATAAATACCCAGTTTGAGGAACATGTCCCCAAGCAACTTCAGCTTTCCTTGTATTTCTGCAACAACATCATCTGTGTGAAATTGCTTCCTGGATAAATATCATTTGAAAGACCCCAACAAAAGATAATCTAAAAGAGTCAAGTCAGGACAATATGGCAGATGCAGTAAAATACCCCAAGCAACTTACTGGAGTCACTCAGGTTGACCATCTACGAGGGAGCTGTTATCCTGGGACCCAACAAGATGACACTTTCTGATATCCCAACTTCATATGGAGGATGATTGATTTAAGAAGATGAAGTTCTACTGCCATATTACTAGGTTTGCGCCATCTATCACCTCAAAGCTTTCCTACATGCAATATTGTCTTCTATTGCTAATGAACATAGGTGCCTAATACTAGGGCCATCCTGCAGATGTCCCTTTGCGAATACAATACACCAGAGTGATGCTTGCTCTCAGTTCACAGCATTTTCAGAAGACACAGCAACAACTCCATAGTGAATTTCTATTGCATTTTTGCCCTTAGCATGCACCTCTGCATTTGTTCACTGTTTTATGGTGTTGTAATGTTAAATGTTTGCATTCAGAAAGTGAAAAATGTAAAAAATTAGAATTTTACTTCATTTTCTTTCCGTTTCTTGAGTTGTTGCTCCCGAAGTTCATCTATCTCTTTCTTGTGAGCAAGATAATTACTGTAAGGAAAACAAAAAAGGTTACAAGATTTAAAACAGCAATAAGATATATATAGTGTATTCCAACAATATAAGCAAATTGCATTTCTTAGACAATCAATCCATTGATTGACTACACAGATTTTTATGAATATTCAATAAAAGGTTGGCAACACAGACATGTGCAATGTCAAGTCACTTTGATGTGTGGCTTCTAGATAAGCAAAAAAACTACTGGACTAGATTTCCATGTACATTTCCCATCTTATACATAAATATGACATTTTTTTTGTAAACAAAGTGTGATGGGTGATGAAAAAGTAGATAATTTACAACAATGTGAAATGAAAGATATTGTTGGGTAAGTAAAATGAACACCCAACTAACCCTAACCAAAAGCTGGTCTTTGTCCAAAGAAGGTGGCATGTATATTGTGGAACTGAGAGTTCTCTTTAAGCTAATTTTGTAGAAGCAATTAGATCAACTGAAGGCAGCAATCAACAGAAAGTTGTCGGTTGGAATTAGTTTAATGAAAGAGTTCATTTCATGAGGATAATGCTAGTCTACATCATCTTTCTTTGATAACTAGACAATCCTGATTTTGAACTTTTTATGAAAATATAAGATTTATCTCATCTCAGTCTGTAAAACTGAACAGCTATCTAAATAAACAAGAAACTAAGAGATGCCTGTGAATTTTTACACCCTTCTCAACTCCTTTTGCTAGTTGTATGAATCAAAGTGAACATTTTGTATTCTGTGCTTTTACTATTTTCATATCATTTAGTACTTGTAAATTTCTTTCAAATTTCACACCAGTGTAAGAGTCTTGTGTTTTTTTGTTTGTGCCATTCATAATACTTGGGATAAGAGATTTAACATTTTCTCTTCTCCTCCAAAAAAAAATACTCTTAATTGTAAATCTACCTAACCACTTTATTGAAAAATGTTAAAAATTTCAAAGCCTAATATGATGACCAGGGTCCCATTAGTAGGCACAATAAATCTGGTGATGCAGACTGTTATAAAGACAGACAAAACAATAAAACAGAAACAATTGTTCCAGCTAGTTTCATCCACAGTTAAAATAAAAAATTACAAAATACACAACAGAAACTTACTCAGCTTATAAATATAGATTTACAGGGCTTTTCTATAGCATCATGAACAAATATATTGCAGATGAAGTCACAAGTTCAATTCTCATTAGTTCTCCACCTCATACTATGACCTTGTGACGGGATACACTCAGTAAATTACTATACAAAATTACATAATGGTAAACAGACCACAAAAAAAATGAAATCATTTTACTCACGCCAAAGACTTTTTAGAACGTTTTAAACTATCAATCTCAGCAACAATTTTCTTCTCTTCCCGTAATTTGAAATTATTGCAAGACAACTGGAGCTGAAGTTTTCTGAAAAAGAAAAATCAACTTTTTTATAACAGCCTGATAGTTTTAAGAAGTCTATTATCCTATATTAAAAAATATATATATATATATTTTTTGCTGACCATCATAAATAAGAGAGTGAGAGAGAGAGCGAGAAAAGAGAGTGAGAGAGAGAGCGAGAAAAGAGAGTGAGAGCGAGAAAAGAGAGTGAGAGCGAGAAAAGAGAGTGAGAGCGAAAAAGAGAGAGAGGCGAAAAAGAGAGAGAGAGAGAGAGCGAGAAAAGAGAGCGAGAGAGAGAGCGAGAAAAGAGAGCGAGAGAGAGAGAGAAAAGAAAAGAGAGAGAGAGAGAGAGAAAAGAGAGCGAGAGAGAGAGAGAGAAAAGAGAGAGAGAGAGAGAGAGCGAGAAAAGAGAGCGAGAGAGAGAGAGAGCGAGAAAAGAGAGCGAGAGAGAGAGCAGAAAGAGAGCGAGAGAGAGCGAAAAGAGAGCGAGAGAGAGAGGGAGAGAGAGAGAGAGAGAGCGAGAGAGAGAGCGGAGAGAGCGAGAAAAGAGAGCGAGAGAGAGAGCGAGAAAAGGGAGCGAGAAAAGGGAGCGAAAAAGGGGAGGAAAAAGGGAGAGAGAGAGAGCGAGAAAAGGGAGCGAGAGAGAGAGCGAGAAAAGGGAGAGAGAGAGAGCGAGAAAAGAGAGGAGAGAGAGCGAGAAAAGAGAGTGAGAGAGAGCGAGAAAAGAGAGTGAGAGAGAATAGAGAACAGAAGAAGAGAGAGAGCAAGAGGGAGAAAAGAGAGAGTTAGATGGGAAAAAGGAAAATAAGAAAATTTTATTTTTAAAATAGAAGTGTCAAAACAGAAAACAATGTAGAGATGTGCGGAGTAAAAAGACTTACTTGATGGCTTCATTGATTTTATGTTCATTTTTATAAGTCAATCCAGATTCCAGCCTGGACAGATTATTATTCTGAAAAAATAAGAATTTTTTAAATAACAATACAAAAAATACAAGCCATAACCATAATATAAACATTTATTATAAAAAGAAAACAATTCAGTTTGTTGTTATTTCTATAGAAAAAATAATTCAACAAAGAGATTTTAAACATTAGATGTTTGAGGAGCCAAAAAGATTTGTTGAAGCAAATAACCAAACACTTATTTACATTCAGACTATTGTCCTCACCTTTGTTGTTATCACAAAATTTCAGCCTTTGTACCATCCAAACTTCCTTGGGTGCATATCAATCTAGGTAACCTACAGGAAATTCTGAATGGAACACTTTATTTAATCTAGGGGAGTAGCCTGTTCTTATCTGACTGCTTATGTCTAGGGATATCTTGTCTAGTCCTTATTAAAATGGATTAAAGAATTGGTTCAGGAATTTGATGGCATAATAATTGTGAGTTCAATCCTTGGGCTGGGCAGTGTACTTGAACTCAGTGGAAATGGGTGAACAATAACTAAGCAGTACTAAAAATAAGAACTAGATGAGATATCCCTAGGGTTCAGTTCAGAATTCCCTGTAGGTTACCCAGCTTGATATACTCCCGAGGAAGGGCAGAGGGCACAATGGCCAAATGCTTTGATAACAACAAAGATGAAGACAATAGTCCAAATATAAATACCTAGAAATTCAAACAGAAACAAACCAGGTGTTTGAAATTTAAGACCATGAGTGCTTTGATAAATGATAATTTCTTGGGACTCAATGTCATGTATTTCAGATACACTTGAGTGGACTTTTCTTGGTAGAGAATATAAGAGAGAACTCAGACACTCACTAATGATTAAACTAGATGAACATTGAAAAAGCTATAATCCAAGGCAAAACAATGAATTCAGACATAGCCAATCACATATGAGAAGAAAAGCAAGTATGCTATTCAGTATAGAGAAAATGAGACAGTATTGTACAAAAGATAGTAATAGGAACATTTACATTAACATAAGTTTGTTAAAAAGTAGTATAAATTGGTGATGAGCATCATTTACAAAATCAAAGCCCAAGAGAGTAGAACTAAAGATAAACAGTAATTGTTAGTGCTGGAACAATGTTGATAAAAAAAAGTGATTATTATGGTTTCCCCAAATATAACCCAGCATAATGAGCATCTTTTGCTAGCCTTTCTAACATAGGTAAAGAAAATTCAGACTCACTAAAGAATTTTAAATGCAGCATGAATCTTTGATGCTCAAAGTTCAAAAATTCTAATCAAAGAATTGTTGAAAAGTTTTTCAAAATCACTTTTAAATTAAAAATAAAAATAGAAAAAAACAAGATTAAAAGACCAAGGTCACTCACTTTTACAAGTATTTCTGCACGGAGATTTTTTAATTCCAAGTTGTTCTTTTTTTTCTCTTCATTCAGAGAATACCGAGTAGGTTGCAAAGTTTTCATCTCCAGTCGAATGGACTCGCTCTCAGTGTCGCAATTTTTCTAGAAACATATAAAAATGTATCATTACATTAACTATGTCAATATATAATTTCTAATACAATGGGGTGCTGAAAAATTCTCCTGACCAATGAAATGCCCTAAAGCCATGAATACACAAGATATCAGATATATACTACCTCGTAGTTCAACACAATTAGTAATTTGTTTCGCAAGTTTCTTTAACCATTCTGTCTCCAAAATCTGCTGTTGGGTCACTGAAATACTGATTTTGGGAAGTGGGTTTGTTTAAGAACTTTTCCACCCGCCCTTGTAAATACCTGGTGTGAAAAATAGCATCAAAACAGTAATTATAACAAGCCTATGCAAAATGCAGTCAATAGACTCTTGTTTGAATCTAGTTAATTTTCAAAATATTTGTTTTTACTGGAGCAATTTTCATGCTAAACAATGTCAAGATGAAAGTAAATACTAATTTATAATTAATAAACATAGAAAAAAACATTAATTTCACATTTGCTTATTCCTGTAGTCTAAATTGACTTACAGCCACATCACATTGAAACACTAGTTCCATTGAAGTCAAGCAATGTTGAGCTTGATCAATACCTAGATGGGTGACTGCTTGTAAATACCAGCTGCAGTAAGCTTGGATGTACAGTTAGTATAATGAATAATGGCTTGGAATTGGAAATCAGGGCCAAGTTCCAATTCCAGTTGGATTTGTTATATTCACTTATGAATACTCTTGAGAAAGGTATAAAAATCACCTCTTCTCCCCCAGCTATGGGTTAATTAGTAAGACTTGCATCATTAAATTGTCATCTTAAAAAAAAAAAAAAGAATTCTTACAATCTAAAAATATTTTCTGGCTTTAAATAACCTGCAAAGGGTTGATAAGCTGTAGAAAATGAATGAATCAATCAGGTAATTTAAATTACACTTAGAACAAGAAAATGTATTTTCTTTTATTAAATTATAAATTTATTCTGTTAATCTGATAGAATACTAGTGATAAAAAAAAGAATTTAGACAATTTTTTATTATCTTTTCTAACTTTATATACTTCAGACAGAGATGAATGTTTATTTTTATTTTTTCCAAAGGGGAGCTCCCGTGAACATATTAAGATCAACCCATTTATTAATTTAACCTTTTAAATGATTCTCTTCTCACACATACCTTTTTATTAACAGTATAGATTTTGATCCTTTAGGTCCACTGCTGATATCATTACACTCAGAATCAGCAAAGCACTTGATAATAAACTCATCATTCAAGCAGTTGCCTTAGATATTTCAAAGGCCTTTGACAAGGTATGACCGAGGGAGTTGTTACACAAACTCTATAGCTATGACAGTCTTCACAATTATCAACTCCTTATTGGATAGGTCCCTAAAGATGAAGCCCATAAGATTTATGCAGGCATCTCCGAAGGCTATTTCCTAGGTCCAAACCACTTTCTGCTTTATATTAACAATCTGCCCAGAGACATTCTCAGATCATTAATAAATATCTATGTAGATAATACCACATTTTATGAGTATCTCTAAAAATTTAGATAATGAGAGCCTGGCAACAGATCTCTCCTCTGATCTAGCTCTAACAGCTCAATGGGAGAAAAAATTGGCATATAACATTCAATACCTCCAAAACTAAATAAGTAATGTTTTATCAACAGCAAGTAGACCTGGAATTTTCTTCAGTCATGATGATGGTTGTATTTTCAATGCTCTTTGCCTTGAATATCTACTGGGACTCCAGTTCATTCCAGATCTTCATATATACAATCCATTTCTAAAAATGCTTCAAAAATGGTTTGTTTCGTATGCCACTCCAGAAAGTACTGACTCATCCTGCAAGAATCTGATCAGAATCAAAATTGAACATTGCTGCCATATCTGAATTGTGGCTGCTCAATCCTCACTTTCCGGCCTTGACAGAGTTTAAAAGTGTCTACACAGCCTTGTGGATGATGATTTAGGCAAAACACCACAGACCTATCACTACTATCTATTTCTATGGTAAATGTTCAGACAAGCTACATTTCATAGTTTCACTAGTTCAGACCTTTACAGTTAGGTCCCACCATGCCACAATACACAAGGTTGTCTCATCCTCATCATATTCCATTGGTAAGAAAAATTAGTTCCACTCAGACTGCTATTTTATGGAACAAACTTCCAAGTGGATGCTTACCTGATCACTACAATCTTAACTTCCTCCTAGGGTCAACTGTTATATATCCTACATAGCCTTCTAATCTGCACTTACTTCCTCCTCTTATGGCCAAACAACAACCTTACTCAGTAACCCTCTACCTTGAGTATCTCTTGGGCCGAGTATTGCATGAACATTTAGTAAAAACAATATTCCTTTTTATTGCATATTGAGAAAAATTTCACTTCTCCAAATATTAAAATATCTCCCTTATTAGTGAGTGACTCATCATTACATGCAGTTACTTATTTAAGCAAATAATCATATTACTAGCAATAAGTTTAAATAATAATAATAGAAGTGATAGCATATTAAATAGAAATGTGTGCACATACATACCGATTTAATTTAATACAAATATATTGATCAAACGAAATAAAACACTTTATATGCACATTGTTTTTTTTCATATAAATATTGATATTAAAGTCATATTTGCCATTTGAAACAAAATAGTTCATGTAATAACTATTATGGGCAATTAGGATTTTGAATTTGATTTTATAGCATTAATTTCCATTTTGTTACATCAAAGCTATTTTAGAATATATAGACTACTTTTTAAAATCACATATCTGTAGACTAACTAAGCCAATAAAAAATGAATTAGTGTTATATATTTTTCTTCAAAAAACTGCTCAAATCTAAGGAATTCAATTAAATTTCTAGGTTAGATACAATTGGACAAAAGACATTTGATTAGTCGCAAAGATAATGATTCCTTGTTCTGCAAATCTGTATATAGAAAAAATATGCTAAGTCCCATTCCCAAAAATTAAACATCTAAATCATATTTTGTAATTAAGGTTTAACAGTCTAAACAATGTAAATATTTACAATACCTCATTTCAGATATATAGACAGATATTATGGTTAAATACTTGTTCTAATTCCATTATCCGTGCTATGTTGATATCCCATATCAGTTAATTCTTCTTAATTCATTTGTCCTCGTCATAAATGCTTCTTCTTCTTTCACTAAACTAACCCAGAAATAGAAATCATAACCACCTATTATAGCCAACATTTAAATCTATTTGGCCAACAATCAGCTAATGAAAATTTTGAAACAAACTGTTTATACTTTTGAAATCAAAGGCATTAATGTGTTCAATTCTATGTTAGAACTGATAAAAAAGTTATCAGAACCAAACATGTGTACTGATTCTTTCAATCTTCTTATCTTCTAATACTATTTTCTATTATTACTGTAATTGATAGTCTCAATGACCCTGGTCCAGCACAGGTCAAACTCCCTTGCTCATCAATGACCCTCTTTGATAAGGGTTGATCAAAATGCTGGCCACTTAAGAGAAATCGTATCACCTATTTCTTTTTGACAGTTAATTCTAATATGTCTGCTTCTTCAAACTATATTTAAGTTTTTTTACCATTAAGGAAATGTTCTCTATTATTTGAACTTCACTTCACAAAAAGTCAAACTACTATCAAAGAAACAAAAAGAAATTTGAATCTGTCATTATGAAAAAGGCTCATTCCGTGTCATTCAGTTTCATCAGCAGAAAAAATTGTTTTACTGATTTCATGACCATGGTCCTTATGTGAATATTAATCAGCATTAAAATAGCTTTACAAAGATATACAACTTGACCATATTGTGAAATATCAAAATGTTTTTATATGAAGTAGCAGATACTACATTCCGCCATTTTGAATTTTGCCCAGTTCTATAAAACGCTTGTAGCAACAGTTCTAGTGAAATGCCCATCATGAAATTTGGAATATATACTGTCATAAGATAGTCAAATCTTTTGTCAAAATTTTTAAAAAATTAAAATAACGTTTTTTGAGATAAGTCAGATGAAAGGTCAAGGTCAACTTTTTTATTTGACCTCTAAAAAAAGATATCCCTAGATAAAATTGTAGATCTATCCAAGTACAATAGAATGATATATGAATGAACTTTGTAGGCCCATAAACAACTGAGATATCATCTTTTAAATTTAGTCACTATTCACATTTTCGTAAAAAGGTCAGAGGTCATATCTCAGAACCCCTTGACCTTGAGATGTGTAACAGGTGCCATTCAATTCTTTCATGGAGATCTATAACTGTAGCAAATTTGAAAAAAATCCGAGTCGGACATGGTATTTGCCCCCACCAAAATTTGTTGATTTAACACGGAATGAGCCAAAAGCTTCCTATTCAGGACATGAAAAAAAAAATACTGAAAAGGAATGCTTTTAACTGATGCATTTGTTCCTAGTTTGGCTGGATCTGACTGAACAAAGGTTATTAGAATAATGGCTTTTCACCTCCATTAGCTTATCAATATTATTGATAACAAAATTATATGTGGCATCCATTGGTCTCAAGAGACCCTGGATCTGTACTCAAAAAGTTATGCCTCAGCTGCTGAGATGAGGTTGCCAGTTCCCTTTACAGAAGGACCTTCAGAATCCTCCTGTCAGTAGACTATTGCTTCTTGTGTTTTGCTGTCACAGTGAGGAGATGCTGGAGTGTCCTCTCCAGGGTTCAGGCATGGACAGAAATTTATGAGATCGGCAGTTGCCCAAGCAGTACGTCATATTTCTCTATCACCAATGTTGTCCAAGGAAAAAGTACAATGCAATGAGAACATTTATTGATACATATTCATACTTCCTGTACAACCTGGGTTACAAGTAGTAGTTGGTAAACAAAAATGTTGTTTCCCTTAAAGATAGCAAAAATACATGTCTAGTCAACATTGCCCAGTAGTAAATGCTACAAAAATTCAAAAAAGGACAATGAATGAAAAGACAATTATGAAAAGTGCTGCTACTAAATGAACATCTGAATTAATGTCATTGAAAACAATAACATTATACAAGAACCCCTTATAGTTGCTGTAAGTAGCAATGATGGAGATCACCTTCTATATATTTTAATAATAACCCCATTGAACATCATGCTGCACAAGCAGGAGAACCCAGTCATGACTGTCAGACAATTTCTGCAACCACATTACTCCTGACATCAGGCAACCTAACTTCCCAGACTGCAAGCCCCTTGATCGCTATGTGTGGGGCACAGTTGAGCGAGAGACCAACAAAACTCCTTGCAATACCAAAGATGAACTGAAGGCAAGGATTATGGCAGCATTCACCAAATTAAACAAGGAGACCATCCAGAAGAGTTGCAGGAGATTCCAAAATTGTCTGGAAGCTGTGGTTGAAGCCAATAGCAATTTTATTGAATAAATTTACTCTTTAGTATTTCAAGATATTTTTTGTGTAATTTTGGTAAATATATCTGTTAAAATGAGAGGTCAGTGTTATTTTCATTTTGGAGTAATTTAGAAGACAATTTATCCATCTCACATTGTACAGCATCACTTTCTTTTTGTTTGTCCCCATAATCTCTTTCATTTTACATTGTTGTAAAGTATCCAAACAAATTTTTTCAAATTGGCATTCTTTAGACCTTCCTTAGGCTGCAGCATTTTTCAGAATCAAAAAAATATTGATATTTAAATATAAAGATTTATTATCGATTTATCCTGTTTATAATATTGACACTGTGTCAAATTGATCCCTGACTTTTACAGCATTATAGACTTTTTCATTTGGGTGAGGTACAAAATGATTTCTCATTTAAATATATTCTTAATTTAAGATAAAAAAAATTATGAACTTCAAATGTCTGTGCATCTGTGCATGTGCTTCTTAATAAATAAAAATATTTTTCAATTCTGATAAGTGTCACAGCTTAAAGTAAGTATAAAGATTGCTAAATTACAAAAATTACCCCCCACACACACACACAATTTTTTTTTTTTTTAGTAGACTAGTCTGTTAAGCAGTGCCCACTTTGGATAGATTTGATGATTCATATGTTCTCCATAAATTTGGTAAATATTTTTACCTTTCTTAAAATAAAACAGCATTTGTTGAAAATGTTAATTTGATCCTATATTCAATGTTAAAATCAATAAACAAAAATGCACATTGACATAATAACTGTCATGATACAATCAAGTTACATCTGTTTGAATGAAAGTTATTGAAAAAGTTCTAATTGCAAAAAGGACAATAAGCTTTATGGCTAATCCAATATGCAGCACTATATATTGCATCTTATAGACTAGCAAATACTGTTTGTTTTTTTTTTTGTTTTGTTTTTTTTGCAAATAACTATTTAAAACAATTATTCTTCCTCCCACTTCAATAACAAGGGATAAAGAAAACATTTGCAGGTGATTTTCAAATAGGGAAGAACCTAAGGGATGGCAGAAATATGTACTCGGGTTTTTTATTTTTTTTTTTTTTTTTTACAATTATTTTTCTCCTTTGGAAATTGTTAAGCCTTTTCTCTTCACATCTTATTGCAATTTCACACTCTCTTCATCATATTATTTTTCTTTGACTTCATCTTTTACTTTTTTCTCTCTCTCTGCAATGATGAAAAAAATTTTAACACTCACCAATTCTTTCTCTTTTAATTTAATATGATTCAAATGTGTATCAATATTTTTCTTGTCAGGAGGACGAAGCTTTTTCTTATCTGTAAAGCAGAAAAAAATCTGTTGATTTTAAGAGCAAAATGAAATTTAGAACAAAATGAAATCAAGTTTAGAACAAAATAGTGATTTTTGTTAGATAAGGAATAGAGTTAAGATAATTTATATTGTAAATTCACCCAAACATGTACACTAAATGCCAATACAAAATTTGTCAATCTTTTCTATGTCCCACTGAACTTTGAAACATCATAAAAGAAAGCATGTTACCTGTAGCTAAATTTTAGCCAATTTTTGAATTTCGTTACAAAAATAGGTTATTGAAATATTTTATTAAAAAATAAATAAAATTGTCAAATTTCCCTAAGATATGTGTAATATATCGATTTTGTTAAAAACTGAGTTACTTCCCTTGTACTATATAACTTCATCGTTGAAGGAGAAAGAGGAAAGGGAAAAGTTTTGAGATTTTCTTACAATTTTTGATTTTCAATTTCTTTCGCGTTTAGATGAAGAGTTACAACATTAGTTAAAATATACAACAAAATCAAAGTCAAGAAGTTTTAGATCAGAAACAATCTTTTGTCCCTTATTATCTCTCAGGTTAGGTTCATATTCAAACATGCCTTCAAAATAAAACAAAGCCTGAATGTGAAATAACAAGAGAATATATTTTCTTGATGGCTTCAGTATTAATAGCAGTAAAATTTATGCATAGAATATGAGTAAACAACATAGCATACTATAAGTGAAAATTCAAGGTTGTAGGTAGTGATTAAATTTGAAACCAGATTTCTAGTTTTTTTTTTTTTTTTTTTAACCAATCCTAATCTATCATCTGCATCTACATAGCAAAAAAATAAAAAAAAAAAAAAAAGTACAGAGGGGTGCTTTCAGTAGAAAAGAAACAGAAAAAAAAGTTACAAATGACTAAGAAAACATCAAAATATCCTTCTTTACTTAAATGAATCTTTTTTTTTTTTCTTGTTATTATCCTCATTTATCATTGTCATGATTTTCAGTTGATCAATTCTCCAACCATCTTCAGAAGATTGTAGTGTGTAATGAATACACTTTAATGTCTCTGTCTATATTTCTGAGATGAGGTATTGTAATTATTTTTACACCATTTACAATGTTCGGACTGTTGTCCTCATCTTTGTTGCCATATTCACAACATTTCGGTGATTGTACACTCTGGCCTCTTCAGGTGATTGGAATTTCAAACCAAGCACTTTCTTTTGCTCGCCGAATTTTGTAATTCAGTGATTTGACCCAAAGAGTTGTGAGTTCAATACCTGTCTATAGCAGAGATAAACAAAAACTTGGAGAGTTGAGTCAAAAGGGAGATAACTTTTTTCTTTTTTGTTCTTTACTGGTCACCAGGAAAAAAATTCAGTAAGATTTGAGATCTAATTATTTAGTGCTTGAATTGTGCCAAGGTATCATTCTTGGGAGTCGCTAATCAATATCAAAGCATGTTTTGTTACATAAAGACAGAATATTAGGTAACTGAAACTGCATGAAGAGCTAAGTACCATTCAAATCATTATTGATCATTACTTGTCTATACCAGATATTTTAAAATTATCAGTGTGAAAAAGTAGCTAAAATCTAATGAAAAGCCTTAATATTCAAATCTAATCATTTTTACTTGTAGACTTATTGTTCAATTCCTGAACAAAGATAAATTTCATAAGTTTGTGAAAAAAAAATTATATAATAAAGAGCAACAGCATCAATAATAATTTTAAAATTCATTCTAAAAATGCTTTTTAAATCTAAAATTTATATGCTCTCTTTTACAAAATTCAAAATAAGTCTACAGGATTTGCTTAGTTTCACGATGCCAAACATCCATCAAAAACGTTATTTGAAATCTACTTTTAAATTTTACTTATATTTAATTCATTCTGAATTACTAAATTTAATAATTAAAATACAATTTACTGGTAATAATTTGCAGTATTTTAAAAATATTAATATAACCCACTTTTCCCACCCATTTAAAAAAATGAAAATTCATAGAAACAAAAACAAGTTAGATTTTATAGCTTAAGCTCATAACTGCAGAAGTTATATGCTGCTTTTTCTTCCTTGTTGAACAAACAAAATATGTTTTAAAATTAAAATATGTAATAAAAGTGGGCCCATGTTTGTTAAAGTACTGGTTAGAAATAAAATGCTTCAATGTAGTTTGTGCTTATTACAATGTATTCTAACATCCTTTATATCTGATTAATTTTATATTAGAAATCTTCAATAAAATTAAGAATGTCAAACTTTAAATATAAGATTATATAGAATAAAGAAATTGAAACTAAGAACATAAACATGCAAATATTTCCTAAGGTATTTCTTCTTATAGTCACAGTGCAAAATCTATGGAAAAGGCCAACAATAAAACATGCCTGTTGATCAATGTTTATTGCTATCAGCTACCAACAGTCACATTAAAAAATAGCTATCATCTTTTATTAACACTTGTTATACCACTAATCACTCAAACTTTTGTAAACAAAATGTAAATATTAAAAGAAACACCAATCTCCCTGTGCAAGTTTTTATTTACAGACATTTCATCAGTTTACTGAAAGGCACATTCAAAGATGTTTTAAAGTTATTTGTGAAACAAGTGAGAAATTTATACAATAATTTTGTTTACATAGCATTGATATTGCTTAAATATGTATAAAAATGAATGTATAAAAACAATTTTTATTCACAATTAAAACAGTACTTTTTAAGAATGATTCCTCAATTTTACTACTTCAAGAAAAGTCAAAATTATGGTGCTTGTCATTTTCTTTATGTGCTATTTTCTTTCATGAAGATGGGTGATCGTTGCTCTCTACATATTACTATTTCTGTTGTTGAAAGTAACTTTTGGATCTTTAACATCCATCTTTGTCGTTATTCTGTCATCCATTCATTCAAAGTCATTAAATAGGTTACTTGCTGCTTTGCCACTACTTCTCTTTCCTTCAATATGTCCTGTAAAATGTAAAATTCTACAGGCCTTCTTTTCTGTTTTATATCCGAGAAATTTCACTTGTCTCTTTGATTGTAATTATCAGTTCCTATTTTCCTTATAACTTCTTCATTAATCACATATTCTGTCCATGGTATTCTCGGTAGGGTGTCAATTTAATCATAATGTACTTTGTAAGATGAGTATAAGCTATTATAATATAGTGCTTCACAAATTAATGCTTCATACTTGAATAACTTGAGGATTTGGATACTTAAATTATAGTAACAACCTTGCAGAAAATAGCAAAATTTAATTGCAAGATTTCTATCTCCCAACGAACTTATTCAACCGAACATCCGTAAACACAAAATAGAGCTAATGAAATATTAAATAAGTCTTTAGAGTTACTTCCCCTTATATAAAAAAAACTCAATATTAAAGTATTACAATTGTTGTTGCGTTGCCTAGCGACATAGTTGTTAGTTGAATGAAGCAGTACACACACACACGGAAGTGGTTGGTATATATAACAAAAATGAATGAATGAATGAGCGAGTAAATTTATGGAAGAATGAGACTGTGCGTTTGCAAAAGGTGGAAGTAGGAAGTATTTTCTCTTCTGATTAACAAAAAGACATTGTAACATTGGCTTCTTCACTGTTGCTGCCGAGTAACACAACTAAGCAAAATTTTGGCGGGATTTTTGAGTGAACACACAAGCAAAAGACGCAGTTGTTAATTTCGACATGTTACCACCAAGCACCAACAAAATACAAGTTAACTTACTAAATTTGGCATGCTTCTTTAACTTTAAAGTTTAAACTTGTTAAAAAAATAACTATATAGGCAGATATACTAACAATAACATTATTGTTTTTTTAGAGAGAGTTACTTTTGTTACTTTGTAGAATGTCTGTTCGCATTCACTACTCCAGATTCAATTTAGCGCAGTTTTTCATTTACACAACCTTTGGTTAAAGTAAAGAATACCTGTTTACATGAGAGTCACAAGTCAAGTTCAAACTCTTTGTCGGTAGTTCAGAGAAGTCATAGTTCAAAGGAAGAAACGGACAAGTGACTAAAACTAAAAAGGGATATTGACTGGAAGAAATATAGCTAAACATGGAAAGTGGAATGAGAACAATCTATTCTGGTGGATTTAATAAAGAATTCGTTTCAAAATTTCTAGATGGTTACAGGGTACGACAGACATCTGAATAGAGCCAAAATGTGATTATAACCACCAAGATGAGCAAGCTAATAATCTGAAGAGAAAGGCAAAAATAACCATGTTTTTAACAAATACCTTTTTTCCCCCCACGGGTTAAATTTTATTAACTTTTCTTTTTTACTTATTCTCTAAGTAAATAAAATACCTGAATTAAAGATTTTTTTCTACTTACACAAACAAATCAAACAGTACTTGTGAATAAATGCAAACTTTTGCACATTTCTTGCATTTAAAACTAGATGACTCATTGTAATGTTAGTCCTGATAACGTGAGCCAACTCATCATGATTAGCATTCCGAACAGTGAAGAGGGGATGATTTGAAATTTTTTCACTATGTCAAGGTTGAGAAATAATAAATCTGATTGATTAGAGACTCTAAAAAGAGAGTTACATACGATATCTACATCAATTCCAATTTGCAAGTTTTGTACTTTAATAGATTGAAAAAGTTATTTCAGAACAAAATGAATTTGGGATCAAACATTAATAAACAGCTCTTCATAAGACTGTAAGACAGATTTTTTGAAAAAAAGACAGACAGGATTGATTAATCTTGCACTAGGTTAAAAAGGTATCATTCCAATTCCTTTTTCTCAGACTTGTATTTTTACAAAGTAAACACTGTATTGGGTGAAGCTCCAAACTAAAAATGGAAAAAAATCTTCCAATTCAAGTATTGCTTTTGAATGGAGAAACATTTTTTTTTTATCATCATCATCAGTCTCTTGACTGGGTGTGGTCATAAGATCACTACGCACCTTCAACTTCTATAATTCGGTAGGGTATTCCTTCATGTGTACTGTGTCTTGAACACAGTAGACTTGACGTAGCCCCTCCCTTTCTAGGCCGGACCGCAGCCAAAGACTTGAAGGCTCACCTTGGTCACTAGCACGTGGCCGTTGATTCCATCGGGGGAATCACCTGCTTATATATAATTTTAATTAACTATTACTGAGTATTTTTCTTTTAAATCAAGCTGTCTTAGAAATAATCTTCTGTAGTAGTCTGTTAACTGAAGCATTGTACTGATGAATGTTATGATATTTAACACTTAAATCATAAATGCAAATTCACCTTGCAAAAGTTCATTATATATATATATATATATATATATATATATATATATATATAAAGGGTACTTGTGGGTTATATGTTACTTAGAGCACCTTTTAATTTGTGTATCGATGATCTTTTATATGTGGTATTTAAAATGCTTTTTTTAATTGTTTTTTCTTTTTTTTTTCAGACAGCTAAATTAATCTTTTGGGATAGTATATTTTTGCACATCTGTTTTTGACAAAAAGACGGAAAATTGATTTCAAAAGCGGTGACATAATCCACAAGAAGAGTGCATATATATATATATATATATATATATATATATATATATATATGTGTGTGTGTGTGTGTGGACTCTCCCATTGTTTCCGACGTATGTGTGCCTTTCAGTTCAGTTTAAGGGGGACAATTTAATGAGTAAATTAAAATAATGCTTGACTTCAGATGAAATGAAAACGATACGAGAGAATGCTGAAAAGTTCATGGTTTGAACAAGGGATTAAAAAATAAAAGTTGATGTTTGAAAGTGGTTAAGCTAGAAACTTTTTAACACCTCTTTCTATTTGCACTCTTTCTTTATGGTCTATTCCCGTAACAAAGCATCTGAATAGAAGAGAAAGATCAAAGTGTAATAATAACTCAATACAATTGTTGCATAATCCATTTTTACAAGATCCTTAATGTAGTCTTAAGTTACTCAATGAGGTTTTTTGTGGGACGGGTTAAGCACTTTGGGTGAAACCTAATAATACAGATCTTGCTTAAGGTATCTATCAGTTTTGAATTTAGAGTCGCCTTTCTCCTTTGTCAAACCATGGTTAAACTGTACAGCCAAGTCTACTTTAACCCATAGTTAGTGGGGAGCTGGAATCATTTCATAACTTTCTCAAGGTTATTTACATGTAAGTGAATGTTATGAACTCGACTGAAATTCAAACTCAGCTCTCTGATTTCTCATTCTGAGAGCCACTGTTCATTACACCACCCGCACATCCCATCGCAATAATTATAATCAACATATAAAAGTTGTTAAAATAAAGTTATTTTTATCTCAATCTATCATCAATCTCTCGTTGAACAAATTGTACACAAGTAGAAAATAATCTTTCTTTATAGATTTAATATCTATTATGAAGAAATCTATAAAGAAAGGTTATTTTCTATAAATAGCATTATCAATCACTCCTATTTGTATAATAATAAAGTCAATCTACTGGTTGGTATGTTATCAGTCATTAATAAACAGTTCTTCATAAGACAGATTTACAAATTTGAAATAAAAAAAAAAAAAAAGATTGATTCTTGTACTGGATTACAATAAAAAGGTGTCATTCCAATTCCTTTTTTTTTTCTCGGACTGCTATTTTTTTTTTTTTAACTCGAAAAAATGATGAGTAAATAAAGACTAAAGAGCAATACAGTACATTTAGTACAAGATATGTCTTTGTGATAAGCATGAGATGCAGTGTATGAGATAATAAATTTAAAAGTCCAAACTATCAAAAGCGAAGTTTATCATAAACTTCAAAGAGAAAAATAAATAGACTACTAAAGCGACACAAACTGAGAAAAATAAAATATGTTGTAAAAATGCTATACTTATGAAACAAAAAGAGCAGACTTCCAAAAAATTGTCGTTTAGATTTTTTTACCAGTATGTGATTTTTAGTAGTAGAAATTATTTTCTTCAAAAAATGGATTGATTATCCCATACCTAGCCACAATGTTTTTTAATGACATGCAGAAGATTAAAAAAAATAAACTTTCTTCATTGGCTACACTTTTCTTTTTAGTTTTTACAGATAAGAACAGAATTATGGGTTAGAAAATATGCTTTCTTTAATTAATAGATATATTTCATAATGATAATGAATTAAAGCTTAAAGATGAAGTTAAACTAGTTTATCTTTTTGCCAATAGACACAGACATGGAAACGAGGTTTAAAATGAATCCGTTTTTTTTATCCAAACTACACACACGTGATATTTCGCTCATTTTACAACTGACTCTTTCTAACAGCTATGTCAGGTAATACTTTCCGTGACACCAATAAATATCCAAGATAAATAACCTTGACAATAAACTCAAAACGAGGAAGGTCAAGGTGTTATTCACTAATGTCAGCAATAAGTCCAAATATATAGAATTGCTGCAAATAATGCCTGGTAATGTGTGTGTGTGTGTGTGTGTGACAATTCAAAAAGAGAAATTAAAAATAAAAGCGAAATAGTAGAACAATTTACTTCATGTTAAACAAGATAATTTTAGTCTTTGGGGTAATTACCACCAACGCAGTGTTGCTATAGTAACTATATGCAAAACATTTTTTGACCGTAAATCTCAAATACAATTGCGAATGGAACTTTTTAATAATAATGATAATAATGACAATGGTGATTGTAATCATTGGCTTCTTCATCATTACAATGTAATGATGAAGAAGCCAATGATAAAAATTGAAAAATCCATGGATAAATGTTCCAGTCTGAGATTAGCAACTTCAGTTTTAGAAAATGGGATGAGGGGGAATATTTCGGGGTTGTTGTCATCCCTGTTATAATTGTTTCGTAAAAGAAACAACAAAAACAAAATATACCATAAAAAGAGAGGTTCGCACGTGCGGCCTGTTAGTTTTACTTTTGTCAATAACCCGGTACGGTACGTGAAAGGGAGAAGTCATACCATATTTGGAAGTGGGTCATTCATTCACTCAGTCATTCAGGAAGAAGAGGCGAACGATGACAAATCTGGGTCGAATGAACACACACACATACCGCTTCAAAGCAATTCGCATTTTATTCAGAGATGCGTGAAGCTCATAAATAAATAAATTAAATATTAACTTAGGTAATTTCCAATCTTAGTTTCGTTTTTTTTTTTTTACTGTTCAATTTATTGCTTTTTTTACACTAAGGTTTGTTTTTTTTTTTACTCGAAGCTTTTGGAGATAAGAATTTAAATTAATTTAATTTTAAGTTGATAACTTAAACTAAACACTAAACAGTGATTCTGAAACATTTTATTTTTTAAATTAATTCTTAACTAATTTTCTTTCATTTTGTGATCATAATGAATGTTTTGTCGTGTGTTGTTTTTATGAAAAATCATCGTTTTGGTTTGTTTTTAAAAAAAACTCCAAAATAATGTAATAATTGTAATTAATATAAATTTTTCGCATGTAATTTCGAATTTTTGAAGGTAAATATTCATAAATAAACATTTTATTTTTATCAAAGACAACAGAATATAAACTTCTGGTCATGCTTCATGCAAACCAAAAATTATTAGAAATCCGAAAAATGTCAGTTTTTTTTGTGGGGGGGGTTAAATTTTTTTACCCCAAATTCATTAAAGTCGATGAAAAAGAATTATTTTAATTTTTAGAAATATATATATTTAAAAAAATATGTTCATTTTTTCTATAAATACCGAGTATTGAGATGGATAGATAAAAACGGTTGTTTGTGTGGATAAAATCGATTTTTTTCATAGAATCTACAATTAAAAAAACACTTATTCGAATTCTAGCGTAAGTCTGATTTTTTTTTATCTGGAAGAAAGAAATATACATTGATTGAAATTTCGCCCATTTTTCCTTTTGTGATGTAAAACTTTAGTAAAACATAAACGAGAATTGGAAATTTCGTTGGGAAAATAAATGAAAATAGACATTCGCACCCACCCCACCCTCCACCACGCAAACATGATGAAGAAAGAAGACTCATTTTATTTTAAATTCAGTGCAATCTCTTAGGTAAAGTAAGAAGTGTGTGTGTGTGGGTGTGTTTAACAGTTTTAAAAGATAATTTTCATAAAAATCGAATCAAAATGTCTGTGTAAAATTTACATTTTGATTCGAATTTTTAACGGCCTATGTTTATTAATTTACAGTTACACTGTAGTGTAAATTAATAAACATAGGCCGTTAAAAACAAAGGCAAATCAGTGACATCAATCAATCAATACGATAGTCTCTTACTCACACATGTTGCTAAATTACCAAAGAAAAATTCCAGCCGATCCGATTGTAAATTATGTTTAGTTTCTCCAACTGATAATCAGCGCAAATTTGCAAAAAACGTTGTACATTTCGTCAGCAAGGCATGAAGACAACATCACTATTGCGTGTGGTCAGCAACCAACAAATAAATGTAAACAAGCCAACGGAGAAAATCCACGTGTAACGATTCTAGTCAGCAGGCAATCGTAATACTATCACCGTTAAGGAGAGGAAGATGCTTTTTTTTTTCTTATCAGTAGGGACATTTGGAGTTGCCCATGCTAAAATAATTCCAGTGAACAAACATTTGATTAAAATGCTTTCCTTGCACTACAGTGTAGTGTAAGGAAAGCATTTTTAATCAAATGTTTGTTTATAATTAAATTACGGAAACGAAAATTGGTCGCGATTCTACTAGCAAATATTTTTAAATGTTTAAAAAGGAATCTTCAATGAACTTGATATTTTAAGAATATGTGTACTGCAAATCAAATCAAAAGGTAGCTACTCAATTTTCTTGTAATGAAGTGATAAATGATGGAAAAATCATTACTACACCTGAATTGTTCCAATTTCTAATAAAAAGAAAAGAAAAAATTATTTTGTAAACATCTAATTTATTGCCTATTTATTATTTGTTATTTAAAAAAAATTCAAATACATTTAAAAAATTCAATACATTTCTTTACACCTTTATTGAAATGTATAAAGTTTTAGTTCTGACTGAGTTTATAAATTTCAGGTTTACAAACCTGAAATTTATAAACTCAGTCAGAACTAAGTACACGGAGGTCCATACCGAGCAGTGACAGTCTGCTTCATGCTTGAAGACAAGAAGGAGAACCCAATCATGGCTGCTAGACAATTTCTGTGACCACATCACCCCTTACATCAGGCCACATAACTCCCCAGATTGCAAGCTCCTTGATCATTATGTGTGGGGTACAGTTGAGCAAGAGACCAACAAAACTCCTTGCAACACCAAAGATGAACTAAAGGCAAGGATTATGGCAGCATTCACCAACTTAAACAAGGAGACCATCCAGAAGAGTTGCAGAAGATTCCAAAGTTGCCTAGTGGCCCTGGTTGAAGCCAATGGTAATTTTATTGTATAAATTTACTATTTAGCCTTTCAAGATATTTTTGTGTAATTTTGGTAAATATATCTTAAAATAAGTTTTTGTAATGCGTTTCATTCTGATGAAGTCCTAACAGATGAAACATGTCACAAAAACTTCTTCCAATTTCACATTTTATATATATATATATATATATATATATATTAGTCCTGGTCACAATTATTGGCACCCATGAAATTTCAGTACATAATATCACCTGAAAAAAAAAAAAAAAAAAAAAAATCTAGTGACACAGTTTTGGTCCATTGACAATTCATGGTTAATAAAGTGCACCAGATGATAAAACAAGTTTTAAAAAAAGCATTAAGAGAGAAAAAAAAAAGAAAAACTGAAAGATTGCTGTGACTCTTAACAAAAAAAAAAAAGAAAAGAAAAGAAAAAGGGGATAAAAAACTATTTTAACACACCTACGCTAAATCAGAAATTAGAATAACACTTTGTCAGTGCCTACATAATAGTTTTTTTTTAATCATTTCACCCCAAGCAAAGCAATAAAGCTACTAAGAAATAAAGGGTTACTAAGTGTGAAAAAATATGAGAAACATAATAAGAGAGAACAATAAAAGAACTGGAACTAAGACAACAACTAACATTGCCTGCAAGTTTTTGAAGATCAAAGTGGAATGGAAAGCAAGAAACCAATAGAGAGTTCCACAAACAAGTGCACATAAGAAACTGTTAGCATAGAACTTCTGCTTGCATCAAGCCATTTCAACTGTAAAATGATGAGACCAAGCTACCAATAGTACTACACTTAATTTCATAAAGATGAGGTATCAAAAAGAAAAATTATCAGAACAATTACCAAAGTACTTACGGAAAAGGCATGGGGAAGCTACATTATGGCGGTGGAAAACTGCCTGAAGCCAAGATACCAGGTGAGGACCAATAAGATTGCTGATTCTTCTTTGGATTTTAATAAAAAGTCTCTAAATACATAGCAGAAGTACCAGACCAGATGTGACACCAACATTCAATGCATGGAAGAATGCTAAACTTATAAATGTGTAAGATTTTGCCAAATTGTCTAGCATGACACATTGAACCAAATTTCCTAGCAGCAGACCTAGCAAGGGATTCAATATAATCTTTCCACTTCATGTCAGCAGAAAAATGTTAGCCAGAAAAGGTCCAATGAATCACTCTCCTGAAGGTTAGCATCAGCCATAATGATGGAAAGCAAAAAAAGGTTCCCTAAGACAATTAAAAGAGAGCAGTTTCATTTTGAAAGCATTAAAATCAACAAGCCATTTCTTGCCCCAGTTAACAGATTGTAGATCATTTTTTTAGATCAGCTGTAAATGTTACTATAATAAACTAATCACTTACCATTCATTAAGACAGGAATAAATAGTTGTATCATCAGCATAGATACTGAGTTGAGAACTGATGACATCAAGAAAGTCATTGATGAAAATTAGGAACACCATAGGTCCAAGGCTATAGCACAGGGGGACATCCACATTAATACAAAAGGATCTAAAAGAGTAGACTTTCAAGAGAACTTTCATTTCACAATTTGATAAGAAAGATTGAATCAGATCAAAAATTCATCCAGAAATACCATAAGCTTGTAAAGAAGACCCTGTTAATCATCTTTGAGCTATCCAAAACAACAGCCTGGGCTTTAACATTCTTATCTAAAGCTCGACAGTCTTTTAACAATAGCCATTAACAAAAGCGAAAGACATTGCTGGTCTAAAAGAAAACTCTGCAAGGTGAGATATAATTGATTAGGGCATCTAGTACTTAACAGAGTTAGAATGTTAACAGGCTGATAGAAGGAACAGATTGTTTGCCAGAGCTCTTAAAGACAGGAACTGCAGAAAAGAATTTCTAACAAACAGCAAGACATTTATTGTAGAGTTTAGAGAGAACATGAGCACATTTCTTAATGACTTTTGCAGGGATACCATCAAGTCCACATACTCTCTGGGAAGCCAGTTTAGAGATGAGGTCAGGAACTATGAATGGAGTTATATGTTATATGCATATCACATAGTAGAGACTAAGTTCTAAGTGGAAAGATACTCCCAATGAGTCAAGAGTAGAATTGGAAGAGAATTTATGAGCAAAACATTTTGCTTTATCAACTGAAGATGATAACACCTCATATTGAGTGAAGAGAAGAAGAATTTGCTCTTATTTAACACACTAATACAGTGCTGCCAGTAGTCACATGAACTAAACTTGTTAGAGGCTATACAGTGCCTCATTCTATCAGCAAAACTTAGCCATGTTTTCAATTATTACAAGAAAGAAGTGTCTATTGTGATCAGAAATATCACATTGGTACAGCTGGAAAAAGTAATTACTATGGACCAAGGAGAAGATTGTGGTTTCACCTGGTTTTGTAAGAAGGCACTTTAATGCAAGAAGAAATTTCTATGGCACAGTTCTCAATAAGATGGTTAAAAATTTTACTACAAAGGGCATTGCAAATAAAATCATGAAATAAATTCCAATCAGTATGCTGATAACAGAAAGAAGTCTTGTGAATAGGAGTTTCATGTCTAATAGACAAGTCAAAAAAATATTAACAGATACTACAGCCTGATACAATTTGTCAATTTGATAGAATTGTGATGCTCAACCAGAGCCAGAAGAGAAAGTAAGGAACAAATCAAGTAAAAAAGCAAGTTGATCAGAATTATGGAAATGAGTAAAGAAATCCACTATTTAATGGAGAAACTAAGCAATAGAAAAATTGAAAGTCTGAATACCAGCAACATCAGTAACATTAAAACGATTAAGACACTTGACATGATAAGCATTAAAGTCACTAAACACAAAGATATTTGCAGATGAAAGTAGAGAGAAAGCCATTTCTATACTGTCAGATATTTTGTCTAATATGTTACAGTTCTGAGAAGGAGGGCAATAAAAGAAAAATAGATAACTAACAGAGTGTAATAAAGAAAATCGAAAGCATATCAAAGAATCATCCAGGGACTCAAGAGACAATACCCTTGTCATTGAAAGATTTCCCCAGTTATTAACACTAAGGCCATACATATACATCCTAAAATCTTTTAGATGAAGTGAAAGATAGCCTGCAATAGACAATTCATTAGTAGTAATAGAAAAGTTTAAATCAGTTTGCAAAGCACTAAGATATCTGGAGATTGTATCAAGATAAAAGATTCTACACTACAGGAATTGGTACGAATCCACAAATATTGGAGAAAGAAAGGTTGAGAGAAATATGTGAAATTTGTTAGTTTACTTATATTTCTTTTATAATTGTTACTGTCACGAGAAGATTATTTTAATTTTTAAGGAGAAAAAGGTCAAAATAATTACCACTCTCAATCATCTATGGTAATAAAATCCAGCCAGGAGGTGGCTAAGACTAAAGCATAATGTAGCCACAGGGTTACCTACCTGAAATATATGCATGATATAGCACTGCAAATACCCTGATATTATATGCCTGTTAACCAGAGAAGCTACCAAAGAGTTTGGATCCTTGCTACCAGTCGGGATGCAGTAAGCAGAAAACTGTCCAAATGAGAAGTTGCAGCCACTGATCAGTCAGATTACCAGCACTTAAGACAGTTAAGTCATTATGGCCAAAAGAGAAAGAAACTGGTAAACCAGATCCTAAACAGAAGGACTAAAGATAAACCCCTACCCCTGTTCAATAAACACAAAAGGAGTACAAACTGGGTGATAGACAAACCTGTTCACAGCGCAAGAGGTTGGGTACTTTTATTAAGACACCATCTCTAAAAAGGTTATCAAACAAAGCTCTAGAATTCTTTCAGGCCAAGGAAGAATTACTAAATTATTAAAACCTCTTAAGGTTACCCACTCCCAGAATTTGAAATCTAAGGAATATTAACATGATAGTAGATCACTTGAATTTCTAGTACAAGATTCAAATTAAAAATAATTAGGTTTAACTAAGTCAAAGAAAAAAATAATTAGAAAATTAAGAACTTAATGAATTTCTATTTTCATTAAAAAAAAATTTCACAAAAGACTTCATTACCTTAAGACATTCCAAAATGAAGTTTGATTTCTGGCAAGTTTGATCTGACAGAATATACAATGTTAATTAATAGTAGTAGTATTATCAGTTGGCAAAATGAAGTTTATATGGGAAATAACACCCCCACCAACAGTTAAACATGGTAGAGGATCAATAATGCTGTGGGACTGCTTTTCTGCATCTGGTAGTGGAGATTTTAACCATATCACAGGAATCCTAAAATCTGAGGATTACCAAGGGATTTTAGAGCAAAAGGTGGTACCCAGTGTAAGAAAATTGGGTTTGAGTTGAAGGTCATAGGTTCTCCAGTAAGATAACTCAAAGTAAACATCTAAAAGTGCAGAGGTATGGTTGAAAAAAATGGACTGTTTTAAATTAACCATCAATGAGTCCTGATCTCAATCCCATTGTATAGGGTCAGCTTCATCTGCCATTGGGAAAGAAATCTTGCAAATGTTAAAGAGCTTGAACAAAGTGTAAAGGAAGAGTGGAAGAAAATACCAGCTGAGAGGTGTAAGAAGCTTATAGATGGCTATCAGAAACATCTGAAAACAGCCATCACTGCAAAAGTGGGTACAACCAAATATTAAGGAAGGATCCCTTTATTATTGTTCATGTTATTTTTTTTCCTTTTTAAAATTACAACATATCAGTCGAAAATGATTTTGTTTAGTTAAATTACTTTGGACAACTAATTAAAAAATTCTGATGCGATATATATATATATATATATATGAGAGAGAGATGGGGCTGTCTTGGTTTAATTTCCCCATTCTGGATTCTATAGACATTGAGTATTATAGATTTTTCGTAGGCTTGGTATGGGTAGGACCGGTTGTAAGACTTTCTTTCACCTATTACATAATGTATTCTGGTGTGTTATATATATTTAACACACCACAATAAATTAATAGGTGAAGGGGTGTGTGTGTGTGTGTGTATATATATATATATATATATATATACACACACACACACACAAAAAGGAAATAGAATATGCAAAGGAAAGTAAGAAATAATTATTCATACACATAACACAAATGTTTTGGCAAAAGTATAGATACTTTTATATTATCCTCATAGGGCAGACTATATTAGAGGTAGTTTCACCCAACACTGCAAATTGCTACAAAACCAAAACATTAACCTGAAAACTCAAGTCATGTTCTTAAATAGACTCATCAGATCGAGACTTTCATATGGATGCTTTGCTGTATACTGAAGAGTTTCCCCCCTCAACTGAGCAGGTTCTATTTATACTCGCGGACATCATATCTGCTCCCTCCTTTGTATTCAGATTGTTTCCTCTCTTCTTCCGAACTGCTGCCTGCATACCTTTGGGGTTTTTCTTATATGGCGTTTTGGTCGTCTTAGGGCTATATGCTTCTTCCTTCTCCTCCTCGCTTTCTCTCTCATGTTCTATATTTTTCTGCTCCCCAAGGTCGTCGTTGAAAGGGAAGTCGTCATCCCTTGGTTGTTGGCGAGTCCTATCTTCGAGGATTCTTTTCATTTGTGATGTGTGTCGTAAAATAAGTTTGTCACCTTGCATTATTATTGCAGACTCGTCTCTGCATTCTTTTACTCTCCACAGTGTTGGGTGGTAAACTGGCGTTAGCTTGTTGTGTTTACTTTGTTTAAGTAGCATGACATCTCCAGGTTCTATGTTAGTTTGTTTAGCTTTATTTTTTTGATCTGTGTGATTTTTCAATCTGTCTTTCTTTTTTGTCTTTGCTGTTCTCCAAGCTTGGTTTTCAGGCCTCTTTTGTAATCCTGGTATGTTGATGTTTACTTCCCTACCCATGAGTAGCTTAGCTGGAGTTTCTCCCATCATGGCATGTGGACTATTTTGGTAATACATTAGGAATTTTCCTAGATGTTTTCTCCAGTCCTTTCTTTCTGTGTTCACCGCCTGAATGGCTTTCAACATGGTTGCGAAGAACCGCTCGATCTCTCCATTAGCTTGGGGATGATAAGGGGTCACCTTTCGATGTAAGATACCCCATTCTTTGCAGAAGTGCTTAAACTCTGAGGACATGAACTGGGGTCCATTATCTGAAATGATAATCGCCGGAATGCCATGTGTATAGAAACACCTTTGGATTGTTGATATTATTGTATCAGTCCAGGTGGATGTGGTAACAAATGCCTCAGGCCATCTTGATCCCGCATCGATTATTTCAATTACATAATTCCCGCTAGGGAAAGGCCCACAGATGTCTACATGGAGTATTTCCCAGGGGCCTTTCAGTTCAGCCATATGCACCGGACGGTGGTTTCCCTTAGAGTCTAATGTTGTGCACGGGATACATCAGCTCATGGCAACCTCTATGTCTTTGTCTATATTGGGCCACCATACTTTAGTTCTGAGCAGAGCTTTTGTTTTCATTATCCCCATATCTGTCTCATGCGCCAATTTCAGGATTCGTTTCTGTAGGTTTTGGGGTATGATGATTCTGGCTCCGCATATGACTACGCCTTGTTTTGTTATCAGTTCATTCCTCACATGTTTAAAGGGTTCTGTTAACTTATTGGTCCAGTCGTTTTGTTGTATTGCCTTTTTCACTGCTGTGACGGTTGGATCCCGCTGAGATTCCTCCATTATTTCCGATAAGGTGATTGATTTTGGAATGCTGTTAGCTACAACCGTGTTGATAAATCCTTCAGCAATCTCTTCTTCGGGTGAGACTACTTTTTGATACTCCATAGGTTGCCAAGAGAGTATGTCCGCCAGCTTATCTTTATCGTTAATGTGTTTTATTGTATAATCATAATGTTGTAGACATGAAATCCATCACAAAATTCGCATGGAGAGGTTACCTTTAGGATTGAAGATAGTTGTTAATGCTTGATGGTCAGTCATTATAAGAAAGTTCTTTCCATAAAGGTAAAAGTGGAATTTTTCGCAAGCCCATACAATTGCTAGGGCTTCTTTTTCTAATTGACAGTACCGGTGTTCGCCTTCGGTTAGAGTCCTGGATGCGTAACTGATGGGGATGAGTATCCCTTGTTTGTTTTGGCAAAGTATTGCTCCTAGTCCCACGGGACTGGCAACTACTATAACAGATGATTGTAGTTTTGGATCAAAGTGCATGAGCGATTTGCTCTGAATAACTGCATTCTTCAGCATGAGAAAACAAGATTCTTTTTCCTCCGTCCACCGCCATTCCATGTTTGCTCGCGTTAACTTTAACTTTTTTAATGGTTCGCTGAGTGTTGCCAGTCGTGGAATAAACTTTGCGAGGTAATTGATTAGACCTAAGAAACTATGTATATCCTGGACATTTTCAGGGTTTTTGAAATTTCTGATTGCTTTTATTTTCGAGTCAATCAGTCTGATCCCTGTATTGGACACTATAAAACCATGGAATTCGATTTCTTCACTATGGAATATTCTTTTGTGCTCTGCAATTGTGAGGTTGTTTTCTTTCACTGTGCCTAATACCATATCTAGGGTTCTGTTATGTTCTCTTGTGTCTTTGCCCCAGATTAGAATGCCGTCTGCCCCATTGCAGCAGTTAGGGATTTTCTGAAGGATTTGTTGAAGCAATCGTTGCCCTTCTTCAGGTGCAGATATAACCAGTACCTTATATCAGTAGATTCCAGAGTTGCATGAAAAGGTAGTGATGTCCCTAGATTCAGGATCCAGTTCTATTTGCTGATAATAAGAGTTTAGGTCGATTTTTGAGAAAACGTTTGCATTTCACTCAGTAACTGTTGGTATTTGATAGCAAGTGCGTTTCACTGCTTTATTTGCCACACGTAAGTCAGCACATATTCTAATTTCTCCGTTTGGTTTCAGTACTGCTACTAACAGCAAGACCCACAGAGTGGGTCCTTCCACTCTTTCGATGATATCATTTTCTAGCATTTCATTGATTTTTTCCTCTATTGCTTGTTGGATATGAAATGGTGTCCGTCTTGGCGGTTGTGCAACAGGTATAACATTGTCGTCTAGTCTAATTTTGAGTGGGAAATTTTTCATTCTTCCTAATCTTTCCAACGAGAGTAGGTGTCGATCTAGAATTTCTTTTGTTGATTTCAGGATACTTTTTGTTGTAATTGATTTCACCTGTGGGGTGGTGATAAACCCTACTTTGATGCTGGCCCGCTTACTTAATGTTACCACTTTGATATGCCTTTGTAACGATTACTTTGTGGGCTTTTCTTCTGGGACCATTTGTCAGTGTTGTGAAAAATTCTCCTCTTAGTGGTAATGGAATATTCCCATAGGCTTTTGGTTTACAATTTGTTTCTTTTAATGTTAAGTTTGGCCGTACTTTAAGGATTTCTTTAAATGTTTTGCTGTCGATAAGGTTGATGTCTGCTCCAGAATCTATTAATATTCCAACTGGTATGTTGTCAATATGGACAATTTCACTATCTACTGAATGAATAGGTTTCACCTGAAAAACAAATGCCTGGCTGTCTAAATTATTCAGATTCGTCGATACTGGTTGGACGTAATTGTGTCCGTCTGACATCTTCGTTTTCCCTTTACCACTGTTCCTTTTTTTTTAAGCATGGTTTTCAAAGTGATTTATTACTCCACAGTAGTTACATTTTTTCCCAAATGCTGGGCATTTTGTTTGACCATGTATGTGGTCAGAGCCATTACACCTGTAGCATTTTGTAACAGTTTTTAATGGGTTGTTGTCCATGGATAGTTTCCTATACCCACTGTTATCTTGTTGTTGTTGCTTGTAATTTTTCTTTCATTCTCTTCTATTTGCTTAGCTTGTGTTTCAGTGGATTCAAATATGAATGCTCTTTGAAGTGCTTCCTCTACTGTTAAATCAGTTTCTTTCAAATACACACAGCGTAATTTGCTTGACGAGCATTTTTCTATTAATTGGTCCACTATAGCCTTGTCCAGGTTGTATTCGCCAAAGTTGCATTTTGCTCCTTGTATGCATAGATGGGTGACATATTCATGTGTTTACTCCCTGTTTTCTGACTAAGCATCCTGAATTTATGTCTTTCAAAGACTATTTGTTTTCTGGATGAAATATTCGTCCAGTGCTATTTTTGTTGTTTTGTATGTAGGCTCTACTTGGTCTGGTGGTATCTCCGGTGTTAAGGTTTTGAGGATATCTTTCAGTTTCTTTCCCCCGTAAAATCGAAAAAGTGATAGTTGTCGTTTATCATCTGTTATATCAAACACTGTAAATGCGTCTTCGATATGTTCACTCCATTCTCTCCATGCTTGCTTCTGGTTGGAGTCTTCCCAGTCTAGGGGCTCTATTGTTGGCATAGAGAGAGCCATTTCTTTTGAAATAATTTGTTATTTTCGAAGTTTGTTACTCGTGTTGTTGTTGAATTTGAGTACTTTTTTTCTTTGCTGTTGAGGGGGTAATGTTTTGTTAATTCGAGGTTTTACTCGTGTTGTTGTTGAATCTGAATACTTTTTTTTTCTCTTTGCTGTTAATTCGAAGTTTTACTCGTGTTGTTGAATTCGAGTATTTTTTTCTTTGTTGTTGAGGGGGTAGTGTTTCGTTAATTTGAAGCTTGTTAAATTGTTACATCCTCATCGCCAGGTTTGCTGTCTACTGAAGAGTTCCCACCTCAACCGAGTGGGTTCTATTTATACTTGCGGACATCACAGATGCTATGTGTGGAGCCAAATCTGTTCAGAAATATCTAAACTGTCAGCTGTATACATCCATTTGATCAATGGTTAAAAATGTATTTAAGCAAGTGAAGCTTATGGATCTTGGTAAAGACCATATTTCTTCAAACATTGTGGACCGATGCTATAGAATAAAAAAAAAAAAACTGTACAAAATAACAGAAACCACTACATGAGGATTTTCAACAGCAGCAACAATTAAAATGTAACTTGAAGAGAAAATAATGATATAACCAAGATGTTAACATTCCACACTACATGTGAATGTGTGTGTGTGTGTGTGTGTGTAGATACACAGATAATGTAATGGTTAGCAGCTTAGAATGTGCAATCATTAAAATAACTTTCCTTATCTTTGTTGTTTTTATCACAATGCTTCAACTCCATCTATTCTGATTTTTCTCAGGAGATGCATCCTGTAATCCTTTAGCAACACTTTATATATATATATTTCAGCTTAAATTTATTACATTTTGTGTATCTATGCATGTACATATAGTAAAATAGCTAGAGTTTTCAATGTATAATACAGAGCTTTACATGTTAATTTTAAATATTTTGTATATTCTGAATTCTTACCCATCTGCAGCTGTCAGTTTCCTACATATGCAATCATCAGGTGATGCAGTAAGGATATCATACATACACACACATATTTCATTTTACTTAAATGTTATATTAGAATCTGTAAAATTTAGTCAAACAAAAAGAATTAAGATTGTTCAAATAAAAATTGGGTAAATACTTCTATTACCATCTGTTAAAAAACACTGAATTTTCTTTTAATTAACATTTGTAAAAACTGCCTCAAACTCCAGCTTGTCAAAATCAGGTGTGTATTGAAGATGTGTTCATGAAATGTATCATTCACTGAAATCCATTTTTCATTTCACAATAAACTTCATCCATGTCAGCTTGTGATCTACTTGTCAATGTTGCACATATGTTCTAATATTGTGGCTTTTACTCTGTATATGTCAATAGTTCTTAAACAAAATCTATCTAGTGATGAAGAGACCAAAAAAGAACCAAGAAAATGAAAATTTTAAATGAGAAACTGCAGATTTTAGATAAACACCTGGAAAAACTCTGGCTGTATAAATGGTATATGCCATACAAAGAGAAACAAACTGAACGAAAATACAAAAGAATCCAGAATCCACATTATAAATTATACGGATTAAGAATATTAGTGAAGTGATATAAAAAAAAAAAAGACAAATAAAAAAGGTAATATTTAAAATAGGAAAGCAAACAATAACATCAATGGACAAGGAAATGAAAGAACTCAAAACAGAAACCATAGTATAGGCAATGTATGACAAGACCAAACAATGTGCAGATTTCTACAAATATAATAAACAGAATCCATGTAATGAATTTCAATGACTGATTCAATGATAACAATTTAACACTATAACAATTTAAAGCAGTTGTAGCTTCCAATAACAATGTTGCTTAAATATCAACCTGGTTTCATTTATAGTGCCTGAAATGAAATAAATTAACTTTAAACAACTTAAACAAGGTTTTTGTTAATTGTAACAGTTTTTGCGTAAGTATTTAGATATAAATAATATTTGCAGTTATTAGAGTAAGAATACAGATATTCACAATTGCATATGCACATGAAATATATTGACATATGAGCATCAAAATCAAATTCTTAGCTTCTGACTTCAGATAAATAGACACATATTCTCTTATAACATGAAAGATTTTTATCAATGTTTTTAACATTGAAAATTACCTATACTTGAGATTATCTAACAATCATTCCTTTGTATATGTTATAAAAGATTTTAATCAGTTTAAGAGAGATTATATATAGTTTAGCCCTATTAAGTTTCAATAAAACCAATTCAGTTTTTACTTTACCATTTAAAATTTGTTTAATTCATGTTCTAAATTTATTTTGGGTTCCTAATTCCAAAAATTCTCCGATTTACATCAATTTTTATTATTCCCTACTTTTGGGATCGCACAAAACATCACAACTTTTTGTAATCTATTTTTGTTCTAGGGCTTCCCTACTCCTCAAAATTGCCACAGAAAAGCTTTTTTGACCAAGGAATCAAAAAAATGCTATTTAAAAAACAGCTAAAAATTAATCAATTTTAAGTTATTAATGATTTCTAATTTTTAAGATCAATAGGGGGGAAAATCCCCATGTGGCAGTGCACTTATGACAAAATTTTATATATATATATATATATATATATTGAAGATTATTTGTACCAAAAAGATAGTTTGGTTATTTCTTACTTTGCTCAAAATAGAAGCTACAAAATTAATTAAAATTTTGCACTTTTATGTTTTAAGTGTTTCTGTTCAGCCATTGAATAAGGCCTATACAGAGCAAAATAACTGTCAGAGTAGAATAGAAATAATTTGATACTTTATCTAAACACTCATATGTAGCAAAATGTCAGGCTAAATACATAAAAACGAAGATAGAAAATTTAGCAAGAAATGAAGCCATTATTCTAGGCAATTTTGCAGAAAACTATCAATTTATAATTTAGGATGAGGTTCAAGGATATCATTGGAATAAAATGTATTGCACTATATGTCAAGTCATCATTTACTTCATTAACAGTCATGGTGTTCTCTCCCACGATTCTCTGCTTTGTTTCAGATAAAAACCACCATGAAGTACAAAGATTGTCGACAGAGTACATTAACAAATATTTCAGTATTGAAAAACTATATTTTTTCCAATGGTTGTGCTGGGCAATACAAAAATTACATTAAGCAACAAATCATGATAAGTCACCATGTGATGGAATTGGAGGTTTTGTCAAGAAGCATGTTGCCAAAAAAAGTCTATAGAAGCCATTAAGGAATCAAATCCTAGGCACTCCTATATGATTGTAGGATAGATCTTCTGAGATTCAAGTTTTTGATATTGAGCAGTCTTGTATGTTAACTGGTCAGGATCAATTGACAGAATATTTTGAAATGAGTAAGACTGTTCCTGGAACAAGGAGCAGTTATCATTTCATTCAAATGTCAATGACAAAAATTTCTCATAAGCTCACAAGTAAAGATGAAGATGTACTATATACATTTGACTTTTGTAAGGATGAACCAAACATAATTGTACCAAATGTATCTTCACGTGTAAGCTGTGTTTATGATTCTGTTTGGTGGATTGGCTTAGTTAAAAAGATGAGTGCAGAACATGGTGATGTTGAAATCCAATTTTTACATCCACATGGTCAGAAGGAAATATTTAACTGGCCTTCAAGGAAAGACATTTGCTTTGTACCACTAAATAAAGTTTGTGAAATTTCACCTCCAAAATCAGCAACTGCTACTGGAAGATCTTACAAGCTTTCAAACGAGGATTTTGTTAATTCTCTATTAAAAAAAAAAAAATGTTTTTATTGTGCGAATGGTTCTGATTTTATATTTCAAAACTGTATTTTAAACTTCTGTAAATACTTTTTGTACATAAACTTGTTTGCTTTATTTCGTCTTTTTTTTTTTTGTATATTGTTATTTTGTTATTCTTCCATTTTCAATTCCATAATGAAATGTGGTGCTGATATTGATCTTTGTATACTGACAGGATTTTGCAGACAATGATTGATACAAGAAAAATGTATTGTTTCTATATTATTTTAAATATATCCAACTCCCAACCACCAACATAACTCTGGCATTTCTATTTTGCTCCTTATAGACCTTATTCAATGGCTGAGCAGAAACACTTAAAACATAAAAGTGCAAAATTTAAACTAAATAAGTAAGCTAAAAAAATAATCAAACTATCTTTTTGGTACAAATAATGTTCAATATATGTAAAATAATAAAAAGAATTTTTGTCATAGATGCACAACCACATGGGGATTCTCCCCCCCTATTGATCATGTTATGAAAAAAATCAGAAATCATTAATAACTTAAAACAGATTAATTTTGAGTCTTTATAGCAGATTTGGATTCCTCAGGCCAAAAAGTTTTTGTGCCAATTTTTAGGAGTAGGGAAGGTCTAGAACTAATTTTACAGGCAAAAATAGATTATGAAAGGTTGCAATTTTTTGCATGACAGACTGAAGAAACTAAAAACTTATGTAAATCAGAAAATCTTTGGAATTAGAACCTCAAATTTTAGAGATTGTCATACTTTAATATAGTCAACAGTTGGACAAAATTTCAGAAAAATCAAAGAGGTAAGGGTGACATGGCTTGGATGATTTGACATGGAATGACCTCATGATGAAAAAACATTTGTCAACAATCTCCTGCTTTGTCAGATTTTAATTGCTTTTATGATTAAAATATATTATGAACACTATTGTTTTATGAAAAAAATATTTTCAATGAATAATGAATCTTTACAAAACTTGTTTTCATTTTTTTTTTTTTCAATTAAAATAATTTATGAACTTTTAAATATTTTAAAACTCTGTATTAATTTGTTACAGTCAAGTGATATTGTTATCAAATTGAATCTGTATTTACTAATCATAAATGTAAAAGCTTACTACAATTCAGCTACCATCAGTAATTTGGGAGTAATTAATTTTGGCATTTTCCAGAGAAAAATTTGAATGAAACCAAACATTCAAGTTGAACTTTTCAGTAAAGAGTTGTCATGGAAACTTTATAAAGTCTCCATGACAACCTGTTGAAAACAAAACCCCTTTGTACCGAGACATTCCTAATCAGTTGTAGAAATTAGGTAGGTGCACTGTTGTATTTTCTGCCTTGTGCAATTTTTTCTTCCTTAAAGTTTTTTCTTTTTTTTTTTTTTTAATTTTCAAAAGGTGTAATCTTTTTTGTCATATATTGGAAGTGTTATCCTGACTTAATAGATGTATAAAAGAAAATGTTTGTGCAAATTTTGTATTTGTACCTTTTTTGTCTATACTGTAATAAATGTTTTTTTCTTTAAGATTTTATGTAGTTGAGTTTTATCATTTGTCCCTTATTCAACTTAAGGGATAAGAGAAAGACAAGTTCTCTTTTCTCATTCTATTCTTACTAACTAGATATTTGTGTTTGGCACAAGAATTTAGGTTTTAGTAGGGAGTTTATTTTTATTTTGCACAAAAAAGACAAATTTGATCTTTATGTATTTTAAATTTTTATAATGCAGCAAAGTATTTTGCTTGTTGGAAATATTACATTTAATCTATTAGCTTAGAATTAAAACTAAAATAAAAACTTCTCATTTTTTTAATGCATAAATCTAAGGTATCAATTTTTAAGTGGGGAAATACTTACATTTAAAGCAACACACATTTAAATTTATATATATTCATAGTATAGTTAACTTATTTAGTTTTAATTGCCCCCAAATTCCAAAGTTTTTAGGTCAATAAATATAATATTCATGCTTGAATAGATAAATTTCATTTTTTTTATCATGTCCTCTCCTTATCTCCTAAACAGCAAATAATTTGTTTTGTTGCTTAAAACATCAGTTCCCACCTACTTATGCCAAAGGTATTATTTCTTCTCTTTACATAAATTCGGCCTAATTTCAAAGACTTTCTTCATGAAAAGAAAAAAGGGTCATAGAGTTTAATGTTTATTGATGTCAGTCAAAAAAAAAAAAAAGCCAAAGACAAGCAACAACAACAAACTCGTTCTTTGAACAACATGGAATTTTTTTTTTTTTTTTAGTAAGTTGTTTCAGGTTTCTCAAAGGCAGAGGGAAGCAAGTGTAAGGCAGCCATATATTTAGTCCATTTGCCCCAGACTTGGAAATGCTGGAATAAATAAGAGTGGGGATGAAGCTAGAGAAGTGCCATGAACCCCTCCCCCTCAAGATGAAAGCACTAATTCAGTAAGTGTTTTTTTTTGTTTTTTCTAAATTGGGGAAAATTGCCAGTCTCAAACCCATCTGTTCTCTTTTACTTAAACTTGGAATTCCATCTTTTTTTTTCTAGTTTTCATCTTCTCCTCCTCCTGTCAGAGTAACTTTCTCTGATTTTGGACTGCCTATGCATAAGTGCAAAGTGAACACAAGTGCTCCAAAATGAAACTAATTCCATTCACTGGCTGCTTTCTATGTTGATGATGGTTACATCACCCAGCACCTCCAACAGTAATATAAAAAGTAAATATTACTAGCTTCATAGTTATATTTCAATTTGATGTTAATATCATCTTTATATAATCAATAAGAATCTTCTTATACTACAGGTATAGGATAATTTAATGAAAATTTGCTATATTTTTTTAACACGTCTTATCTAAAGGCCACCTTATATACAGAAATATACAGCATTTTAATTCTTTTGTTCATGCAGAGTTAAATTTTTGTGGGATTAGTAGATTGATTTACATTCTTAAACTTTGAGAATCCAGTTTAAAAATAAGCAATCTTAAATTAAACAAGCTATACAAGTTTAAATTTGTTTACATTCAAAAACTGATTTGCATTTTAACCTTCAATATTAAGCTTATATTATCAATAATAAGAAAAATATTTTACCTATCATCATGAAAATTCAAAGAATATGACATGAATACAAATTACCAAATTTATAAATGAAATTCAAAAACATTTTTCCCCATGTATGTTTCTTAAACTGTTGAAAAATGTGCAATATTTTCAATAAAATGATTCAATAATTGAAATAAATGCAAATATGATAATATACAATGTCTTTAATTTCACACCAGCCACTGAGAATATTTTATGGACACTTGCAGAGACACTTACTGGTTTGAATGTCTACACAGTTTAAAAAAAAAAAAAAAAAAATGTGTATTTTATTGCAGTCATCTAGTATAATCTATTTTAAAAAGAAAGTGTGGAGTCAAATGAACTGACAACAGCATGAAAAATAAAATCTGGGAGTCGAGATAGTTTGAACTAAAGAGTAAAGCATAAATCCTTCTCTTCTATCCACACTTGTAGGTTAAATAACAAAGACTGAATTCTCTAGCTTTGGTTGGCAACCTGTATAGTAAGACTATGAATTCAGAACTAAAGAACAACTGTAACACAGTTTACGGATATTAAAAAAAGAAGCTATAGAGGGCCATAATCATTTTCATCCCAAAGGGGCATGGCACATAAGGAGAAGGATTTTTTTAAATGCCTCAAAGCTATGATCCTAAATTTTTCATCATAGATCTGATACATCTGTCTCTATATCTATTTGAAGTAATAGAAAATTGTAATTTATGTTTGAAAATTTAAATATTAGTGTTTTTTTCCTTCATTATAGTACACTGTCGTCTATCTCGTATCTAAGAATTTAATTTCTTCTTTTCTCATCACTTCCTTTATGATGATGGTGTTGATGACTAAGTAGACCAATTCTTGCATTTAATTTTTACATATCATGACAATATAGAGTCCAGGTTTCATAATCATATAGCAAAGTCAAAATGACAACAGCTTATAGATCATAATTTTTCTTAAGTTCAAATCTTTGTTGCTGAAGATGCATTTGATTAGCTTTCCAAATGCCCCATATTCAGCTCTAGTTCTGTATTCCACATCTTGCATCATGCTCTTCTTTGATAAAACGCTGCCTAGATATAGAAAATGCACTATTTGTTCTTAAGGTCTATCACAGATGGTAATATCAAAATCTGGTAAGATGGTATTTGGGGCTGGTAGTGCAAGAACCTTTGTTTTCTTGATGCTTACTGTAAGGCTAAAACAATGGTAGCCCATAGCAAATATATTCACAGACTGTTGGAGTTCTTCTTTTGAAAACCCAGAGGGCAGTGTTGTCATCAGCATATTGAAGTTCTGAGATTTGTTGCATGTGTGTTACATGTTTAGATTGAAGTCTACTGAGGTTGAAAAGTCCTCCATCATATCAATGTCTAATGTCAAATCTTGGATCATCTGAAGGAAGATTGTGAAGCATTGCAGTGAGATACAGGGAGAATAACATAGGTGCCAAGACGCATCCTTGTTTTAGTCTGCACATGATTGGGAATTCTTCTGAAAATATGTTTTGGTAGAATACAAGTCCAGGCATATTGTCATGCATTGCTTGAATCAGAGAGATGAAGTTGTCATAGTACATTGTACTTATTCAATAAAAAGAAAAGTTCAATTTCTTATTTTTAGTCATGAAGTTAAAAAGAAATTTCTTTGAGTGTTGAAAATTTCTTAACCAGACTCACTTTTCTAAGTTCTGACCAAATGATCAAATATCAGAAATTGTTTTTAGTTTATTTTTGGTCAGGCCAAGAACTTTTCAGCACCCTCTTGTAAAATTTATTTCTTATATCAAAGGGAATGGAGAAATATTATGTTAGGTATTATTTTTAAATATAAAGTTAAAATTTGAAAAATGATTTTTTTTTTTCCTTATTTAAAAACAAAATAAACTTGCCAAAATCTTTTAAACTGTGTAAGTTCTACTAGAAATTAATTTCCTCAAACTGGATTTTCAAAATAAATAAATGAAAAAAAAAAATTAAAATCTAAAAATGCAATAGATAGCTGATGTTTATTCTATTTATTTTTACAATTAGGGAGGAAGTCTAAAAGCTTAAAAAAAATTGAAATACCACAAAACCATGATAATTATTCAAATTGACTTTACACAGAAAAGAAAATCTTAACTATAATTGTAGCTCAAAATAACACAGAAAAATTTATTTTACAAAATAATACATATTTTAAAATCTTTTTAAAGTAGCTACACGTTTTTAACGCTTTTGATATAGTGTCTTTTTTTTTTTTTTTTTTTTACATACCTACCATTAAGTATTAGTTTTTTTTAACAACAATTTGATAATATTCTATGATTTAGAGAAAATATATCTGATTTATCCAAGAAAATATTGTAGATTACAATAGTGATTACTTGTCTGTCATTTCAGTTTTCTGAGTATATCACCAATTACTACAAATGTGAACACTAACAGAGAAACTGTACAATATTTGATAACTGAATTGTAGGCATGTGTAAATAGATTATAAAAAGTTGTTTTCATGAATTGATATCAAATTCAGTTCATAGTATCTGCTATACATTTTAGCCATAAAAGCCTATAGATAGAAATTAGTAAATGGAATGAACTCGAGTCTAAATCCTTTGTTTAACATTTGAAAACATTGCTAGCCTTCACATGATCAAAATTTCACTCAAATAATCTCTACAGATTAACAATGATTAGATGTGTTCGGATATCAACTGGTTTGAGATTGGGTTTCCCCGTTTCTTCTAGAGTGTTCTTTGATTCTGTACACCTAACACTTGTCCTTTTCTATGCTAATATAACTCCACACAGTAACCCTCTACCTTGAGTGGCTGTTGGGCCTTGTATTCAGTAAATATTCTTTAAAAAAAAAAAAATAAAAAAATAATTCACCGATTAATAATGCAACTGTACTACTAATATTGTATAATACTGTATATTTTCAGCACAATTTGGAATTATATCTTATTTAACTACACACCTGAGATTAGTATTTGGTTTGAATTACAATAAAATTGTCATTTTTACAATCTTTTGTTTTTGGTATCATCCACTTCTCTTTATGCATATATCATTTTAAAACCTTGCATCTCTTCTTTTGAATGTTTTTTTTTTTTTTTTTTTTTTTACAGGATACATTGAAATGTATACCCTTTAAAAAAATTGCTAAGTATTCCATATTTTCATTTTCTCCTAGGTGTGCCATTGCTTAAAAAGGTTGAGAAATATTGCTCTAGATGCTGCAAAGATTTCTATAAAATTTAGGAAAATTTCAGAGTGTCATTGTAATCTACAATTTTACGAAACCCTCTCACATATGGCAAATCACAGAAACGAGCTGGTAAGAAAATAAAAATTTCAAAGTGGATGAGATGACAAATTGTAAAAAGATACCATAGAAAATTATACAAACAATAAACCAAATACAGCACATGTTAAAGTATTCTGTTTACAACATGTTGGGCAGTAACTTTTATGTAATACCAATAAGTCAAAACTATGTTTGCATAAATATCACACCACCAGATGACAGTGGGCAGAGATTCAAAAGATTCTAACCTGTAGAATAAAATCAGGAGAGATAAAAAGAACTTCCATCTTGACAGGCATTACTACTACAGGTTTTTTTTATATGATGCATGACATGAAACACCTAAAACTTGTTTGTAGTGGAGAAAATATGGCTTGGGATGGATTTATCAAATGTGGACGATGCAGATTTTTGACAGCATATGTCATTCATCATTAATCATTTTCATTTGTAATGAAATGGTGAGTCTTATCTCAAGATCTGAATCCCATAGAAAAATGTTTGGGGAACAATGGCAAAATATGTATAAACTAGCAATAGGCAATATTCCACACATTTTTTATATGATCTATGACAAGAAAGACATAAAAGAGTTGTTCATAGTTTGATAATGCAGGATATATGGCCTGGGATGGATTTATTGACCATGCGCTATACAGAACTTTGATATCACTGAATGCCATGAGATGCTTGAATACAGCTTGATCCGGAAACTTCAGATAAATAAAAGTGAAAGGTAAAAGTTGATCTTTCTGTAAGACAATACAGATTGCCATTCTACAAAAGACCAACTGTTTCATATGTTAGTAATAATTTTCATTTGTAATGAAATGACTGGCCTTGTCTAAAGATCTAAGTCCTATAGAAAAATGTTTGGTGAATGATGGCAAAAGAAGTGTACACTTGCAACAGCCAATATTCAATTCCTGAGCAACTGAACCAGAGTGTCATAGATGTCCAAGAGAAAATTCTTCAATATATATTCTCTAATTTGGAAACTCAGAGACCATTCATGCTATTCTGGTTTTGAGGACAAAAGGTACAGCAGCCATAAAGCATGAAGTACCAATGTACTGTTTTTAAAATTACTGTATGCCAGCTTTTCATGTTCATCAAAATCAGTCCCTTAAAATGAATAAAAAATAAAATTTATCATGCAGAAAATACTTGAAAACAACAAACATTTACAAAAAAAAAACTTGGACTTGCTCTTAAATTCCATTTCTGGCTGGAGTATATCTCACTTTTCAAAAGGTTTAACCCACCATATTGAGTAGTATTTGATAATCAAGTGTTTTGATCTAAAAGATTAATAATGATGATCAAATAATTATTATCAAAAAGCTAAAAATGCTAAGTTCACACTGATCTAAAATACACTGGTAAAATTTAATTTACAACTCAAAAATCTATATTTAATGATAGAAAAAAGAAAAAAACACACTATAGCACTCAGTCATTAACAAGATCCAAAACTAAACTTTCAACAGGCTCAGAAATATATGCTGAAAAGTTATTGGCCCAGCCCAATTCCCAAAATCTGACCAAATAGCAGAATTTATTTTGGAATCCCTTCTTAGACTGAGAACTTTTCAACATCCACTTGTGCTTACAACAACCATTATTTAATTACTTTATATTGCTTCTTTCAGAACTCAAAGGTTAAAAAGTAGAATTGAACAGATAATGGGATTTTTTTTCCTTTTACGAGAAACAGTGTTTCTTGAAGTTCTTGAAAGTTGTCAACTAAGTATATTCATTAAGAGAAAAATCACTATTTAAAACTAGAAAAATTATTTTTTCTGTATTATTACAATACATGAATTACTTTCTTCATTATTCAAAAATGCAGATTCATTGTATAAATTTTTTTTGTTTTTACTTTCAGTTCATTGTTATCAAGTCTTCTTGTTCGTATTACAAGCCACCCCAAGTTTCAACCTAACAACTCAAAGGACTGCAAGTCAACAGATCATGATTGATACTACAGTTGGTTGGCTATGTAGCCGACATTCCCAAACATCATTTTTCTTAATTTTATATCATATGTAATTTAACCTTTCATTACAACGTGTATGTGTATGCACAGATAAAAAGTGTAAGGAGATTAAATGAAGAGTTTGAGAACCGAAAATTATTTCACAGGTATAATATTCAGTAAAGTCACAGAAGAGTCTTCAAAATGTGAAGACGCAATCATTACAAAATGTGTAGGGTTCTGTGAATGTAAATTCCTGTAGTTTAGGTCCATAACTTGTCACATTGATAAAATTTTTCGAAGGATATGGGAAGTACTCATGTATAATCTTTTAAAATTTCAGCCAAACTTAGTTCACCAGGTAGGTGAGAGACATAATTCTTTATAATTTTTAGTATACCAACACCAATTAGGTTTATTTGAATTTTGAGATGCCACATCTTTTGAATTTCAATCTCTAGATCTTTGTATTTACTTAGATCTGGTTTATTGGTTTTTATTATTCTGCTGAAAAATTCCAAAGCACATATGCATTTTCATGAGATTTCACAGAATTTGGTTTTTATTCCCACCATTTTTATCCACATGGTAAATAGTACTTACCACTTATGGCCCAGTAAATATATTGGCATATTTTGTTATGACATGGAAGTTATTCTGTTGGGGCTAAGGGCATGCAGCATAACACTAAGTGCTCAACAGTTTCTGAAAGTAAGCCACAAATTCTAATTAGAGAGCTGACATCATTTTTGAGAATGGTATATTGATAGTTTCTAGTTGTTAGACTTTAATCATGCACTGAAACTATAAACCCTTTCTGTGTCTGATTTTAGGCCACTTTTATCATCTAGTCATTGGGGCATTACAGTATTTATGTTAATTTCAACTGCAAAACACTTTCCTCTTTTATTTAGCAGAAGCACACAAATGCATGCTGGGATTTTTTCTTAGCCAATAAAATGGGCTGGTTTGCAGTTTCGTATGACTCCATCCCGATCTGTCTTGAAATCAGAACACTACATTTGCTTGTTTGAATTTGCTTTTGTGTGTCAATGCCAGGTCTTTGTGAACTTTTTGCCATATTATTTTTTCTTTGCTTTGCATATATAGTTTGCTTACTTTATATTATTTTTACCTTGTTCTTTTTCTTGTTATTGCAAACTTGGGCAGTTCTGTTATTTATTTTTTCATTGGACCATAGCTTCTCACTCCACAATTTATGAAGTCTAATAGTCACCAGATTCAAAGACAATACTAATTAACATAATTCTCTATTACAGAAGTATCTTTGAAGATATGTTTATATCTGACTTCAGATGATGCATGCAATTATCTGTCAATAGTTTTCATATTTTCACACCTATTTTTTTGGATCTCATTTATTGTGCAATTTATAATGTTAAAGCTTTAAAGTATTGTTTCTATTTTATTGCATGCATGTAATTAACTTTTTAAGCTAAGCCTTATCCTTTCATTAGCAAATATTATATACCATCTCCTCCGTATATTCACAAATACTTGTAGTTTCCTTCAGGTTCAATCTCTGATCAAGTAAGATACTTTTGCTGTGTAAGTATAAATGTTGTTTTCACATACTTGTCAATCCCAAACTACATTTTAATGTCATTACTGAAAATTTTTACCATTGTGGTTATTAGGCCCTCAAGCTGATGGTCATCTTTGACAAACAGCTTCAAAACCTCTATAAAAATAAATGATTGATAGTTCTGTCATGAATCTTGTAGCTATACTTGGTAGCTATTTGTTAAATGGTTTGTTTTTTAGTGTCATGTCAACTCCTTATGGGTCATTTAATGCCAAAGTTTAATTTTTTGGGGAGTATTAGTAATTTCTTTTACAAAAATGCATTGCAGGTAATTTTTTTTTTTACTGTGAAAATGTATTATTGGCAATATTTTCACTATAAAAATGTATTTTTATACTTTTATAGTGTTTTGACCCCAGTTTGGGAGGTTCACTATTTGCCTATAGCTGGCACCCTAACAGATGCTACCAGCTTGGGTCAGAGTGGACCTGGGAACAACAGCAATTAAGAAGTGGTTCCACGCTCCTCAAAACCTCCCAATCAGAGGCCTTGCTGACAGATATAGTTTAGTTTATTGTCATACCCAGGACATGAGAAGTTTGCTTAAAGGAAACAATGCTATACAGAAAAAGATAGGAGAAAATGGAATATACCACCACACACACATTATATATATATATATATATATATTAGTGATGGGACATTTAATCGAAATCAGAAATATCAGAACATATTGGGGTATCAAAATTTTTTACCTAATTTCCAATTCTAAAAACAATTCTTTGTTTTCTTTTTGGTTTAAAACTTAATTTTCCATTCCTGCTACTAATGATAAAAAGATATAAATATTTATTGATTTTAAACTATCAGTGAAACTGAAATCTATAGATCATAATAACACCTAAGTATGATGTAAATTTATTTTACTTGTGTAAAAAAAAAAAAAAAGAATGTGCAAGTTTCTACTCAGTTGTCTAGTAAAATTTCATCTGATAATAATATAATAAATAACTGAAGAAAAAAATCGATCCCATGCAAAAAATACATTTACAGTTGTTCTCATCCTTATGAAGATTTTAATAATTTTTAATTTTTATTTTAACGCTTTGTAACAATTGAATCTCATACCTTATAAAATGATCAAGATGGATATCAGTGTTATTTAGCTTTCAACTTCCTAATATTTTTTAAAATTTATTGTAAAGTTTTCTAAAATTGCTTATCTCATAAAAAAAAAAAAAAAAAAAAAATCAAGGGAAATGTTTTTATGGTGTTGTTGCATTTTTACTCTTTCTTTTAACAAAAATAAAACACTTTTTGATTCTTGTGAGAAATTTTATTTTAGACAGTAAAACTTATTAGTGATTAAATTTTTTTTTTTTTAGAGAAGATTGAAGACCCTTTATTATTTATTAAGTTGCTGTAATAATTCATATTGAATTCTCATTAGACATCTGTAATCAAATTTAAAATTTGCATTTATTTCTTATTCACTGTACTGCAGGATTAGGTACTCCTTGTACTTTATCAAAATATCTAAATGAGTTAAACCACAATAGAATGATGACTTTCTGCTTAGAGTATTATTGTTTATATATATATATATATATATATATATATATATATATATATATATATTAGAGTGTCTCCTGCTTTTTGAAGTGCATGTTGAAATTGAATTGTTACCCCTAAATTTGTTCTTTTCATTGAAAAATGCCACCTATAAAATTTTAAGGAGATTGCATAATATTTAGAGGGCACCTTTGCTTGTTAAAACTTAAATGGTGGACAAAAAAAAAGACCCTTTTTATTTTTCAATTAATAGCAAATAATTATTAGTTGAATCTTTACAAATTATACACATTAGAAAAGTATAAACATTTTTTATCTAAAAGTGAAAAATTTAATGTTTATTATTTTCAGACCCCAATTATGACAAACGTATCCAATGCCAAGCAGAAAAGTGTAGTTTGGAAGTTTTTTTTTAAGATTTCTAATGAAAACCAAAGTAAAGCAATATGACAACTGTAGCTAGGTACTTTGAGTGATTTACATAAAGAAATTGTTCTCATTATTGTTTAAACTCTTATCAATTTTTTTTAAATAAAAAGGATATCTAACTTTATTTCATAAGCTTTTGTATTAATTTTTCTACTAAATGTTTTATTAATAAATGTGCTTTGTTCATTAAGTTTCACAAACCAACTGTAGAGCAAGAAAATAAGGAATTTTAATCATTGTAGGTATTGGAATCAAAAATTTAGGACAGTATTGGGAATTGTATACTGTAAAAATATTGGTATCATCTCATCACTAATGAATCCCTTGTTTTAATGCAGCCATTTTCGGTGTTTAGAACTCCACTAGTTTTCCATCTTTGTAAAGCATACATCAAGTAAATAAAAAAAATTATCTTAACTATTTTGAGGAATCATCATCATTTTACTTAATAATTTTCATCTGTTGTAAAAATGAGATTATTTGAACATTTATAAATCTACTGTATAATTTCAAAATGCAAATATTTCATTTTATATACACTTATGCATGTGGGTAATATGCTTGAATGTCTTTTTCTATTTACTTTTTTTTCAATCAATAACTGAATTAGTCTATTTTCTTGAAAAGATCAGAATATTTATGCATTGGCAGGAATTTCAAGTTAAACTCTAAATTTTCCCCAATATCATTAACACCACTAATTGGGAATTTACAAAATTGTAACCATTTCTTGGAACCATTATTGATTGGAATGCTATATACATTCAAGAAGATAATACAATTTACAAAACAGTGTTTTAAAACTTGTCCTGAAAAGTGGCCCTAATTTGATAAACTGATTCTCAAACCAGAACTTATACAATTCATCCAGATTATTGGCAAATTGTATAATTTATTATCACTCTTGATAATTAGTAAAGTCAAACTTTTTTTTTTAAATAGCTATCAAAAGACATTAGCTGTGTACTTACAAAATATGCAGTATCAGTAATATAATTATCATCACCATTGATTATTAGGGTAGAGTAGTTAACCATGGTTAAGTACAATTAGCAAACAAGAAAAAAAACAATAGAAAGAAAGAAAAAAAACAATAGAAAGAAAGAAAAAAACAACAGAAAGAAAAAAAAAAACCAAAAAGCAAAAAACAATAACAAAAGAAAGAAAAAAAAGGCAAAATAATCCTAAGCTTTCTCTCTCTCTCTCTCTATATATATATATATATATATATATATATATATATATATATATACAAGATAAAACTATGCAAAGCAACAGTAACAAGGCAAAAAGTTCACAAAGTAAAAATTGTGCTAACACACAAAACGGATACGATCAAGTGATTGTAGTGTTATGACTTCAAGACAAGAACAAAAATATGGAGGATGAGACAAAGAAGTCCCAACATGTATCTGTACAATTTCTCTAAAAAGTTGGGAGGGGATTTTTAGTGATTATTCCTTAAATTGAAACCAACAATTAGAATATGTATTAGTTGCAGTAGTAGTCATAATAATCCAAAAAAGAATAAGCATCTAAAAAAATATTGTCCAATAACTTGCTTAGTGACCATGTACTCACATTTTATTAACAATATTTTTCCTGATGAACAAAAAGTGTGTAAACACTTATAAACGTTTATTGATATGGAGACCAACTGTTGATAAATGATTTTTGAAGATTGCCAAAAATCCCATAACATTCTCTGTGGCATGAATTGATCACAAAAAAAAAAAAAAAAAAAAAGCATTTGACAATCTTCACATAGCCAGATAAAAAGGTGCTTGGGAATATACCAAATACCACCTGTCATGTCAAGTTTTATTTCTTAGATTTCTTTTAAATGAATTTGACTTGCCTCATGTCTGTTTACAAAAACAAGCTTTCCCTTGAATCACTTAATGCTCTGCTACAAGTCCATTATACATTAAAATATAAACAATCATAAAAATATAGTGTTGTTTTTTTAATAAACATAATAAAATCTAGCAATATAGGATTTGTGTAAATAAATACAAGAAAACTCAAATCAAGTGGAGAGAAAACTGGTACGAATAAATAAAATAATACCAGAACATACTTTTAACAAATATATTTTGTTTAAATGTGCATGCCTACGGATTAGTGAAACATGCCTCTAAAATATATCTTGAAATATAAAGAATAATAATATCACATGATGTCATTAATAACCTTAAATGATCCACAGATGTAGTTCATTGCATTCAAGGAACACATATTTGCAACTGAGATAAATCTGAGTGTCAAGACTAATTACGGCATACGCTGTCCTTTTGTTTGTCTATCCAAGAAAAAAACTGTAGAAATGAAAAACTACATAATGGTGGACAAATATAAGATATGACAAAGAAGTGGCTTTATGGAGATACTATATTCTTTCACTAATTACATATGCAATGAGCCTAGTGCTTGTTATGTCAAAGAAAAAGATACTATCAAAACAGCAAAGAAAAAAAGACAGTTAAACAAAAGTTCCTTAAAACTGCTATAAGGAAACAATATATGAACAAAATTATTAATAGAAGCAAAACTGAGAATTATTTTCAAAGTTCTTTGTTATTTCATAAACAGACAATGCAAGGAATTGGTAGAAGAAGAATGTTTTTGATAAGATCAATACAAATTCACAAAAAAATGTTTGAGGAAAAGAGTGGATTCCTTTAGACAGAAAAATATCTTTGAACACACATCTTCAGAAAATGTATATCAATCCACATGCCAATGTTCTTATGAACGATTTCTGTAAACTCAATAGATCACATTCACCATTTGATGAGAAAGCGCCCTCAAACTGTGAAAAAGAAAGCATTAAGACACACAGTTGTTGCTACTGCCTACTTAATACTAATTACTTTCCACTAGAAATAACTGAAGATGAAACATTTGAATGATGCCCTAAACTCTACTAATAATGTATGTGTTTTGGTTTCATCCAAATTATTATGGCCATTACAGGTATATGAAATAACACAAAAGTTGAAACAATAGAATATCTAATCAGCAAGTATATGGATAAAAGTATCTCCTCAACAAATATAGAATTACACACACACAAAAACAAAATAAGACTAAATTCACCAGCAGTAGATTGCACGACTAAGGTAATTTAAGAATTTCACTCATTGCACATTTTTACATCTAAAGATGGATTGAGAAAGGTTTCTAGCTACTTATTAAGTACAACTATTGATGGCTTCTGAACAGTTTCATTTACTAACAAGACTTGTTAGTAAATGAAACTTCGGACTCTTGCTTGGATCATCTCTCTAGGACAATATAATCAAGTCAGCTTCATGACTAATCAACCATGTCAGGAATTGAAACCCAGGTCTTATGGTCAGAACACTAAGAGTTTTTAGCTACTTAGAATATCACTCAGATTCTATAATTTCATTGTCCTAATTTAACTTTCTCATCCTGAATGGATACAAACATAAAAGAAAGCATGTTACCAAAAACATGTATATAAAGCATCAAATGGAACTTTAGAAGCTTTACTAATTATAAAGATAGAAATGCAATATGGGCTCCTTAGCAATTCTTTACTTTTTCAATGTCACGCGTATTTGTATAAGGGTTTACTGAATCAAATGGAACCCCTAGTAACTACAGACAAGAATATTAAGGGTTACATCAAAGCAGTGACACAACATCAAAACTAAAATGGCTGCCAGTTGTTAAGGAGAAGGAGTATGAAAATATTGTCAAAATGTAAATAAAAAAAAAAAAATAAAAAAATGGTATATCCACTATATTGTAGAAGATAGAGAACCTTCTTTTTGGATAAATAAAGTGGTTATCATTTGAGCAGAACTTGATTTACAACCAAAACATTGATCAAAAGAAATTATAAAGACTTTTCCAAACAAAGATAAACAACCAAATGGGAATACATCAAATGAATACCACTTATTTGATAAGACATCAAACAGATTCCAAAGAATAAGTTTTGTGATAAATGCAACATGCAGAATCACAATAGATTTAGAATGGCATTTCAAGTTTCCAACAGAGATTCAGTCATCTTACCTGTTAATGTTTTGAATTTTTTTTTTTTTTTTAAAAAAAGAAAATATTCACTGGGCTTATTCACCATAGCTGTTACCATGGGGATTTTGATTTCAATTTTAAAACAAGTAAATTTCAGATATACGTTATTCCAACAAAAATTTCGCTTGAAGATGGAACGGAGCCCATTTTAATTTCAACTCAATTTAATTTAAAGGATTATATTGAAGTTTTCGGCTCTTGTTTTGAAACATGAGACCTCTTATGTAGCGATTTGGAATCATATTTTTAAATAAATATATATATATATATATATATATATATATATATATATATATATATACACACACAACTTGATGAGTATGGGGCCACAGCTCTCATCATGCTAGGCATTGCTGTTATGCCCTCCAGAGCAAACAGTATGATTTTATGGAATAGTTGATAGCCTCATGCACAACCAGTTTTTGAATTCAGAATTGTCCTTCTCCTAGACTGGTTATCAATCATAGGTGAAGAACCCAGTCTGCCCTACTATTTAAGCAATAGCTGGAAAAAGAAGAGATGGGCTCATACCTTTCCCAAAGTATTTGTGCATAAGTGAATGCAATGAACTTGAACTCCACTCTCCAATTCCTCATTCCAAACTGCTATACATTACACTATCCACACTGAAGACTATGAAAAAAAATTAAGTGCACATAACATTTCATCAAATTCACAGATACCATACTGATCCAAGGCAGAGCACACAGATATTCTAATTCAAGTCATAAGTGCTGATTCATACTTAAGTAATCCTGTCATTTTTATGGGTATTATGCTAAAATTGCAGCAGCAACAATGAAGAACGAACACAAAAATCTGAAGACAGATGACTTACAAACTGATCAAATTTTTTGGAAGACTCATTCTCAGCAACCATCATCAGACACACTACCGCCCCCACCCAACTGGCAAAGCTACTCTTGTTTCACTTTTTTGGAATAGAAAGAGAATAGGAATTAGAAGACATTAGTGGGGAAAAGGGAGGATACTTAAACATACACTCGCGCACATGATAAATGCACACACCTACACACAGTACCAGACAAAGCCGAAGCAAGCCGGCAAGTCTGGTTTGTCTCTCCATATTAGAGACACCAATTACAAATGAATTTAAAATCTCCGTAGATTCCTTTCTCACTTCCAAATTTGTTTTTTTGGGGTTTTTTGTTGTTGTTGTTTTGTTTTTTTTTTTACCTCCCACCTCTTGCTCTCTGCCCTCTAAAATATGTTTGTACTTTTAACATGTTTTTTGTTTTGTTTTTTACGCAAACGGGGAATGCACGTGTCACGTGTTCATAGAGAGAACAAAGCTTTTTCAATCAACTACCAAGGTTTACAATAACAACACTAATAATGCAGTCTCAGCATTACCCGCCTTCTTGGCCTCAGTACACAGTCATCGCTAATATTACAGCTCATCATTAACAAAGTGTCATAAACTTTTAAGAAAGGGGCATAAAGAAGTAAAAAAAAACATTTCTATGAAAAAAAAATCTTTAAAAGAACTATTCGAGTCAGCCTTATTAATCAGACTTTCTGCCTCCTCTTCCTACGTTACACTATATTATTTTATTTTTGGAGGCCGGTGACAAGGACAGGGAGATTATTTTCTATGGCAAGATTTTAAGCGGTTGATTATGTTACGCATGAATTACAAAAGCCATGACCTTAAAGAAAGAGGAATTCGAAGTAAACAAAACGAATTTGTGAGAAAAGAAAGATTGAATGAAGAAACGAAACCATTTCAAAATCACATGGAAAAGAAGTCTAAAACAAACTTTTTTGTTGCAAAGACAATCAAAATTTCAACTCCGAAGTTAAAAATTAAATCATACAAACATTGATGAAGTCGACTGCAGGCCATATAAAATGCTGATATTCATTAGTAATTTTTACATCTTGGCAAATATTGATTTCTTTTGATCTCATTATTCATTTAACTTACAGTCTGAATGATTCAGACCAGATAATGCCCATAATAAGAAGTAAAAACTTCACTTAGTTGTTGATAATTGAATTCATAGCCTGAAATAAAATGTCTTCATAAAAAATAAATAATGAAATGAAGTTAGATTTGTTAGTAAATTTCAATTTGTTTTTTTAAATCGAAGAAAATTCTTTAAATTATAAAACAAGGTTTCAATGCTTTTTAAAAAGAGTTACTAGGCAATAATGTTCAAATCAAGAAGATGGAAGAAGTGTTAGCATCTCATTCAATAAGCTTGTAAAAATTATCAAAAACCATCCAGTAGTCATTAATTAAGATGCAAAATCTTATCACTTGATCCACAAACAAAAAGGAATACTCAAAAATTAAGTCAAATTATAAGCAAATTAATGAATTAAAAGAAAATATTAACGCGGAAGAATAGCTGATTGTTTTTCCGTTTTATTTTTCTTTCTGATCATATCAAAATTGAAGAAAAAAAAGAAGAAAAAAAGAAGCAGCCTAGAAGAGAGGAAGAGTCAATAATCACATTTTTTTTATTTTTTTTTTAAAGAACTGAGAAGACAGCAGGTAAGTGGCTACCACTCTGGAGAGATCAAATTCAAATCTTCGGTTGTCAGAAGCCCAAGGTGAAGACATTTTTAAACTAAAGGAAGGAATGATAAAAAAAAGTTTAAGGAAAAGAGTATGTCAAGCCAAGTGGAGGAAGAGGAGTGGGGATGCAGTGCAGAACAGTTGGGATAATTGATGTGAGGTGTGAGGGAGTACTGAACCGAGATAGGGAGAGGTAGGTTAGCCACATTTAGATTTCCTGTTGAATAAAGTCAGTAATTTCTGTTGTGGACTTGCATACTACACACCCCCAACCCAATCCTTCATATAACTGAGGAAAGAATGCACCGAGTCACACTGATCAGACAAAACATTACTTGGATTACCCAGACATTAGGGAAATAGCCCACAGCGAAAAAAGGGAGGAAGAGAAAAGGAGGAAAGACCAAAGTTTCAAAAATTGTACCCGAGTGAGTGAACGTATACTGTCAAGGAGCAAAAAATAGTTTCGTAAAGCAAGAATTAAATTATGTCTTGTTGGTATGACAGTCTTATGATAATACACATTATTAGATGAAAATTTTCAGATTAAACCCGAGGGGCGAATACTTAAAACGTTTTTTGAATTTTTTTCTTTTTAAAAAATCATTATTCTTTTTATTAAAAATTGCGTGAAGATTAGAACCAACGTCCATTTCAGTTTCATTCAAATTATGTGTTGTCTTGCTTGTGTGTGTGTGTGCATTTATATTTTAATTCAATGACAGACCTTATACAGACACACACACCCTTAAAAAATTACTTTAAAAAATAATTTTATTTATTACTGAATAATTTCAAAAAATTCAATAAAACCTTATAATTAAATGTTTTTTAATTTCAAAAATCAATGTGTTTTTTTTTAACTGACAAATTAGTCATGCCAATTTTTCCTCTCATTCTAAATCATTCTTGAATTTAAATTTTTGTTATAGAACATAAATTCACTTTATTGTTGTAAGTAATAATTTTAATTTGTGGCCATCTCTATGCTGTCAGGTTCTAGGTATTAATAAATGACGATAGACATGAATAGGTTGAAATAAATCATCTGTCTATATTTCTGAGATTGTAACTATTTTATTCAAACTGTTGTCCTCATCTTTATTGTCATATTCACAGCATTTTGGCCATTGTATACTCCAACCTTGGGGACACATGGCCCAATGAATAAAAGTATTGGCCGAAATAATCCAGTAACTTGACCCAAAGAGTTATGAGTTCAAAACCTGGTCACAGCAGAGGTGAACAAAACTTGGAGAGTTGAGTTACTAAAAGGAAATTAACTGAAACAGAGACATCCAGAAAAGGCAAAACACATGGAAATGGAACAATCTATCCCAGTCGACTAAATAAAGGTTTCGTTTGAAATTACAGCGTATATCACCTGAAGAAGGCCAGAGTGTACAATGGCCGAAATGTTGTGAATATGACAATAAAGATGAGGACAACGGTCCGATCTATGTAAGTAGTGTAAATAGATATGAATAAATTGATATCGGTAGATAGATGGAATAAGAGTGAAATAATTAACTATCAGATCTACAACATGCTCTCTCTTTGTAGGCAAGAAATAGAAAAGTTGATTATTTTTATTGATTTATTTCATAGCCATTCACACATGTAAGCAATGAAACAGTTTGATAGACATGAAGCTGTTGAAATTTTTATGATTTTTATTTCTCTGGGTAGGGGATGTTCAGACTGAGTGAGAGAGGAATGCATTATTCCAATGTCTTATTTCAAATTCAGTCAAATTGTGTATGCATGTGTGTGTGTGTGTGTGTGTGTGTGTGTGTACATTAAATGACACAAGCATATGTAAGTCATTCATGCACAACACAGACATATGCATAGATGCATGCTAAGACACAGGCAGACAAAGCATGACAGACAGAGAATCAGCTCTTCTTTTATAATATCATTTTGTTGAACAATATCAATTCTGGCACAAGGTCATTTTTATGAAGGAAATGGTGAGAAATGATTTCACTATTAAGTTTCCAAGTTGAAAAAAATACTTACAAAAGCATTACACCATATATTTTATTCTAATAAACACAAACATTAAAATTTCTCAGTCAATTTATTTGAAAGCATTTGTCAACTAGTATATTTATATATAAGGATTCAATAACTGAACTTGCCTTAACTTTATTTTTCATATTTTCAATATCATACATACACACACACATATATATATATATATATATATATATATATATATATATATGTGTGTGTGAGAGAGAGAGACAGAGTTGTCTTAAAGTGATGTATATATGTCATTTTCTCTGCAATTCTTACATGAAATGTAATGCTTCCATAATACCACTATAGTAATTTTTACTGCGTGACTTTCTATTTTTTTCAGGTGTTGCATTGAGAAGAAAGAAATGCCATGTCCTTTAATCTTCCATAATGATTCCAACTCTCCACTATATGTGAATTGTTATAACTTCTTGGGAAAGATAGCAAAGTGGTTTCTTTTTGTCATCTTTATGATTTTAAATTCAGTTTTTTTTTTCAACTTACTACTCTCCAAAGCAAGAAAACCCAGTTTACCATTACTACTTAATCCATAGATATGGTGAGACAAGATGAGTTGTTGCTGCCTTTTCTACAAGCATCTATTTTTGCTATTGTGTGCTTTAACAAAAATTAATTGTTGAAAGGGTAGCAATATTTATTTTTACAGTGCATAAGCCTGGATGATCAACTACAATGATAAAATCAATTTAATCAGTTACTTTACTGACTTGTTTTACTCTCAAGTGAACACTATATATAGATCCATTGAATTATGAAATAACACTAGCAAGAATGACTTCTTTTATACATGTAAATTAACATTGGGTGGCATCTTTTGTTTTTGTTTTTTTCATTTGGAAAAAAAGAAGATATACAAACTAAGACTCAAATATTTCACTGAAATCCACCGTTGATTCCAGAAAGAATTTTGTTTAAGCCCATCTAGAAAACTGTCTGCAATCCATTTTTTTTTTTTGCCTATCTTTTTTTGACTAACACTTTACACATACAAGAATATATTATGTCAATTACTCTCTAGAATTTGCAATAATCAACAAATAAATGCAATATGAACAGATATTAATTTGGAAAAAAAAGGCATCCTTTCTGTCAGTACTGTCATGTCTGGTTTGAAATCAGACTTTACAAATACTTTTTATTAGCATTTCTGGTAGAATCTAACTTGGGTATAATTTTGTATTTTAGAAATAAAGTATGACAAATATTAATTCTTTGGAAGTGTAGCAAAGCTCAACAGCCCAAAAGTAATCCACTTTAACAAAAAAAATTCTCAATCACTTACATTTTTAATCTGAATGCAGTACTATCAAATGTATTATGTAGCTATATGTTATGGTCCAGGTTAGGACCAAGGAAGAACAACACGAACGCAAGAGTAGAAATAAAGAAGGTATATTACACAAAATAATAATACAAGATGTGGAAGGTGTTAGTATGACTGTCAGTCTGGTTTGGAGTGAACTACTATCGGCTAGACTTGATTCGACCCTCTCACTTGAGAGGCGTAGTATACATAGTGTTAGGAAGAGTTCATTCTGTAGTTATAGGTAAGGACCCATGACACCCCCCCTCCCAAGCTTTTACCTCACAGGGGTCTTTAATATTTTTTCCTCTTCGGATCAATCATCAAAGGTTCTTTGAATTCTTTTTCTGCTTGATTTCAGTGGTTCTGAAATTGCTTGAGGCCTTTGCATATTGAATGTGTCAAATATTGTGTCCATTACTTCCTCCTCTTCCTGAGGTAGACCGTTAGAATCCTCTAACAGCCTCTTTCTGATCTGATTTAAGTGCCTTTTATGCAAGAACTTCAGACCCTGAATTATGTAAATCACGTTCCCGATTCGTTTCCTTATTGTACCTGGCTCCCAATTTTTTTTTTTTTTTAAAAAAAACTTTTTTTTTTTTTTAAAAAAAACTTTCCCTGGGCCAAATTTTTTTTTGGTACAAACGACGTTGGTGTTTGCTTTGTCTGTTTTGGCAGTAATTTGTCGAATACCGATCTAACTTTTCAGGCAAACATTACTTCCGTCGGCGATAATGTTGATGGCGTAGTACTGTTTGGTGTAATTCTATAGACTTGCAAGAATTGTTGTAAAGCCTTTTCTGTTGGTACATTATAAGATTTCCTTAATGCTCTTTTTTAACGTATCTACAAACCTCTCCACTTGCCCGTTTGACCTTGGGTGATATGGCAGAGATTTGATTTGTTTCACAAAATTCTTGAAAATTTGCAGATATAAATTGTGTCCCATTATCGGTGACTAAACAATCAACCACTCAGAAACGAGCAAACAGCTCGTGAAGGCAATTTATTGTCGTCTCAGAAGTAGGTTTTCTACAATGAAATACTTCTGGCCATTTGCTGTAACTGTCTACTACAATCAAGTAGTAGAAACCCTCTAATGGACCTGCAAAATCTATATGGATTCTCAACCATGGTCAATCTGTCTTAGGCCATGCCTTATGAGAGATCAGAGGGGCCTTGGCTGCTAAGGAACAGCCCTTGCATTTGTCCACCATATGTATAATATCTTGATCTAATAAACGTAACTTCACATTAAGGATTTCATTCTGTTCTTTTCTGGGTGGCCCACATGAAAATCCTTGAGGATTCGCCTTTGTAGCGTTTTCAGGGTTACTACTCTTTCATTATATAGCAGAACATTATCACATAACAAAAAACTGTCTGATATATGCTTATCTTTTCCTGCAATTTTTGTTTTCGTCTCCTTTATAAATTCGTCATTCACTACTTCATTTCTTATTTCCTGTAATGTGATGGGGAGGTTTCGAATTGTACTACATAATGATGTTCTAATATCTTCCTCATATCGTAGAGCTGCAATTACGGAATCTTCTAATGGCTCCATTTTCTTTGGTATTAGTCTCGAAAGACCGTCTGCATGCCCGATTTTGTTCAATGGAAGATACTCCAATTTGAAATTATAATTTAATAAAATCATACCCCATCTTAGTAATCTATTACAGTATAGACAGGTAGACCTTTCTTTGATCCAAATATTGTTAGTAACGGCTTGTGGTCTGTCAGCAAGGTGAAAAATCCACCGTAAATATATCTGTGGAATCTTGTAACCGCAAAAACAATCCCCAGCGCTTCTTTTTCAATTTGCAAGTAATTTTGTTTGGCTGGTAGTAACGTTCTTGACGCACAATGAGTTTTAGTGTCCCATCCAGCATTTTATGAAATATACATGCCCCAACACCATAGGCACTTGTGTCACTCACGACTATTATTTCCAATTTTGGATCATAATGCGCTAAAAATAAATCTGCTGTTAGAGTCTTAATGATTTTGTCGAAAGTTTTCTGACATTCATATAACCATTCCCAAACTTTCTCCTTCTTCAACAGTTTGTTTAAGGTCTTGGCGTAATTTGTGCATGTTAGAATAAATTCTTGATAATAATTTACTAAGCCCAAGAAGTTTTGTAACTCAGATAAATTTTTTGGAGCCGGCATTTTTTTATTGCCATGGCTCTTTCTGGGTCTGGTCTTCTTCCTTCTTCGTTAATAATATAGCCCAGATATTTTATCTCCTTCATAAAGAAGTCACATTTATTTTCCTTTACCTTAAAACTGTAATTTTGTATCTGCCTGAAAACCTCTTGAATGTGTTCCCAGTGTTGTTCAATATTTTTGCTATTTATCAGGATGTCATCAAGGTATGTGATCATGAAATCCAGTCTGCCTAGCATAGTATCCATTATTTGCTGAAATATCGCCAGCACGACCTTGATCCCAAATGGTAATCTCTGGAATTTATATAATCCTTTATCTGTGTTTATGCACAACAACCTCGAGCTTTCCTCATCTACTGGGACTTGAAAGTATGCTTTGCTCAAGTCTATTTTTGTGAAAACATTTTCCTCTGTTCAACTTTGTGAAAACTTTCTCTGGACTAGGGAGAGGATAGTGATAATCCTTAATCACTGCATTCAATCCCGTCAAGAAATCAGCGCATACTCATATCTCACCCGATTTCTTTTTTATGTAAACCATACGTGTGGCCCATTGACTATATTCCACCTTTATCAATATACCGGTTTTCACGAGTCTATCCAACTCTTCGTCTATATTTTCTAATGATGCAAAAGGTACATTTCTTTTCTTCTTGAAAATGGGTTGTACATTTTCTTTTAGCTCGATTTTGGCTGTTATTTTTTTTTACACCTCCCGAGGCCGGCTGAAAATACGTTGGGGAAACTCCTTTAATTTCTCCTTCAATTTCTCTGCCTCAGTTGATAACCTTTCCACTTTTTGGCAGAACGTATTTATCGGCAAATCACAGAGGTCAAATTTCTGCATTCAGTCAGTTCCAAATAAATTTTCTGTATTATTTAGAACATACATCTTTAATTTCTTGGTCATCCCGTTGAACGTCACATTTGTGATAATCTCCCCCTCAAATTTGATTTTTCTTTCTGTTACCAACCTGGCTATTTTATCTGTTCTCAACATGGTCAGTTTGTTTAATTTCTTCCACATCTGTAAGCTAATAATGGTTAAATCTGATCCGGAATCTAATTGTAATCTGATTTTTTTGTTTAACATTTCTACTTGTACATATTTTCGTATATTTATCCCGTCTGCTCGGTCAGTTCTAGTGACTCTTACTCGGCTTTCGTTTTCTTTCTTGGTTCTACAGTGTGAACTTTTATGTCCCACACTACTGCACGACAGACAAATCTTCTGAAGTAAGCCGCGAAGGTTTTGTCTACGTCCAGTGCATAAGTGAAGTCTTTGATTGAGCTCCATATAGCATTTTGTGAGAATGCCGCTTCATTTTCAGAATTTTGTCCTTTATTTTTTACTGCCCGTAGTAGTAATTCTTGTAGTTAGAGTTGCTTTTCTTTGTTTTTCTGTTGAATTTCTAACTTTTTCTTCGAGCCTAGTCTGTCTTTCCTCATGTTTTTTTTTGCTGCTCGAATTGCATACTTGTGTAACGATTTTTCCTTTTTTTCTCAGTGTGGACTTCAGGTCTTTGTCGTCTGTTGTTCTGGAACTTTGATACAAAAAAATTTTCCTGCATAGAATTTGATTCTATTCTGGCTGACAGGTAAAATTCGTGTCTTTGTTACCACTGTTATGGTTGGTGTCCAAAAAGTTTTTTTTATCTTTTATCTTCGCGTAAAACTTGTGTTTTTTTTTCTCTCAATATCTCCGTTGCCTCTGTTATGGACGACCGATAGCAAAAAGTTTTTTTTTTTTTTCTTTTAAATATATCCTCCGCATAGAATTCATTTCTTCAATATCCTCGTCACCACTGTTATGGTCCAGGTTAAGACCAAGGAAGAACAACACGAACACAAGAGTAGAAATAACGAAGGTATATTACACAAAATAATAATACAAGATGTGGAAGGTGTTAGTATGACTGTCAGTCTGATTTGGAGTGAACTACTATCGGCTCAACTTGATTCGAGAGGTTTAGTATACATAGTGTTAGGAAGAGTTAATTCTGTAGTTATAGGTAAGGACCCATGGCACTATATAAGCAAGTACCAAATCAATTATTATTACCAGTAATGTTTTTAACTGCCCAATTCCTTAAGTTAAAAATCACATTGGTTCTAACTTGAATTATTTTGTTTTTGTTTTTTCTATAAAAGATTTTATACTAAAGATGTTAAAAAGAAAAAAGTTATGCCAAAATTCATAGAAAATGAACTAAACACACAAAAATAATTTTTTCACTAAACAACTTTTGCACAATAGCCAATACTTGGAATAGTTGTTACAATGCATTTTGATAATATCAATTACCAAAAGTCATTTCCAGCAGGTAGCCTGTGTCACTATTTGCCTAGAAAATCAGCCATAGCAATAACAGCATTTTTTATTGCAATTTGCTTTTCTCTCTTTTACAGAGCACACATATTGTAAATTCACTCACTCAAAAAAGGAGACAAAGATTTATAGAAACTGGAACTAAATCTTAAGAATAGGTAAAAAGATCAATCAAACCAGAAACTAACTGTAAACACAAAAATAATCTTCATGTCATCACTTGTAGATGGCATTTAAAAAAAAATAAATAAATAAACAAGGAATAGCTATTGATCAGTTAATGATATAAACTCCCACCTTATTTAAAGATGAGAGCTGTAAAAGTATACATCTGTAAAAAAATCTCCTGCTACATACCTTCTTTAAAGACATTATTTAAAAAAAAAAAAAATACCTAAACCAGGATTAAAACTATATTGTTTATAAAATTTTAAGTACAAAAAAAAGTTTGGAAGTCAAAAGTTTGGAATTGACAACAGCAGCAATATACCTACACAGATTTATTGAATAGTGGCTCTTCTCATAAAAAAAACTATCTTAAAAGTTGATAGATCAGAAGCTATCTGAACTTTCACACTGGTAAAACTTGCTTATGCAAGCTATGCTAAAAAAAAAAAGACAAAACAACAACAGGTAGTTGATTGCATAAGAAATTATAACAATGTTATTTGAAATATGTGATTTTTTTGTTACATTTTAGAAGGAATTTTTTACTGCAAAAAGAATAGTTGTGTGAAAAGCTCTCAGCTCAGCTCAAGATTATTTTTTTTAAATCCTGATATTTGGTCAGATTTTGGGGGGTGAGGACAGTTTCAAAAATTTTTAACACTCATATATATCAGTCATAATGAATTAAAGATACAAATAAATAGAAATAATAAACAAATATATATATATATATATATATATATATAATAAAAAGGCTTAAACACTAATATTCCATGGTCATAATTTATTCCATTGGAATCGTAAATACGATCCAATTCATCAGACCTACAAATTCAAAAGGTCTGATGAATTGGATTGTATTTACGATTCCAATGGAATAAAACTATGACCATGGAATATTAGTGTTTAAATTTTTATTATATCCTTACTCTGTCCTAGACATTGAGTTCTACCTGGATTCTTCCTCTTGGAATTTTTTTTGAAAAATATACATGTATGGGTATTTATATATTTTGCATATGTATGTATATTTTCCACTAATATTATCTATATATATATTTTTGTGGAGATGTTCACACCTCCCCAGAATAGGACTTACACTTGTGCAAATACATATAGATTGATGCTAAGAATTGTCATTAGAGATCTAGCTTATCTGCTTACTACAAACTCCAAGTGACATTATATTTCTTGATTGTGTTATCTTCATTCAATAAACAGTGGCAATGAGGATTCAAATTCCCATAGAAAAAAAATTTTTTTTTCCTCTTAGAAGAAAATTCAAAATTCACAAAAAAGAATTTTGTGGAGTTTGTGTATACTCATAGCACAACATGCAAGTTGATAAACCTCGAGGCTGTATCATATACTGCTATTAGGAAAAAAAAAAGAAAAAGAAACTTCCTTCCTGGTGAAGGACTACTTGTATAAAATATAATATACTATACAAGAATCGGAGATAGTTATTCAGCAACTATTACCCAAATGCAATGGGAGTGGATTGAATATCAAGAACAGATAAAAACAATCCTGGAAAAATAAGGAACAGACAATGCGTCATTTTCATGTTCGCTGAACTCAGTCGCTAACTCAATTAGTGAATTTAATTATGTCCCAGAAGAAAAAATTGCATTCCTATTGTACTTCAGAAGGTACAAGGCCATTTTCAGAGTACATCTGTTCTGAAAATTGTGCCCTGCTGAATATGAAAAATATCTGAATTTAATTTTGCCAACTACCCCAGAAATAGTGTCAATATTATCTAAAATATTTGGGGAAAAGAATTCACTTTTTATATATATGTTGGCAGTGCATGAACTTTACTAAGGATGAAAATAAAGATTTTGTCAGATATGCTGGTAAAGTCAACCATAACAGAGTAATTCTCCCCAGACAGATTTAAATGCCTAATCTTCATTAAAGGTCTAACATCAAGCAACGATGTAGAAATACACTCTCAAATACTTACAAAACTGGAACAGGATTCAAATTTAACAATACAAACTGTTGTGGAAGAGTGCCAAAAATTGTCAAGTCACGATACAGTGAAAATCAAGCAAAATGGTACATCAGAAGTCTAGTAGTTCGAAAAAAGACAGTAGTACCAAAAGAAAAATTCTGGAATAAAAATATTGCAAAAATTAACCCATGCTATGGCTGTGGTATGCTTCATTTCAGAAAGGACTGTCCATTTAAAACCAAAAATGTTTTTAATTGTGGAAGAACAGGTCACAAACAAAGCTACTGCAAGTCAAAATTCAAAAGCAATACACAAATTAACTTGCTGAAATTAGTGTTACCAGCTAAGAAACTGAAAAGTTCAAATAATAGAAAATTAGTGACAGTACAAATGAATAACACTATGGTAAGATTTCAATTGTACACTGGTAGCAATATTACAATTATTGATAAACAAACTTGGAACAGAATTGTCAAGCCTAACTTGAGAAAAAAACGACAAAGTTGCAAGAGGAATATTGGGCAAGAAATTAATTTTTCTTGGGAAAATCATGTATAGCATCACTCTTGCAGGTAAAACTAAAAAAAAGCAGATGTTTACATATTAAAAAATTTTATCTTGAATTTACTAGGTGTCAGTTGACTAGAATTATTTAACTATGGAATTTGCTGATTAATTCATTCTGTGAAAAAATTGTTTGTCAGAGAAAAAGATTACAGTGAGTAAACTAAAACCTGAATAAACTAAAAAAATAAATCCATGAATATTTTCTCAGAGATGTTGGAAAAATGTACAAAGTCAAAGGCATTTTTTAAATTAAAAGAAAATCTAATACCAGTATTTAAGCCTAAAAGAACTATACCTTTTGCTGCATTGGAGTTTATTAAGACCAAACTTGATAGGTTAGAAAACTGCAGAGTTATTGAAAAAATAGATTATTCAGAATGGGCCATGTCAGCAATTTATATTAGAAAGAAAAATAATAAGATTTGTTTATGCGCAGATTTTTCAACCGAGTTGAATAACTGCCTCCTACTACTTACATATTCCCTACAAACTCCAGAGGATATATTTTATTAAAAATTAAATGGTGGTAATTTTTTTTTTTCAAAAATTGGTCTGTCTGAAGCATGGCTTCAAATTGAAGTGGATGAGGAATGCCAGAAGTTTTTGACTATTAATATGCGTAAAGGACTCTACAAGTTTAAAAGATTACACTTTACTGTAAATGTAGCCCTAGGTATTTTCCAGCAGATAATGGATACAATGTCGCTTACATAAATGACATACTTATTAAATGTGCTACAAAAATATAGCATGTAAAACTGATTCAGAAAATATTTCAGAGACTACATGATTATGATTTCAAAATCAGTGAATAGAAATGTCAATTCTTTATGGATAAGAAGATTAAATATTTAGGTCAGATAATCGATGAAAAAGAAAGACCAGATGCAGCTAAAGCAAGTGCCATTAAAGACATGCCTTCCCTGACAAATTTGGTGACCCTATAATCATTTCTCAGATTAGTGAATTATTTATTATAATAATTATGTGCCAGATATGTATAAATTGCAAGAACTTCTGAATAATTTACTTAAGCATACAAAATGGTCAGAATGTCAAAAAGCTTTCAAAGGAATTAAAAAAGCTACTAACTTCAGAGTTATCGCTGACACATTACGACCCCCAGCAATAGATAATAGTCGCACTGGACGCGAGCGAATACAGGATAGGAGTGGTAATATGTACAGTGAAAGCAGCTGCCCATGCTTCAAGAAGTTTGACAAATATGGAAAAATGCTAGCCAAATTGAAAAGGAAGTGTTTGCTATAATTTTTGCTGTAAAAAAATTTCACAGGATGTTATTAGGAAGAAAATACATAGTATAAATTAATCATTGTCCATTATTAAGTATATTTGGTTCTAAGAAAGGGATTCACATGCATACTGCAAACAGACTATAGCATTAGGCTACAATTTTGTTGAACTATGATTTCAAGATGGAATTTCTATTGTGAAAGAAATTGGGACATGCAAATGGCTTGTCCAGATTGATATCAAAATGAAATTGAAGATTTTGAAGATATTGCGATTACTTCTCTGGAATCCAAAAGCAAAATTAAAAGCCTGATGTGTAACACTATTAAAGAATTGCCAGTCACAACAGACAATATCAAAATTCATTCTAAAAAGGATACATTTATTAAAAAAAAAAAAAACTATGAATGAAGTCAAAATAGAGTAAAACTAAAATTAAACCTGGTAACAATAACACAGCATTTTCTATTTGTGATGGAGTACTTTTGTATGCAAAAAGAGTAGAAATTCCGTTAACACTACAAAAACGAATTTTGAAACAATTCCATACAGGATATCCAGGAATAGTGAGAAGCTACATGTATTGGCCAAAGTTGGATAAAGATATCCAAAATACAGTTACCAAATGTAATGGTCGTAATTCAGCAACAAATTCACTACCTATAAATTATCAGGCATGGCCAAGCACTGATAAACCATGGGTAAGACCACATATGGACTTTTCAGGACCAAGAAATGGTTCATACTATTTAATTGTGATCAGTTTCACAAAGTCTCCCAAGATATTAAAGTGTAAACAACCTACTACTGCAATAATGATTAAATTCTTGCACAAAACTTTTGCAAGGTTTGGAGTACCAGACAGTATGGTATCCAATAATAGAATTCGATTTACTTCAATTACATAATTTTTTAAAACTCAATAGAACATTTAACAACTCTGATTTATCATCCAAAGTCAAATGATCAATCAGAATGGTTTGCAGACACCTTCAAAAGAGCATTAAGGAAAGCTAAAAGCTTTGAAGCTGAAGAAACGGCACTACAAGAATTTTTGAACATGTATCAAATGATGTCAAATGCAAATGTCACTGCAAAAAAGGCACCTTCAGAGCTCATGTTTGCTAGGAAAGTTATATCCATTTTTGACAAATTACTGCCAGAGAATAAGAAAATCTGACAATTTCAAACTACCAGATCATTTAAGTTCGATGATAAATTTTTCTTTAAAAGCTTTAAAGCTGGAAAGAAAAATTGGCAGCAAGGAAAAATTATTCATTGCCTTGGTATTATGGTGTAAATAGTCAAGAGTAAATCAATTGAGGTTGATATATGCATGGAATAAGCACCCAGTAAAATTTAATTCACCGATGGACATACTTTACGATACCTTTGAAGTACCTATTCTTAAAACTGAAATTACAATACAATGCCAGGGTAAACAAAAATATAATCCAACTGAAACGATGGAAGCGGACTCATGTCGGAAAAAATATCAACTAAATCAAGTGCATATCTAAAAGGGGTTGGGGGGTTGAAGATGAACACACCTCTCCAGAATAGGACTTGAACTCGTCCAAATACATATCGACTGACACCAATCATCAGGGGAAAGAGAGAAATCTAGTTTTTCTGCTTACTACAGATTTCAGTAAGACTACATAGACTCCAAACAACATTATATTTCTTGATTGTGTTAGCTTCATTCAATGAAATGAAGACTGTGTGTGTGCATGTGTGTATCAGTATGTTATATACACTGAAACAGCAAATTATAGCCAGAAAGTAGAGAGTTAAACAATTCAGTTGTATTTTAATGACTGCATTTGAATCTCATCAATGTAGACAAGCATTGAGAGAGAGGGGGGGTACACACACACACACACAGGGTGCGATGGGTAAATTGTCGCCATTTTATACTCTATTTTTTTTTAAATTTCACACATGCACATTGTTCATTTTTGTCAATGGCACAGTATAGTAGGGTCAGTTGGGTACCATCTGTGAGAAAACAAGCACCATGACTCAATTTGCCAGAAATTTGGAATGACATACTGTAGTGCTTGGCATTCACGCCAGAAGCTCTAATACAAATAATTCAGAGTGCTTGAGTGTTAATTTGAGGATAGTACAGAGGATTCAGAAAGAGTTAGATATATCTAATGGTGATTACAAAGGTACAGCAGCTCAGAAAACTCACACTGAATGTTCTGATAAGGAAAGAACTGAATTTGTTGGTGAGGGCCTCAGACTCAGCACAGAGGCCTACATCAAGTGCTTTGCAGACAACAGAATGTATAAGGATTTTCAGAAATCATAATTCATCAGAACTGGTTTGATTAGATTAAATGTTAAACACTTTGCTACAAACATTTTGCAAGTTAGCAAAGAAAAGTACATCATTAATCAAAATTTCACTTGTTCTATGATTATTCTGTTTTAATGAATCAGGAAAACCATGCTGCAATCATGATAAACATTTAATATTTTAAGTGATCTGGTTTTGTATGTGCAGGTGAAATCAGTTGATCAGATATAGAGATAAGAGATTAAGATGATTATATTAGCAATTTATTTCACTCTTAATGCATGCATACTAAATTGTAAAGGGTTCTTCATCTGAACTAGTTTCCAAAATCTGACAAAATGATCATAATTCTTTTTTTGGTCAAGCCAAGAATTTTTTTCAGCACTTTCTCATACATTGATTTTACAACAAATGGAATTCAACATGAGTTCACTAAACATGAGAAGTATTTTTAAAGCTCGAATTAAGCAGAATATTTCATTCTTATAGTACTGGACAAAATAAGATTTTTAATGATCATATTCAACCTCTCTTACAAGTCAGATAAGATTTTTGTGTTAGTTCCTGAAACAAGTCACAAATATTTATCCTGAACCCAAGAGGCTGAAGATTACCTCGCCCCAACTAAAACTTTGGCATGTATCCTTGCAACTTGTTAGAGAAGATACATTGCTCTCTTGAGAAGCTTGAAAACAAATCCCATCATGTATAGATTATTGTAAATTTCTTTCATCATAAGGTTAGTGAAAAAAAAAAAAAAGAAATGGACCAATTAGTATTTTGGTACATAAGGAATTAATTAAGAGAGATAATTGGTTCCAACAAATTAATCCAGTGAAAGGAATTCATAAGAATTAACCTCAAATATAACTTATAGTTCACCATACAGAGTATAAAGCACACTCTGTAATTACAAACACTTGAACTAGAAAAGTGACAGCTGGTTAATCCTAAACAAAACTACCCCTAGAAAATCCTTGAACTCATATGTACATAAAATACTAACAAGAAAATGTTCTTATTCTTCTTAAGCAGTCAACCAGAGCTGACCTAAATCAGCAGAGGGAATATTTTTGTCATACAGAAAAACATTACACAAGAGAAAGTGAACTTATGAGTTAAGTGGAGAATCAGAAGAGATCTTGGTCATCCATCACAATTGTCAAGACAAAGAAATAAATTTCTCATATATTTGGCATTCTGACAGCCAAATTTAGAGTTCCATCATATTTCTGGAATCCTTGGAATTCAAATAGTGAAAAGGAATCAAGCCAAATTGTTATCAATGGATCAGTGAAAAGTTGCAGTGGTTACTCTCCAGAACACAAAGAGAAGCATCAAAGAATTGTCAGTTTTCAAAAGGGACCCAATTAGATTGATGTAGAATGGAGGTTAGCAACCCCCAGCCCACATCTGGCCCACAAAGGATTTTTCTCCTGCCCGCCAACTGAACTGTAGCAAAGAATTTGCATTTTTTGTTGATTGCATTAGTTGTTATCCTATTATTCCTGCAGTAAAATAAGGAACCTTGTTTAAATAATATAACATTAACTTTGTTATTTTTTGTTTAAACCTCCAAACCAAGGCAGCCTTCTGGAGAGAGCTGTCTGATGTTGAGACAATTTATTATATAGTACATTTAATATCATGGCCCTCCTCAGAGATACTGCATAATTGTCAGTCTGCACTCCTTCCATAAAGGTTGCCAACTCTTGATGTAGAAGGTGAGTGTCAATTGGTGAATGAAATAGAAATTTGCACTTAAACTGGGCTAATAAAAGAAAGTTCTGTAAATGCCAACTTGAAAGAGAGAAAGCAAATATCCATGAGACACGACATGAGTAAAACAGTTTAGCAGCTATACCCCCAAGACAATCACTACTGTTACCATCACCAGAGGAATTAACTGATAAGGACATTTTTTTTAACTGTAATCCAATCAATTAGATGAGGTAGATCAATTGTGAGAGGTTTATAATAAACAATGATAAATAAAATGACACCCTTGTGTTAAATCTCAACTTGGCTCCTTCATTTTTATTTCACACACGCTCCAAATCATGAACATTATGGTACCCAGTGAATAACAATTCAACACTGAGCCCAGTAATCTCTTCAGATCTTGGACAGAATGTGGATAGAAAGATCCACAACTCGGAGCATTACTCAGTAGTGATCAGGGATTGAATAGCCAACGAATATGTTATATTTCATGCTAGAAATTATGTTAACTTTATATTAACTGTATATTAACTGTATTTTTAATGCATAACATTTAGATGTATGTAAAGAACTCAAGAATATAATAAGAATTCAGAAGAGTATATAATTGGTGTGGGAGGTAATGCAACAATTCAACTGATGATAGCAGGTAGGAACAAAGAAACCGTGAGTAGGGGGTGGGGGGTGATCTCTGATCCAAAACAGCAAAATGCGCCTGCATTATACAGCCGAGGACCGACCACGATTTGCATGTGAATGACGAGACAACGAGATTTCGCGTTAACTAACCGAGACTTCCCGGCATAAAATATGAGCACCGCCATTTTGGTTCCTTTTACCGTTGGGAGAACCGGAGTTTGCACACTGCACAGATTCGCAGGCGTTTCCGAGGTAAGCCATTTTCACAATTTTCCCCACAGTAAGCAAGTAGATAAATTGTCTTGGAAGTGTTTTAACAGATAAGGAAAATGTGAAAATCAGAAGGTGAATTGGAATAACAAAAGATGTTTTCCAAAATGTTTTGCACTAGAAAAGAAAAAAAGATAATCAAATAAAACCAGTTGGCCCTAAACTAGATCAGATCTTGGTAATTATTGTTCTTTCTTTTTTAAAATCCTATTCATCCTTTTTTGCCTTGATTGTATATTAACTGAGGTCAATTGGTCTGACCCCAATGAGAGATTGGGTGATGAAATAATCAAAATCCTTTCCTGCTACAATACATGTATGCCAATCAACTTGTAAACTGATACTCAAAAGGAACATATTCCTTATATATACAGAACTATGGTGCAATAGTCAGCAGTCCAGGCAGAAGAACAATAGAGCCAGAGAGATTGGCAACACAAGCAGATAATGAAATGTAGCAAAAACAGTTCTGTAATGGCAAATCAGGTCAACCCGACAAGAGACCTAGAGTTGGTTGCATGTGGTGCAGTAAGCACCAGGAGTTACATCCTCTTCCACAATTGGCTGTTGAGAGAGGACATTCTGCTTACAGTAGATGGCACTGACAAAATTTGCATACAAATAATACTGGGCAGTTATTGACTAATAGTCAGCATGGGTCTAGGACTGAGAAGGCTATATAACGCCAGTGTTTTCTCAACCGAAGAGAGTGCTCTTGACGTACAGACATGCAGAAAACCAAACAAGATGAACACAATAGCATCATCCCTCTTCACCACCCACTCCATTTTCCTTGCAAGATACTGCCTGAGAAGAATTTTAACTGAAAAGATTTCCACAGTCTAAAAGTTTTCATTTGCAGACTGATGATCAAGTGAAAGAGTTGGAGATCCAGTTTTAGTGATCAACTTTATCTGCAGGCATGAGGCCAAAGTTCCCTATTTGAATTGTTGAACCAACTATTCATCATTCTGGGGGTACTGTTGCTGTTGTGATATGTTGTCAAAGCAGCCATAGTTAGATAGACCACAGGAAAGACAGTCAAGACTTTGCCATTAGCTGTTGGCTAATAGGATTATTGAGCCTACTATCTCACCATGGCATGCTCAAGTTGTCATAGTTAAAGATGAAATTAAAAGACATAGGAAAAGATTGTGTGTAGATTACCATAAATATTTACACTAAACATATTACCTAAGATTGATGATAGGGTTACAAAAGTGGTATAAATATTTTTCAACTTTTGATTTAAAAAAGTGCTTATCAAGTCAGATTAAAGCAATCTGACAAGAAATATACCACTTTTGAAGCTAATGGTCAACTTTTCAATTCAACTGACTTCCATTCAGAGTTCCTGCTTTCTAACAATGTATGGACAAAACTGTAAAAGAAAATCTAAAAGATACACTTTCTTATTTTGATGATGTTATAATTAGAGGTGAGACAAAAGAAGAGTATAAGAATTTAGAAGAATTTGTAAAGGTTCTAAAGAAAAGAAACCAGACTGAAGGATTCTAAAACTATAAAAAAACAAAAAACAACACCACATTGAATACTTTGGGATATTGTGTAGAAAATGGAAATATTAAGCCTGTTCTATAATGGATTAAGCTGTTATAAGAGATGCAACCCTCTGAAGACATGAAAACACTTAATAGTAAGTACCTTCACTTTTTCACTAAAAAAAAAAAAAAAAAAAAAGAGCAGAGCAGTGTAAAAAAGGCCCCAAACTTGATGAAAACAAAGTTTTATCATCATAATGTTTGTATTATTAAGAAGAAAGACCAAAATTTTTTTATTATTTTTATTTTTTATTATTATTATTATTATTTTAATCCTTTCTAGCACATTCAAAATTTTGGTTAAAAAGCCAAAGATTACTATAGGAAATTTAGCATCATTTTTGCAGTAAAAAACATTTGTTTTGGAAATTTTTGCAAAAATCAATTGTTGGATTTTAATGACATTTTCAGGATTTATTCACAAATGAATTACATTATTTTGGATTTTTTTTTTTTTTTTTTTAAACATCTGTTACCCTCATTGAATTTTATGAAATTTTGCTAAATTAAAATTTCAGGTTCTTCATATTTATATTATTTAAAAGCAGGACTCCTTGGAGAATTTAAATCATCAGAAACACCATTTACCAAAAATCTGTGCTGAATTTTAAAAAATGCAATAGAATTATGATATTATTTAATTAGACAGGATTTTAATTGCTTTTATAAATAAGACATTAAGGAAACTATTTTCTTACGCAAAAAATTTTTTTCAATGAATGATGAATTTTCACAAGAATTATTCTCATTTTTTTAAAAATTTTAATTATAATAATTTATTAAGTTTAAAATTTTTTAAAATTCTGTATTAATTTACACCTTTTAGATAATATTATTAAGAGATCATAAATGGAAAGCTTAATAGAAATCATCAAACCAAGATTTTTAAAGAAGTGTATAACATGACCATTTTTTAAGTATGGGCAACCATACTCATCATTATCAATAAAGAAGAGCAATGACTATAGTAAATTTAAAGTCAAAATTCCTGAAATTAGATTATAGAGAATATTTTCCAAAATTTTTTAAATTACTGCTTATTGGAAATATTAAATTTAATCTATTAGCTTGAAATTAAAACTAAAATCAAGAAAGATTTTTTCATTTTTAAAAATTAATTTTAAACTTTAGGTATCTTTTTTTGCTGTTTTTTTGTGGAGGTACCTACTTAATATGACCAGAGGAATATTTGCATGCTACACAAAATGGATACCCAAATTTTCTGATAAAATACACCCTTTAGTTAAAGTTAATCAGTTTCCGCTGAACAAAGAAGCTCTTCAACCCATTTAATCACTAAAGTCCGAGCTATGTAAAGCAACTTTATGGGCTATTAATGAAAACTTTGCTTTTAAAGTTGATTGTGATGCTTCAGACTATGCTATATCTGCAATACTAAGTCAAAATGAAAGGCCTGTTGCATATAATATCAACCTTGGAAGAATAATGCAGCTATGGATACTTTCAGTTGTGTTTATTGTAATTGGTAAGTTGGCAAATTTTAACACTAGTGGATTTACATGAAAAATTGTGCCATGCAGAAGTATCAAGATTTTTTGCATTTTGTATGATCAACAAATCTCCCCTTTTCAACTGAAGATGTTAAGGAAATGTTCATTTTGCAGGGTTTGTGAAGAACTAAAGCTCCAGTTCTATCAACCTCCTGAAAGTACATTGATAAAAGTTACAAGGTCACTAGAATGTTTCAGAATGGACTTTAAAGGACCTCTCTCTCTACTGTTACTTGTAACCTGTACATGTTGATGAACATTCTCATTTTCTGTTTGTATTCCCATGCCCAAATATGCATACTTCAATGCTTATTAACTGTCTAGATCACTTGTTTAGTATGTGCAGAATGCCAGGCTATGTCCATTCAAGTAGAAGTCCTTCTTTCATAACTGAAAGTATATTTACTAAGTAAAGATGCTGCTACCTGTAATTCAATGCCTTATCATTCACAAGAATATGGGCAAGCAGAATGATATATAGGTGCGATGGAGAAAACAATTGAATCAGCTCTTAAATATTGGAACCTAACAGAAGAACATTGGGAACAAGTTCTGTCACAAACTCTTCATTCTATCAGATCCTTTTTGTACTGCTACTAATTGTACACCTCATGAACATTTCTTCAAGTTTCAAAGGCGTACCCTCTGACTTTGCTAATGACTCCTGGATGTGTACCGTTGAGAGGATTCCTTCATACTAGTAAAAGCAATCCCTTAGTAGATCAAGTTGAACTGATTGATAGTAATCCATCCTTTGCTCATATTAAGTATCCTGATGAGTAAGAATCAAAGGTTTCTATTCAAGATTGGGTTCAATGTTCTGTTAATTTAAAAACTCCTCCACCTCTGCAAACCCAGAAACTCTGAAAAAAGTTGTAGTACTGCTCCTGTTCAGTTACCTACAGTACAAGAGGAGTCTTTGGAGGGTCCGGAAAATGAAAACAAATATTCAGCACCAATTGCAACTATCCCCCCCACACTAAATCTATGATATATATCCCCCGCCTCATTGTAATCTATGATATGGGGCCCCCTGCTCTACTACATCTCAATTTTCATAAGGCACTATCCATATAATATATAAATTTTATTGTAACTGAATTATGTACAATAATGGATCATATACAATATAGGCTAACAATTCAACTAGAAAAATTGAAAATAAATACAATGTATCTAAATAAAAATTAAAGATATGTCATAATATCTCATTCCATCTTAAATAAATCATCAATGTTTTTAACGCCAATTTGAGATTTTTCTTGTTAAGAAGTTGCATTTTAACACATTCAACATTATGGATAAAGCCTTTTTTCAGAGATTTAGCATGAGGAAAACAAATTCACAGATTTGGATAAAAAAAGAAAAAAAAAAGCAAAAATGACAAAATCCACAAAAACTTTTCATCCTTTAATAGTAAGTTGTGCTTAGATTAATTTGTAATACAGGATTTTGTGATTAGATATTGTCTAAGCATAAAAGGATTCCCCTTGTCCAGCTTTATACATACTTCTGAAGGTTATACACACACCTAGAAGATTTAATTTTGCCAACACTAACTAAATTCAGTGGTTATTTTCCACAAAGGCATATCAACACAAATTTATTTGGATAAATATGTTGAATAAGTTTCCTCTATTTAATAGCTGATGAATATATAATATACAGCACTAAGTAGACTCATTGTAAAAGCTGTGATTCTGGTAGTTTCAGGGTTTGATTCAAATCCTTATACAGTCCAATCCCCTAGCGCCACACAAATCATAATATGGCAGTGTTAGTTCGTCCAAAGATAAGTGAAAAAAACTATGACATACTTGAAACACCATTACCCAATGATCACTGAATGTACAAGACAATAAATGTAGGAAAGAATAAAAACAGCAAGAAAGCTGAAATGAAGAAATCACTGTCACTCCAATTATGATGGGTTATAGAACAATATAGCTCCACACTGTTCTTCAAAATCTTCATTGATACTATGAACTAAGTTTTTCAATATCATGTAAGCTATTTCCTAAATATCTTAAAATAAAAAATGATGTATAAATAATGATACTAAGTACTTATCAGTCATCAGTTATAAATGTGAAGACTTAAATATACTGCATTATTTACATTATTCGGACTATTGTCCTCATCTTTGTTGCCATATTTATTACAATGTTTCGGACATTGTATGCTCCGACCTTCTTCAGGTGGTTGGAATGTCGAATTGAACCCTTTATTTAAGCTCCTGGGGGTAGACTGTTCTAGTTCCACAGGCCATGTTTTATGGATGTCAGTTATCAGTTATCTCCTGTTAATTTCCCTCAAAGTTCTCCACTGCCTTAACCGGGTATTGAGGACACATGGCACGGTGGATAAAGGTGTTAGTTAGATCCGGTGACAGGACCCAAAGAGTGTGAGTTCAATACCTGGTTAAGGCAGTGGAGAACTTTTAGAGAGAAATTAACAGGAGATAACTGATAACTGACATCCATTAAACATGGCACGTGGAACTAGAACAGTCTACCCCAGTGAGCAAAATAAAGCGTTCCGTTCAACATTCCAACCACCTGAAGAAGGTCGGAGCATACAACGTCCAAAACGTTGTAATAAATATGGCAACAAAGATGAGGACAATAGTCCAAATAATGTAAATAATACCTCATCTCAGAAATATAGACAGATTAAATATACTATACAGAAAAATGAGAAATGTAAAAATTTTCTCAAAAAATAAAAAATGGTAATATGCTACAAGAAGAATTGAAGAGAAAAAAGTGATATCTTAGCAGGTTCCAATACAATTCCAGAATTCAACTTTTGCCAAAAAATAAAAAAAAATAAAAATATATATATTATTGTCAATTATCTAATTATAAATCTTATCAACTATAAAATGTGTTGCGCATTTATGTATCCAATTCTGAAAATCATTCAATAATTACTGAAAAATGCAATTATTCACTGAATTACATTTTATTAAAATTTTCATAAAATTAAAACATACCTTTTTGTGAAATCTATTGATAAAATATTTGCAGTAAATATTTTTAACAAATATCTTGTAAAATTATGAATGATTTTGTAATAAGATTTTTAAATAAATCAGAAGTAGAAAGTTATTTGCTGGTTAAGATCCATCAATATTCATTGGATCTTCAAGCAAAAGTAAACAAAACTTTAATCTTTCTCACCTTTGGAAATGTCTTTCAATATCCATGGATGAATGAAAAGCTTCCATAAATAACAAATCAATAAAAACACAGTGCAAAAGCAAAAGAACAAATACTGCCACTTGGGTAGCATTTGATTAGCAACACATTTCCACACAATCAAATAATGAAAATTATTTGCAAAAGGAAAAGCAGACAGCCTCTGAGTATGTCCTGTTGCTAGTATCGAAATTTTGGTAATGAGTCGCAATTATTTGCTCTGCAAATAAAGTTAAACACCAGACAAAACAGACAGACTGACACAATTTCTTTCTCTTTCTGTGATGTATCAAAACTTTTTTCTTTTTTTTAAAGTAAAACCAAAAAGTAGCAATGACTGAATTGAAAGAGAAAAATTCTGTTTAAAGTGGTGATGAATACTAACAAACTAAGTAGTGGGTGTCATGTTTTTGTTTCTTCAATTGGTTGAAAGTTTTTTTTGTTTTTTTTTTCTCTCTGTAGTTTTTCAGGGATTGAGAATGAAGAAATCAGAAAATGGTAAATAAATTATGAGCAAAATATCTGATCTAATGCAAACATAGCAAATACATAAAATGCCCAACATCAAAGAACCCTTTTATCTATTTTTTTATACAGTTTGGCACCTGAAGAGAACCAGAAACCAAAAAAAATGCAAACTGCTATTTCAGTGGGATAGAAACCAAGACAGGGTTGAATTAATAAGCAGCTTTCCATAGGTGTCAACCTTTACCTTGGGCAAATGTTACAACAGCTATCATCATCCTCATCTTAAATCCAGGTTTTCCATTGATGAAATTATATGTGAATTTTTTTTTCTTTTTTTGATCTCAGTATAAGAGTTAGTAAAAGCAAAAAGCTTTTGCCAAATACAATTTGGCTTACATTATTTCAAATGTACACCATCCATATTTGTCTAACCAGTGTCATATGATAACAGCAATTGATTTTCCCACTGGATGCATCAAAAATATTCAATAGCATCAAAGATTATATAAATTAATTGAAGTATAGATCATTATTGAAAATAGAATGGGAATAGGTATGCCTTTCTGCTACAATGAACATAAATTTCACATTATGCTTAAAACTCACTTTGTACCTTTTTGAGGAACAGTCTTTGTGTTTGACACTAGTATATTATTTAAAACTTCTCTCTTTATCCGTAGGGTATGGATCTTTTATACAATATTTTCTGCTTGCACAGCACCCATGTGCAGATCCACAAACATTTTACAATGCTAAGGAAAAAGAAAATCATTAACAAGTCAATTGAACAGAACAGTTTTAAAAAAGTTATGTTCTTCAAACATTTGACAGTAATGCCTCTCCCAATTAAATTTCATATGGTTTCAGAATTGGTTTTCTTCAAATTCATTTTGAATTCAAATGCTGATTAGAAGACTATATACCAGCAAAACATCAAATGTATCAATGTATGTCCATCATAGCTGTTTCCACAATCAAAATCCAAAAGGAGATAATTCATTCCAATGTCTTTTGATTTGTTTATCACTGTACAACAATGCTTCTTACAGTGTGTCCACTCAGTATATCCATTGGAGATATTGCCTAATCAAACTTTGGTAGATTATACAAAATCAATGGTGGTCTACCGACAATACACTGAGAAAATAATGACAATTTTTGACAAGTTTATGTTTCATTCCATGGAGTAGTAATATACTTTTACATTTGTCATTTAAAAAGTGCAGTAAAGTCTTTTATAAGCTCAATAGAAAATAATTCTTAGAACTGATGTTTCTTGTGTAAAGTTCAACTTAAGATTGACTATTTAATCATGGAATATTACTGTCCAGTTGTGCTTCACAATCTATTAGAGACGCAATGTTCCCATTATGCTTTTATAATCAAAACCAAAGAGAATAAAATAAAATCCACAATTTAATACAGACTAATATCTATACTTTTCATCAAATTTCTTAGTTAAGTGCCAGTTTTTAAGCATAGCATTTAGTAACAGGTTGAAGTTACAAAATTTTTTATACTATGTTCTATATGAAAAGAAATAAAACAAGAAACACATTCTAATTCAGACAATATAAGCTAAAAGCAAAAACAAGTATACTCTCCCAGACAGTGAATGTAAATTATTCTCCAAGTATCTACTAACGTGGATTTCATTAACAAAATAAAATAAAAAATAACAACATGTAATTTCTTTAAAAAAAAAAAAAAAAAAAAAAAAAAGAAAAAAAAATGGTGGGTGGGGGGTTTAAGAGAAGTTGTTACTGTCGTCATGTAATGACAGCAGGACAGACAATCTGCTAGGGAAAAAAAAAAAGAGACATAATGGAAGATTGGAATAAAATGACTTGTATTACTCAAGGTATTTAGTCATGGGCTTGACTGCCAGAAAATACACAAAAGAAAAAAGTTCCAAAAAACAAGATTAACCATTACAACTACACCATATCAATATTAGAGAAACCAACATTATTTTTTTGTAAGTGTTCTAGCTCCTAATAAAATTATCCCTAGATCTTATTGAAAGAATAAGGTTACCTTGTGATACTCCAGTAATTGTCAGCATCATTAATTCTTTATTGGCAGATTTTATTTAGTCAAATCCATTTTAAATATCAAACTAAATTAGGCAAAAAAAAAAAAAAAAAAAAAAAAAGCAGCTCATGATTCATTTGAACCTATCTTAAGTATACAATGAAAAACCTTATTTTCCTGTAATTATTTTGTGGTGGGGGATGATGGTAGACTAAAATAGAGATTGAGGAGGAAAAAAGAAAGGAAATAATAAAAGCTAATGAGATTTACATGTAACCTGGTTTGGAATGGAAATAATTACTTATTTCCTATGAGTGACAGACATAGGTGTTTGAATCTAAAAGTTAACATTTTGAATGCTAATTTCAGACCAACAGACCCTTAGCATAACAATCTTCCTTTGCTTTGCTTCCATCTTCCTTTGCTTTGTAATCTTAGTAAATATAAAACAAAGAAAAATACAAATGCTAGGTTAAAAAAAGAATGATTTCATTTTATCAAAAAGAACCTTGTCAGGACAATGTGTTTACAAATTACGTTAAACAAGGTATACTTAAAAGAAAATGACATTGCAGTAATTTTAATATTTCTTCAACATATCCAACAAATCTTGATTTTTACAAATAAAGTAATCCTTACTAGATCTGACCCAAAAGACATGCCTATCCTTTGTATATACAAGTAGATAAATTATAAACAAATGAACAGAGATCTATTGAACTACTTCTACAGAGAACTGATTTAAAGTTATCTTAAAATAAGAAATTAATTTTCTCAATTTCTCATCAGTGTGCCAATATATGTTTGCTATTAAATAAAGCATACAAAGTTAGTCCCATTGATTTTACAAGCCATAGCCTAAGGCAAGGGTTGGCAACCTACAGCCCATGGGCCGGATCCGGCCTGTGAAGGCATTTTGACCGGCCCGCGAGCCTGATTACCAATGACTATTTTTAACATGAGAGACGACCTTCAAATGAAATTTGTTATATGTCATTTTCCATAGAATGTCTACACATCTCAGTGCACTAAAAATATTAGACTATCTGCCAGTTATCTTTCATGAGACTTATTTTACCAAGTTGCATTGCCTACGTTTAATGTCAAATAATGGATACATATTTGTTATGACCCTTGGCTACATTAAAAGATAACAGAAGTGAAAGAAACGATAAAGTGAAAGAGGCCAAGGAGGGACTGACATGTGATTTTGACGTTCCTTGAGGAAAAGTAATTTTTGTTAGGTGTTTTTTTAATTTTAGATTTACTTTTGTTTTTCTGACTTCTCAATGTTTATTTTCATTATGGTTTGAAATATTTAGGTTGACAGGGGTCTGCATATGTAATTTTCCTTAATTTTTCATTAATGTCCTTCGTCCAGCCCGCAACCCGTCATTATAACACAATGCGTCCAGCGGGGTCGAATGAGTTGCCAACCCCTGGCCTAAGGGGTTTAAAAACGGCAGTATTGTCTTGTGCATTTCAGTAATATGAAAACAGCTGGTTAATTTCAAAATATCCTGGTTCCAAATATCAGTTTTACTAAAGTTTTACCCAAAATATCTTGACATGTAGATACATAGCAAAGACTGAAAATATGAAACTTGTATGCAGGGGTGGTGAAAAGCTCTTAGCCAAACCCACTTTTAATTGAGATATTATGTACTTAATGTTTGTTCAAGCAATTGTGTCTATATAAAGTATGATCATATATGACTAGTAAATTGTCACAATAATTGGAAAAATACATTCTTATTTAAAGAAAAACATTTTTAAACTTTTGATAACATTACAAGTATTCTTTAATGTATTAAAAACAATAAGAAAGCAAATATGAAAATATAAAATCTCAGGTGATCTATCAGTTACTTTCCACATTGATAATTCAATTTTTAACAATTTTTCATGGTAAAATTTTAAAATAGTCATTGTGGTTGCTATACAAATGCACAAACACTGTCAAGTTCTTGAAATCTTTTTTTCGGGATATGAAAAGAAATAAACAATGATAATTTAATAACACGCACACTTGCCTTGATTAGAAAAGGTAGAGTCCACATTCCTATGAGATGACTTTGGCATTGGAGCCTGTTTACTGGAGTCTGGCTGCACAGATTTAGCCTGTAATAAAAACAAAAAATAGAAGGAAAAACAATAAAAACCTGTGACTAATGCAACAAATATTCTCTCAGAAAAGTAATAAATAATTTTATTTATTTAAAAAATTAAGTTTATATATGCATATGCAAGATTATTAATATTTAATACAAATTAATTATACTTTTACTTCCTCTATAGCTAGTTGGGCTTTGGGTTGCTTCTTAACAGATACACCTTTTATCAACAATTGAAGCACAACATAGATTGTTAGAAACACATTTAAAAGTATTAAAAGTCAGAACGAAAATTTTAAGATATTAACAGTATCTATTTTAGAGATTAGTAAATAGGTAACAAATAATTAAAATCTCAATAGTACCACAAAACATTGGTATTTGGTCATCACTGTCATTAAACAATGCAAAATTTCCTTTTCTCAAATATCGACTCAAACTTTATATATTCCAAATTGGTATAACCTATTTTGCCAATATAAAGACATCATATTATATATATATATATATATATACATATATATATATATATATGAGAGAGAAATAGTTTCCTCACACACATGTAGACTGTTAAAAATGAAAGTTCTGGTTTTATATAATACTTAGGTCATAAAATAATTACATGCTTAACAATGGCTACTTCATTGAATGCAGCTGAATTAAGCTTTTAAAAGTTATAATTTTTTGTACATAACATAGAAATGAATAGGTAGCCTATATCAATCAGGCAGCCTTTCCTTCATCTTTTGTACTGTATTTCATAATGAGAATACAACTTTTAAATCTTAAAGTGCTGAACATTGAATCAATGTATTATTTTGATACTTTCAGTTTTAGTTTGTCCTTACAAGAGTGTTATAATGATTATAGCCATGGGTTTAAAACAATACAAACACAAAATCTGCAGCAGAATTGCAACCTTGTTTCCTTTGAATCATTGTAGGATTTTAAAAGTATGTCTATAAATGGACATTGACCAATATGCATCAATTTGTTGATCAAAATTTTAAAGTTCCTAAAAGAAAGTTACTTATTTTGTTGATTTTGATAGGGGGGGGGACAAATGTTAAGTGACCTACTGGATTGATTGGAAACAGCAAAATGGTTTCCATTTTATTTTTTGCAATTAATCTTATTTTACAGTCAGCCTAGAAAAAAAAATAACATCCCTTGCCATAGACTGTTCTATTAACATTTTCATGTCCTCATTAATGATGAGAGAGAGAGAGAGAGATAGTAGTCCTGTCCATATTTCTCCTCACAATCATCCAATATAAACATGATTAAATTTACTTAATGTTATATTTATTGAGAATCCATTGAGAACCTATCAATGCAATTTCAAGTATTTCTTAACAGTAGGATTTTTACATTACTTTTCCTTTAAAGTTATTGATTTTAAGGAAACTTTAATAATAATTTTTAGAATTTATTAGAAAATGATTAAATTTTAAAAAAAAAAAAAAACAATAATTCCCTGTATTTGTTCTATTAAAAACTATTTCAGGTCTTGAAATAAGGTATTCCAATTTTTAATGGTGTTAAATTACAAATGAATCCTTTATATAAATCTACCTTTGTGTTTCTTTCTATATTAACAGGAGTCACCAAAGGAGTTAATATTGATCCTTGGGTCTAGGTGGTAATAAATGCCTGGAGTAAAGGGAAAGGGATAAATCATGATAATTTATGACTAAAACTCACCAATTTCCAATCAATTATCAATGCTCTTGCTACTGCTCATCAAACACATCTTCCTTCACGTTAATGATGTCAACCAAATTCAATTAAAAGATTTAATTTATTATTGAGAAACAATAATGAAGGAAAAGGGTGAAGAAATTTCTTGAATTAAATAAAAAATAATTATTAGTGATATTGTTTAACATTTCGATTGTGGAGGTGGGTTAATGATTCAAAGATTCCATAAAGGAGTCAATAGTTTAAAATGTTTGAAGACCCCTTGTCTATAACAAAAAGTTTTTTCTTCGTATTTTAATACTTTATTTATATATATATATTCCCAGTACTGAATAAAATTTGGAATATTTCCCTCTCTTTACTGCATGGAGAAAAAATAACATGAAAAGGGCCAAGATAAAGGATTTTGTACTGTACTATTAACAGGCTCAGAATTTTTTTTTTTTTTTTTTAAATCACATTTGTATATTTTTTGCTCTATTGAAGATTATGTTAAAACAGATAAATAAAATTACCCAAGAATGGTCTTGAAAATTATTTTAACTCCTATGTAATATTAACACATACACAAAAGCAAATACCTTTGAACAAATTCAACATTGAAACTCTGCATCAAAACGACAAAATGACTACATCTTTCTTTCATTGCAATGAAAATTTTATAAAAAATATAACATTTTCATATTCTGTGAAATAACTCCATATGATACATAATAATTATAGAGGGGGATTTGAGAGTTTGGGATTAGTGCTTTAAAACTGTGATGGAAAATCACATGGTGATCACTTTAAATACATGGTTAATAATAGGGGTGGGGTACCAAAATTCAAGACATCATGTATATCATAGTACTTTCAAGGAAATTCAATAAAACAAACCAGTCTCAAAATTTGTAATTTTTGAATGTATTAAAATATTTGGGGGCTGTTTTAGTGAAACACCACCAGTATATTTAATTGGTTACATTCTCATGCCCAATATGCCTGGATTATGGCGACAAATCATGCAGCTGGTGTATTTGAGACAACTCTTTAAGCAAATAAGCTAAGGGTACAAAAGTACTGGACACATGGCTGGTAGATGGTGTCAGTTTAGTTTTGGAATTTGAATAAGTACCCAAGCATAAAATAGTGGTACTAAATGATGTTTCAGCTATTTTGACCAAGTAACTGTGTATCAATTTCCTGATACCCATTTAAATTTTATTATTTGATCAAGTTTTTGATCTTCGATCGAGTATCCATCACCAACTGTTTCCTCATTCCATACGTTTTGGGAGGGTAGCTTTTTCCAATCTTAAATTAAATAAATGAAAATAACAGTTAAAGCTGTGTGACTTCATTTCACCATTACAATGGGTAAAATGTCACTATTTTCTAGTCATGCAAATATATGATTGCATATGGTGCTTGCTATCATACCACTTTTCCTTTGTCCCAGTTTCACCTACACCATTCCATAAGGAAAAACTTGCCTTTCTTATTTTATTGATTGTATTGAATTTAACTGCCTTTATTTTGATTGACAGCAAGAATTAAAAACATGGAAAATGTTGGTACTTTTATTACACATATATCAAAATGCTTTCAGAACTTTAATATACCCCACTACAGTACTAAATCTCATGTCTTTGATTTTGCTACTGGTAACCTCTTTTTAATATATACCAAGTTCAGCATAAATATTTTAAATATATAAATATATATTCATAAAAATAGTTTCAAATGAAAAAGATGGCAAAAGAGCTGGATATTTTGGATAGGTTGCTAAGGAGAATTGTGAAAGAGGACTTAGAGCTAAAACCATAATTCAACAATGACAACTACTCTCAAGTGCCTCAAAACAAAAACTGCTTGGCAGAGGAAAAAAATGTTGGAAGAAATACAGCATGTTGCAGAAAAAGTCTTTGGTCGAACAAGAAGTTTTTCACTGTGGAGGCTGTGGTCAACTACCAAAATGATAGGATTTATACCAGTTTACCAGAAAACATCCCAAATGGTGTCAGAACACATTTCAAGCAATAAAAACCAACTGAGTCATGGTTTGGGCGACTGTTGCTTCTGATGGCTTAAAATTGCCCTTGATGTTCAGTGAAGAAAGAGTGAAAGTGAATAGCAAAGTTTACAAGCAAATGTTGGCGAGAGATGTGTTGCCTTGATGCTACGTTTGGAAGTCACCATGTCTTCACTCAAGATAGAACTCCTGCACACCTGGGCAATTTAAAGCAGAACTGGTGCGAGAGGCATTTCCATGAACAAGCGAATCTGGTCCGACATTAATCCTATGGACTTTACAATACGGTCCCATATTGGGGAGCAATATTTCACATATCTCATGCTCAAGTATGTTGAAAAAAGTTCTGATATTGAATCTGCTGTACATCAACTTTGTGGTAGTTTTACTCATGTACAGTCATACATCAGTTATCTGGAAGGTGTGTAAATGCCTCGTACATGGACTCAGTGGTAAATCCTATTGGTGGGTGCAGTGCAGGGTAATACACCTTCTTTTGATGCGACATTGTGTCAATACATGGCTTCCATTGTTGAGCATTGTTTCTGCATAGCAATTCATTTAACACTGTAATGAAATCATTTAACTATTTCATTGCCAGAGGAGATATATAATCAGCAAAAACCGATGTAGATCCCCCAACCTACTCTTCTAACTCTGAACAGTTTACTGTAGAATGTGATGGTTTTGCCAGTGAGTATTTCAGCAGGAGGGCCCTGTTTGAAAAATAGGGCCTTTAAATAGTCAATCACCCTGGCTGAATCTTGTCAATGTAGCTGTCGCCAAAAAGTGAATCAAGTGGAACCACAATCTATTAGTGCCAGGTAATGTTTGCCATTATAATGAGTAATGTCCCTCCCCCACATCAGTTTTCCCCTCAGCCATTATGATGGAGATGATTGACTAACATTCCTGGCATTCACTGACTACTGCCTTAACTCTTGCTTTTGAAAGTCCTAGTGACAACATCCATGATCATATTTCTAGGGACAGCTCATCCCAACCAAACATAACCACAGTTGCTCTGCATTTAATGAAGACAATTGCAATACAGAGCCATCCACAAATAGGAAGTATCCTACAAATTTTCTACATAGTGAAAATACTTTTCTGCGTGTCACAATTTCAGGTCCTTTTGGTATTTCACTCCCACACTTCCAATAAAGGTTGTCCTGCTCTCCCCAGACTTGCAAGCCAAGTACTTGGGCATTTTTCTCTAATTATCCCAGGTCATTGCATGCTAGACCAAAGTTAGCGAGATGTTGCCTTACACATGCTGCAGATGCCATATTTTTGTTGATGTATATATCATCAATACAAGCGGAAGTGGACTGTCAGATATATTGATCTTTCAACAGTAAGGTATCTATAATGGCATTCATGACAGCCAGTGCCACATTAAGCTTAAACCCCATTCTAGTTGGGCAGTATTTCCATCCTTTGTAAGTGACCATTTGAAATGGCCATAGCAATTGATGCATGTCTATTTTCTGTACAAACACCAGCATGAGCAATGTATGCATCAACATGTCCATTTAGTTTCCAGTAATCCAACATTTATGATATTTATGGTCACACAAATAGGTAGATTAGAAAACCTGACCTCAGCAAATACAGCGATGCAAACTCTGCCTAGCTTCTTGATAATGTCCATTCCAAGGAGTAAGACAAAATCCAACAATTTACTCTCTACAACCAAAACATCAACTTTGACTGGGTTATTGTCATCTACACAACTCTTTAGCTTCTGAGATACTTTCTGTCAGTTGTCAATACATCTATTTCTTGTCTGCTCCATGGTGACAGACTGATATGTTGGTAAGTGATCAAGAGCAATCTGTATCCACTAGGGCAGTGCATTTTATCCCATTAACATATACATTAATTACAGATAGCAACTCTTTCATGACTTTCAGTGAGAGCGAGTCTAGTGCTGACATTGTGTTCACCATCCCATTTCCCTAACACTTAGCTGCAGTGTGTCCCACTTTGTGGCATTGAAAACATTGAATATCGATGTGTGATATTTGCACAGAAGTGCATCTTTTCACATCAATACTGACAGTCCTTGGCAAAATGATTAGGCCCGTGACATTTGTAGCGGGTGATATTGCCACAATGATTAATAGCTGGTGGTGGATTTTTTTTTTTTTGATTTTTTTTTTAAGCATTACGCCCCGAGCAAGGTGGGAAGCCACTAGGATACATACAGGGGGGTTGCAGAAGATTTGGAACGAGAGCAGATAGGAGTGATAGAAGAAAGGATCAGGAGAAGGATAGTGGATAGATCAAGGTAACTGGAGATGTCGATTGACATCACATTTGAATAGTTGGAGATTATAGCTCTCAGGGAAACAGTAATAGGGAAGAGTGTTCCACAGGTGAGAGATGTGAGGTATGAAGCTATTGGAGCAGAAGAGACGGCTACATTTAAAAGTTTCTACAGTGAAAGGGTGAGAGCAAGATGCCAGCCTCATAGGGTGCTTGAATTTATGAAATCTGGGAACCAGTGAAAGCAGATCATCGGAGCAATTACCATGAAAGTATTTGTAAAAAAGACAGAGAGAGGCGACGGCGCATCTGAGAGAGAGCAACTGTAGACAAGATGCCAGATCAAGGCCAATTATATTACATATCCGCCTCTGGATCTTGTCAAGAACTCCAAGGTAAACAGAAGGTGCACCAGACCATATATGGCAGCAATACTCCATGCAAGGGCGAATGGTTGATTTGTACATTTGAAGTATCGATTATTGTGGATTTCTGCCGGTTGACTGGCTGCAGCAACTGTCTCCTCAGATTCTTTTTCAACCGTCATAATGGCAGGGACCCTGATTAATAATTGGTTCATGGTCATGCCCTACATTCTGGATGATGTCTGAAGCACCCGTCTGATGTGGCTTGGCAGTCCTGACACAAAAGTACACACAATCCATAATTCTAGCAGTTTTTTTTTCAATTAGTACAGCCAGCTTCTCCAGTTCTGCCAAAAACACATTCACTGTTTTGCCAGGGCACAAACATCGCACCATGAATTGATCGAAAGCCACAAATGGGTTTATCATAAACGCAGTTAGCAAGACATGCTTCACCTGTTCAATGTCAACCCTTTGCTAAGTTGATGGTACACTTCAATGACCCCTCCTCTCAAGTATTTTGATTTCACATAATTGCCACACAAGCTCTACATTCTCAATCCACTCGGCCATAGGGTTGGCCAGTTCTGTCACCAGTAAATTCAGGTATTAATCTGACTTCAAACTATCTATCTGTGATTTAACAGGGGCAAAACAGCAACAACAACAAAAAGAAAAGTTCTGCTGAAATGACTTGAATCAGTTAAATGTCCAAAACAACAAGGGAAGTAAAAAAGTTTAAATCCAGTCTGACAAATTCAAAAGTCAGGAAAGATGAGTAGTATAGACATCAGAAATTACAAATTCAAGAGGCAAAATAAAAGTGTCAACAAATCCAACTCACAGATTCTAATACAGCAAATTCACTCTTGCTCACAAACTGAAAAATCCACTCTCCTTGTCATGAAGAGCAACAGCTTTTATTGAGAACAAAAAACATTACCGTATGTGAAGCAGTAATTATGTAAGATTTACTAAATTTTTTTTATTATTTTTCGGCAAACTGTGCCCAGAACACAAACTTGTGTAGGTGATTTTCCCCATTCCCCACAGATACAATTTGAGCAAGGAGGTAAAGAAGCCAGACATTTCAGTTGAGAATAGATTAAGGGTTATGGTTATGGTGAAAGAAAAGGGTGCCCATTTTGAATTGTGAATATATGTAAAATATTGTCAATAAATATAACAATTAGTCTGTAAACTTTCATTAACCAAAGCCTAAATCATTTTATGAGAAAATAAATAATGGATAAACATATATGTCAATGATAATTAAAATTGATTACAATTCTGGGGGTATCAAAACTATTCAAATGCTATTCCAAACAGGAATCCTAGTTAACTTCTGCTACAAATATCATTTTTGATACATTGACACTTAAATAAAAAAAAAACTTTTCATCACAACTAAAAAGCATTTTACCCATATCTTTAAAAAAAGTTAAAAAGGGCAAATTACAACATTTATCACATACAAGTTTGTTTACTTGTTGAAATGTAAACTATAATCCTAAATGATATGCTTTATTATTAAGCTTGGATGGCAACCTTCATAAAGATGCCTTGGTAAAAACAATTGGTATATTTTAACTATAGTTTGTGTCTGAGTTGGGCATCAGGAAGAGCATCCAGCCTTGTAAAACTTTGTCTCAAATAACTCAAATTATAGAGAATATGGAATCTACATATGAAGAAAAACAGATATATTGGTTATCTCTCCAATAAAGAGTAAAAGAAACATATTTCCAGATTTCTTGACAATGATCAGAGCAAAACTCTTTTTCAACTCAATTTCAAAACTTTAACAGTTTCTTAAAAAGAAGGAATTAAACTATTTTATATATATATATATATATATATTAAAATTAAAAAAAACTGTAATCCCCCATATAATATATATGGACTGCTATAGTTAATCAGATATTTTTATTAAAATTTAAATAATGTAACAGCCTCAACCCAGCACCTGAAGATTGTGTTGTGCTTGAAACTGAGTCATGCTACAGGTGAAGGAGAAAGAGCCTTTTGATCAGGTCAAAAAATGTTCAGCCCCAGCTTGTGTGTGTATATGGGCATGTATGAAAAACAATAAAGTTTTACATTACATCAAAAGAAAATTATAGAAATTGTACTAATTATTGTGCTTCAATAAAATTATGACTAAATTGAAATGTAGTTTGTAAGAAAATTTAGTAAAAAATTTTATCTTAAATGTAAATATCCTTTCCATGTTATGAAGTCACAAGTCAATTTGCACTGTCTACAAGTTTCTTATATTTGCAAAGAGAATTCCTGGGAGAAAAAAACATCTATGAAGATTAACAAACATCATCCAAGTTAAATTCCAATGTTTCTCATTCATTGGCTAATAAGACATTTTTGTAGTAATATTTTAAATTATAACACATTACAAAAATAAAATCACACATTCCTTCAAGCACCATAATAAATGAGAAAAAAAATTAATTCTATTTCCCCCAGTGTGATGATGATAACTTTGATACAAATTTATACAATGCAGGGAAGAAGCAATAAGAAAGTAATTTTGCCCACTTTGATATCTATACTATAAAGCTTGCTGTCAGGAGGACCCAACTCACCCAGCCTTGTCCACCACCCACACTCTTTTGCGACTCCTGCTCACAATTCTTCAGGAGTAGGTTGGGCTATCACAACCACCACTAGAGGGAAGAAAGAGAATAAGGGGAGAGGATGATGATCCGGATGCTAGCCTAGTGGGGTACCAACTATGATGAATATGGATGTAATTACTGATAAAAATGAAAATATTGGATTTTAAGCAGCTTAATTTTTACCTGAAGAGGAATGGGACCCACCAGGTCTACCCAAGGCACAATACAGTGGCCCTACAACCATACCTGGTTAAAGGAATGATGATGATAATGTTGAATTCAGGTTTCCAATGACTAAAAAGCCCAACGTCTTTTTAAAAAAAAAAAAAAAATTCAATTACCAAATTAGGCTACTTTTGAGAGCCCGGTGCTAAATTTTGAATTTTATAATCTTTGGGGCTACGTCTGAAAAAAAAAAAAAAAAAAAAAAAAAAAAGCCTTATCAAATTGGTTCACTAAAAAGAAAAAAAAGTCAATTCCAAATTTAGCATGGGCCAACTTTTAAATGTCACCTGTTTCAGCAAACTGATTTCAGTTAATTTTTTCCAACAAAAAAGCCAATTTAAGAAAATTTTAAACCGTTCTATGTTTTTTCTTTTAAGTGAGATATAATTTTCTTTTCCTCATCAACTGATTATTATATATTAAAAAAAGACATTCTTTAATCATTGATCTGTCAAGTAGTGTCTACAAGAAGAAAGTTCTAATTACTAAAGATTAGGAAACATGCATATAAATTTACGCAAAATAGTATGCCATACAATCAAATTTCTACACTGTTAAAAGAAATGCAAACTGAAATCTGCCAGAAAATAATTTTTTTTTTATTAATATGTACTCTTAGTTTCAGAATAAAAGAGTAGGCTGGAAAATTCATTCAAAATTAATTTCTTTTTGGAGCAAGAAGGAAGAAGAGGTTGAAATGAACAGACAGTTGGGAAAAATGTGGAAAATAGAATGGAGTAACAGTTGCTAGATTGGAAACAAACAAACAAAAAAAAACAAAGGAATTAAACTGCTAAGCAGGCTTGTCTATTTTGGATATAAGATTATGAAGTAGTAAATACTGGACAAGGCAAGATTTCTTTGATTTTTGTCATATGTTATTAGGAGCAATTAGTTTTTACAACCTTGATTCAAAGAGACAAATTTAGATTGTATTGTCACAACTATCCTATCAATTTTTAATTATCAAAATTAGCCTCTTTTTCTTTACTGATTTTAACATTGAAGATAGAAAATAAGCAAAATTTTCAGCATATACTATTTAAAAAAAGTAAAACTCAGACATTCCAAAATGGGGTGAATGAAGTTCCAATCTGAATGATTCTCCATGGTTTGGTTGATAGTGATTAAATCAAACATTACTTGAAAATAAATTATATACAACAGATATCAATGTATTAAAAATATTCAAATCAAAAAAAAATAATTTGTATTAACTTGGTTATGTTAACCACTTTGTAAAAGATAAACATTTATGTGGCTATTTCCAAGCAAGATTGATAACAAGTGATTAAAAGATCATTTACAAATGGAGAATGCAAGAGATTATGGGACAAGAAAAATAAATCATTACTACCAGAAGCAGCAATGAAAAATCCAGAATTAAGAAAATATTCCATCAGGGTAATACTTGACTAGTGTTTCTTTAGTGTGCAGGCAAAAATATTACAGCTTTGATTTTCATTCACCCACTACATTTATCAGATATTACACCTTCAGATTACCAATTGTTCTTAGTTTTTATAAAATTCTCTTAGTGAAAATAAGGTGGTAGTAGTAGACTCATCCAAGAATAGACTTTGAACCCAGTGTCACACCAAATCAAAGCCAAGTGAATCAGCAGGCCAACCTGGGAGATAACACTCTAGTTGCAAGATCTGAGCTATCAGTAATTACTCAGGGTAGACAGCTTGTGACCCTTATGTAGTAAATCTACAAAAAATATATAGATTTTGCATTTTATGCATAATAATCAGAGTAACCTTCATAATTCTGTTGGATTAGGTGCATATTGTGCCACAGAAGGAACACATAACTGCTGATCTATTTTATTCAGGGTAGGTACTGGATACATAGATGTCACATCCCTGTTGCTTACCAACATGTAAGCATGTGGTTGACATGGGGAAAAGACGATCAGAAGTAGATATCCTGTGGAGAATGTGGAATTAATGTTCAGAGAAAACCCCAGGGCCACCTACCCACTGGCTAAAAGTAGTTGACAGGGTCTAGAGTTGAATAAATAATGTAATGTATGAGATTAAATTTTCTCATTAGTAATATACAATGTTAATGTTACAATAATTTCTATTCATTGGAAAACTACAAAAGTACTTTAAGTATTTCTTTTTTAAGAAAGAGAAAAGTACTGGGAAGATGGAACTATATGAAGTTGCCTGAAAGATGGCAGAAGATAGTGGAGTAAAACAGTAAATATGTTATAAATAATGTCAAAAATTGAAAACAAATTGTTATAGCCTTAATTTATTAATTGATCTTAGTCTTATTATAAACTTTAAATCCTCTTAAGATTACAGAAGACATGTAAAATACAGGTAGATATATATATTGTTGTTCTTGTAGGAAAACCTATATACTTTACAGAATTGTGAGAAATGGTACAGGTGATATATAAATTTGTCTATTTCTTATCTATTGACTTGAGTTAGCAAAACAAAAAACACTGGACTATTTTATAATCTATTTTATATAATAATAAAAAAATTAATTTCTTTATATTTTAGTTCTTGATTTTAAGTATTTTTGATGATACTAATCTTTGAAATATATACTTTTTTTTTTTTTTTTTACTGCATGCTCCATGTCACCATACACAATCTCTCTATTCCTGCCTAGTTTTCTCTCATAATGAATATTTTTTTATATTTGGTCAAAAGAGGTCATTTATATTTACTAAATTATGTTAACTTTGTTACAAGCATCAGATTGTCTTCAAGTCATTAATAGTATTTTAACATGTTGTAGAATATACCAACCCATGAAGAACAAGCTAGATATTCACCAGTAAAATTGCTATCCATTAATCCAGAATTACATAGGTTTCTTTCAATGTATTACAAGTACCTTGTTAAAGAAAAATATGATTTCATAATCAGTTTTTATAAGTTCCTAGGCAATAAATCATGGATTCCAAAAAGAACTAAGCCTATTATGAGTTTTCATTCAAATGAAACATTTTCAATAAAAGTATATTGTATAGTAATAGGACTGCATCAGAATAAGGATGAATCTAGACAGATTTTAAATACAAATCTTAGTAATTTGGAGTTAAGTAGACTTTAAATACACCAGTATTTCTAGCAGTCAAAGAATATAAAATTGCCATCAAAACTATTTTATAAATGCCATTTTCTGTGCTCCCAAGAATATGTAATACTTAAGTCTGAAATTTTCATGAAATTATAACATGTTAAAGTTATTAAAAACTAATTTAAGTGTTCAAATGCAAGAATTAAAGAGCAAGGTATTAGCTTTGAAAGTTAACATTGCAATGAATAGAATTGCTACTAAGAAGAAAACAGCAGTATTTCAATTCTGCATCAAGAGCAAAACACACAATATCAATTTTTTTACTTTGTAACATTAAATATAAACAAGGGTCTCTCTCTCAACCATCTCTTTTACAGTCAGGTTTTTTTTATATTCCAAAACTGGATCAAAAGGTTAAATAAAGTAAAATTATCAGGCATTAGTTAATTTTTGAATGTAGATTTAATTTTAACACCACTAGAATTATAATAATGTATGAAATAGGCTTGAATAGATATCCACATCATCTAGAACTGCAAAAATATGAATTGATATTGAATCCACAATTCATAAAATTATTTTAATAAAAGAAAGAGAGCCAGGTTTTTAAAATAACCAATTTTTTTGCATCCATTCCTCAAAACCAATGTTGGATTGACTTTTTCAGTACAATAACTAAATTAACCTAATTTATACATTTCTGATTTAAACTCAAAATAATTCTGGTCAGAATTTTACTATTTAAGCTATTTCTAATTCTTATTTCTACTTAAAAATTCAATATTTCATATTTACAGTTCATTTGATGAATTAAGGGTAACTAACATTTCTAGAGCACACAGCAAAAATCAAGCACTTGCTAATGTTAATCTTTAGCACTCTGCATTATTATTTTCCTTTCCACTGAATTCTTTTTCAAGGCATCTCAATTGCAGTATCCTTATTGTTAATTTCACTCAAAGTTGTTTTCTGTTGTCATATCCTTCTATGACAACTACTATGAAATTCAAATACAGTATTGTTCAGGGATCAGAGTCAATTTCAGTGGCAGAATAAACTTATTGTACAGCAAATCAAGTCATATACAGAGTGATAAAAGTTAAGCAATGTACAAGTAATACTTGAATCAATCCTACTACTACCCAGTTCCATATTTGAACATTTTCTTAGATAGTACCAACTGATGCTTACACAGCTCACAGTCTGTGAGATATTTACATTAGTTCTTGGAAACGTGGAAACAAAGTCTTTTTTACAAAATTTGGACTTAAGTTTTTAAACATCAGTTGTCAATGATGCACTTATTAACCATTTAAAATGAAGATCAAGATAATCTGTACCAATTCAAGAACAGACAATATTAAAACAGATTTCTCTGTCCAAGTCAAATTCAATTTATTCAGCATTCACTTTGAATTTAAGTTTAGGCAAATATCATCATTTGTAATAACCACAAATTAGATGTTAGAATGTAAAAGTGAAAACTGCCGATAGGATTTCATTTTGTAATTTCTATACATTGACCTGAAGAAAAAATGTTTTTTATTAAATTTACTTATTGATTTATCAAGTAAAACCAATTTCTTGACTGTCCAACCAATGTTAAAATTGATCAGAAAAAAAATGTTCTACCCTCACACCATATTAGTTCTATCATTTTAACTGTCAGTGTGATACTTACTACACAGGTAAAAATTAATCAAAGTTTGGAATCAAGGATTAATAAGTATATACCAGCCAATATTCAGAAAGGCAATTTGGACACTTTTCATTTGTGCATCTGGACCAGCAATAGCTGAGCATTTAAGCTATCAATGTGCCAGGTCCTATAACCAAGACATGTTCTCAGTACTGGCGAAGGCTCACTCTGATTTTCACCTGAAGGTTTTAAATCAATTTATATTATGTCCTTCCAGCCATCTCTCTGAAGGCAGGAGTAGTAGTTATTAGCTTTAAGTATAATTACACTTTGAGGTTTATATATTTAACATCTCAAGTTCTGATAAGGAACAACAAACTAGTTGTTTTTGTTAATATATTTGCTTTTCAATATTACCAGTAATGTAAACTTTGTTATTCTTTTGTTTTTTATCATTAAAAATAATTTTATAATTGACATTAAACTTATTGAACAATATATTTACAATCTCCCCTGACCCTATCTCCTGGAAACTAAATAATTTTATCCTTACAGAAAATTTTTACCTTTCTCAAAAAAGAAAAACAAAAAACTGCTCTACATAGATTTTGTATTGTCTTCCTGAGAATTATTTTATTTTCCATGAAGAGAAATCTGTAAAGACCAGATATTTCTGGGGTTTTTTTTTGCTATGTATTCAATTGCAATCAAAAGCTGAAATATCTGGTGAATCTGAAAAATTCTCAAGCAAACAATTTTTGCTTGGTCACCAAAGCTGCAGTATAGCATTATCTTGTAAGAATATTACTGTCCTTTCTCATCCATAGTTGCTTTTCATCAATTACTGCTTTCACTTGATTGAAACAAGTACTACTTGAGAATAGTACTTGTTTCAATCAATCATTTGATTCTCTGGAAGGAACTTATAGAAGACTCTCTTTCAATCCCACCATCACTTTTGAAGACTGTGGTATAGTTACTGAGGGTTCATTTCAATGGTCATCACAATTTGTTTCAAAGTATATTTTCCATATCTAAAGTAGTTAATCTCTTTTCTTCCTTTCACTTGTGATGAGCAAAAAAGGTACAAATCAATGTTTGAATACTGTATATCTCCCCAGTATTGTAATGTTAATTATATTCAATTTCAAGTAATGCCTTCATTTGGTCATTATTAACCTCAACTGATCTGCCTGATTGCATAGCATCAGTCAGCAAGAAATCTCCCATACAAAACTTCACTAACTGCTTGAAGAAACATTTTTTTTTTTTACTTTCTTTAATATAAAATAAACATATACGTAGGTACCTTAAATTAGGGACATCCACAAAAAAAAGCAATACTTAAGGTTTAAAATTAATTTTTTAAAATGAAAAATCTTTCTTGAAGCTGTTATCTTAGTTTCCATTTCAAGCTAATAGATTAAATTTAAATATTTCCAATAAACAAAATACTTTTGTCTATTTCACAAACTAATTTAAATTGACTGAAAGAAGTTTTTTTTACTAAAATAGTTGATTAGTGTCCCTTTTTTAGTCATCTTTCATCACAATGTAATTTTCTTTATTAAAAACTCTTGCAAAACAAAAATACACTTTTCTGAAACTTTGAGGTATACTAGCTGATTTAAAGTATAATTAATCTGATTTGAAAAATATTTAAGTTTAAAGTATTGTAGAAATGCATTTTTTAACAGACTAGCTGTTTTGACATGCTGACACATCTAATGTTGTACAGACTTTATCTGTAAAACATAATTGAAGAAAATGAAATGAACGCATTTTTTGTTATATATATATATATGTTTTTAAATACTCAGTAATCTTAAAAATTTAGGAAGATATTTATAATCTAATGTTTTATTGAATTCTAGAAATGTCTTTAAATTTACTAGTTATGGCTCTTATTTTCTGATAATGTTGTCTATGGTTGGCTGTATTTTCAAAAATTATCAGGTTTATACAAAAAAATTCTTTTAAAAATATTGGTGTGTGATGATTTGTATTAAAGCTTTTCCATTTATGATTAGTATTCTTCACTTAATAATATATAAAAGGCTGAAATTAATACAGAATTTTAAAAGATTTAAAACAATTTTTTCTAATTAAAATTTATTAAAAATGAAAACAATTCTTGTAAAAATTCATTATTCATTGAAAAATAAAATTTCTATTCTTAGGACGATAGTTTCCTTAATATATCTTATTTATAAAAGCAACTTAAAAACTTTTCTAATTAAATGTCATAATTTTATTGCATTTTTTATTTTATGATTCAGATTTTCCGTAAATGAATGAAATGTATTTTTGAAAAAAAAATAAATAAATAAATAAATTTGACGATTTAAATTCTCCAAGTCCTGCTTTTAACTAATATAAATTAAATATGAAGAGGAAATTTTAGTTTCTTGAAATTTCATAAAAGAGATGGAAAAAAAACTTTCAAAAATAATTTCATTCATTTGTGCATAAATCCTGAAAATCTCATTAAAATCCAACAATTATTTGATTTGTGCAAGAATTTCCAATACTAACCTTCAGCACACCCACTGAGACAAAAAAAAAAAAAAAAAATAACCAGAATTTCAAGCAGGGTAGAAAGGATTAAAAATTACCAAAAATATTTTGGTCTTTCCTCTTTATAGTAAACATTTTGACGATAAAACTTTGTTTTTCTTAAGTATGGGGCCTTTTTTTTTTTTTTTTAGAAAATCATTGGTGGTATCTCAAAACTAAAATATACTCTTCTGAAACTTTATTTGAGAAAGATTAGCTGACTTAAAGTTTAATTAATCTAATTTAAAACAAACATTACTCTGAGTTTAAAATATCACAGAGAACAATTTTTAACATGGAGGTGAGTATTTTAAGGTGTTGACAACTTTCTTGCTAGAATTATGTTTAGAATTTTTTCTAAGTGGGACATAAATGTAAAAATTACTTAGTGTGAATGACTTTTTTTTTTAGTTACCTAGTAAGCTTAAAAATTTCAGAAATTATTTTAAGCAATCTAATATTTTATTGAATGAGGCACTTTAGCCTTACTCACAAAGACACTTGTTGAGGAAATGTCAGAAAATTACCAATAAATTTTAACTTTATTATAATTACTGCTTTTATTTTCTGCTAATAGTTGCATTCAGACATTTACAAAAATCGACACAAATTCAAAATTCTTTTTAAAATATTGGGGTTATCGAATTTTAGCGAGCTTTTCCATTTATGATTAGTAGTTTTTAGTAAAGACTATATGTGTGAGATATTGTTATTTTACTTAATAACAATATCACCTGTTAGAAATTAGTACAGAATTTAAAAAAGTTAAAAGTTTATAAATTTTTATTTACCCTAATGAACAATTCTAATTTTTAAGACAATACAGTTATTTTATATAAAACTAAAGCAAAAAGTTAAAAAAAAAAAAAGTTTTGTTTCATTACATTTTTTATTTTACAATTCAGAGTTGAGTAGTTGTAAAAACGGGAGCCCTGTTTGACAAAAAAAAAAAAAAAAATCGATTCAACTTCGCCAAGGACTTATTCTTACCTTAACTAATACGGTCCGCAGCTAACGCAAGAAAAACAAAAAAGATCCCAAAAAATAATTTAATCAAAAAATCCTTTGGTCTTTCCCCTTAAAGATTTTGACGATGAAACTGTTAAGTTTGGAACATTCAAATCAAAAGTAATTGTTTTTAAATGAAATAAAAACAAAAAAAAACTAAACACCCCTATGCCAAACATTAACAAAAAAGAATTTTAATTTTCTTTTTGAGAAAAGATAATGTATCGATTTCCAATAAATTGAAAAGTAAAACAATATAAATTGGGACAATGTTCTCATATGCTTTTTTTGGGATTAACAAATACAGAACAAGTGACAATAATGAAAGTGAAATTGAGAGAGATTTCACAAAGGGAACAGTTTTTTTTACATTTTCATTCCAGTGTTAACTAACAATATTTAAAAAATGACTAAGATTAAAAAAAAAGTTATTTGAAAATTTCCACCTCAAAACAAATCCATATGTTGGAACATGAAAATTTCATTTATTGTAGTTTTTTGTTTGCGCAAAAAAGAAATTGATACTAAAAAAAAGTTACTTTGACCTGATAAAAAAAAAAAAAAAAAAAAAACTTCTGCAATTGATCATGTGTGTGACGTTTAAATATTCACGTGCAAAATAAGTGTAGAAATCTAAATTAAAAAAAAAAAAGCATGGAATATAGTAGCGTTTACTGACACTGACTTTATTGGTGAGACAATTTCTGACCAAAATTATCCATATCTAAGTTGGAAAATTTAAGATTTTTTTCAGCAGTGTTCTTGATCAAAGTTTTACTTTGAAATGCATTTTAAATCGAAAATACGACTGTAGTGTAAATGTTTTCAAAATCTAGCCCATTTAAAAATGCCGAAAGTAACGATATAGTAAAAAAAAAAAAAAAAAAAAAATTAAATAAATAAAATAAAAATATCAATACCAGAATCGAACTTTTGATAATATTAATAAATTGATACATTTCACTTCAACTCAGCAATTGTTTGCGGAGTGATAAAAATAAAAAACAAAAAATGAACCAAATCTGCTATAAAGACGAAATAGGGAAAAAAAAAGGCAGGGAATAATTTAAAAAGAAGAAAAAAAAGAGAACAGCTTCTGGTTTAACTTTGATAACAAAAATTAAGATCATTGCAAATGTGAAGTTAATGGAATTTATTTGCAATTAGTTTTATGGAGAAAAAAAACGTTTAACTTTTTTTTTAGAAGAAGAAGAAACGATTACAAAAATTATTTCATTCATTTTATTTGATTTTTTAATACTTTTTTTAATTTCAAAGAATTACTCATCGTGGCTGGCATTTTTGTTTATGCTGTTTTCTTAACTAATTAAAATCTCGAAACTGGCCACCTGTTAAATGAACAAATGCATAAAAATCTGAATATCAAAATATCCAAAATTAAATTGCATAGAAAGGCGAAGGTTAAAAAAAAGTAAATTAGTTAAGTAAACTAAACACATACTCAAAATATTTTTTATTTGTCACTCAACCGACCTGAAAAATGAAGAGAAAACAAGATTTTTTAAAACACTGAGAAGGAAAAAGTTAAAAGCGTAATGCAATTTTACAAATTTGGGCTCGTTAGTGAATAAATGCACATTTTTTTTTAAAATGAAGGTGCGTTAATTTTCACTTAGATTTCATTCTTAGCAAATTGTTAGTCAGGGCAGGGGTCATTCATTTGAAAAAAAAAAATGGCATATTGGGATCCAGGATATGGTTTACTTTTTAACAACAACAAAAAACTTTAAAACTAAAAGGCTGTACAAACGATTAGACTAGATAATTATTAAACGGTAAAATTTATTTTTTTAACAGAAATTTAAAGTTAGTTTAAATGTAACTCAACATCAGAAACTTAAATTTAAAAAAGTGTAGAAATAAATACTGATCATCTTCAAAATAAATGGTTTTTCTTTCTCAATGTAGGAGGAAAAAGTTTTCTAGAAACTTTAAAGGTTTTATAAGAGCGATTCATTAATTTAACGGATTTTAGAGTTGAAATAGGAAAGAAAATATTAATCAAATTTAAAAATAGAATTGAATATTGATGGATGAGTTTTTTCGTAAGAAAGTGACAAGTAAATTTCTGATTTTATGATAACTTAGCCACTAGAACAAGAAAGTGCTTAAAAAAAAAATACACGCATACACAAAAAAGTAACATTCAAATTTATTATTAATTAAATAAAACTAAAAGAAAACTACCGGATAAACTTACAAAACAAATGCTTCACCTGTGATTATTGTTTTTAAATATTATTGACAATAAAGAGCAAAATTTGTATTTTAACGATCATCTTCGTCTCTTTAAGTTGTTTTAACAGTGAAACAATATTTTATCAGCTTTTTATAAATCTATCTTAGTGTTTTTTCGATATGACCACGAGATTAAAAAAAAAAATAACTTAAACACATCTTTCCATGTTTTCTTCCACAAACGAGCAAAAAAAGTGTTTGAATTTTTTATTTTTGTTTCTTAAGCTATGATCTTTAAAGACAAAGAGCGTAGATGTTACCAAAGAATCTCAACAAAAAAAAATCAATACAACTATTTATGATATTTAAATTCAACCTGAAAAAAAAAAAAAAAAAGTCACTTTCTTTAAGGTACTTTTTGTTTTCCATCGCTCTTCTTCGGACGGAAGAATATCCTTTTTACACGGAAGAGCATTTTTCTTTTTTTCGGAACTAAAAAAAAAAAATTAGAAAAATATTTCCAGCGGGTTTATCAAAACAAAAGTTCTGATAATTTTTTTTCTTTACCTGGCAGCAATTTGCCTTGTTTAGGTTCGTCCGATTCATTTTCCTGCTCCATATCACAGATATAAGGGTAATAATAGTAAAAATCCCAACACAGCCATTTAGAACCTGTGGCTATAGGAAAGGCAGCAGCAGTTATGAAAGAAATGAAAGGAGGACGGAGTGAAGGAGGAGGAAGAGGAGCAGTAAATTATTAGAGAGAGGAAGACGTATTATGGACAGACTATCGGAAGGAAGGATTTTTTTTTTTTTTTAGTCCTTTTCGGAGAAAAACATAACAGATTCAGCCTTTATAAAATGGAAAACCTAAGGCACCAAAAGATTTTTATAAAACAATATTAAATACTAATTTCAATACAATTGCGAACTAAGCACTACTACTACTCTACTTTCACATGAAATAGTAGTAGATGTACATCACAAAAGTACTGAGTGCAATTTTCGTTCGTCTTTTCTTTACCAACAATACAATACGAAGTCGAATTAATTTACCTTTTAAAATATTTATAATCATATTTTATTAACAGGACATTACTGTTTAAAAATAGTATTTGTTGTAGCATTATTTTACTTATAAATTATAATTATTTATTGTAAAACTTTCTCATTTGTTGATTTTTGTGCAAAAAAAAAGTATTTAAAAATGAAATGCACGCACATTTATGTGCACTATTTCATTAAAAAAAAGCCTTTACCTTTTTTTATGGACAAAAATGGTAGAGTAGTTTGATGAAGCAGGAAGCTTAAATAAGTTTCTTACTTTGAGTAGTAAATTACCATTATCATCATAAACTCGCTATCGGTGCGATGAGGTGAAAGTTGTTCATAATGCAAAGCTTTGCTAGTGTCAATATTTGAGCAGAAGACCAAATCCCAAATGTTTTTTTTTTTTAATTTCAAGTCTAGCGACTTTGATTCGGAAAAACACACACACAATCACCATTAAACTTTTAACTGGTTATTTTAGTAAATAACAGAACAGTTCAAATGAAAAGGAAAGTTTATTTTCAGTTTCATGATTTTTAAATGAAATTGTATAAAAGTTCTTTTTGTTAGCAGTGAGCAATTCAGCTTTTTACTGAATCGGTAATATACGTAGTTAAAATTGAAATTAATAAATATTCTTAAATTTCTGGGAGAAAAATTAATAGCTATTTATATTATTAAAAATAATTAAAAAAAAAAAAAAAACTATTCAAACTGGGATCCGGACCCATAGTAGTCAAATGTTGTTCGTGCTTTTTGTAGGTATCAAAAGAATTGATAACAGATTAAAAATTTAAAACTAAAGATTGCAGAAGTGAAATTCTTATTTAATTTTAAAAAGACTAGTTGCAATAACGTGAATACTTTGCTTTCTTTCAGTTAAATTGAAGAGGTGTGTTGTTAGCAATTATAATAAAAAATGCTGTAATTTTCATTTTTTTTAGTGGTTTTAAAAGCTACACAGTAACAAAACTGTAGGTAACTAAATGCTGACTTAAGTAGACTTCATGAAAGAAAAAATGTAATTCTTATTATGGCGGGCAGTGAAAACTGAAAAGAAGACCCGCTAAAAATGAATTCATCATGTGATGTTACAAATCAATGTTTTACTTCCAGGCTTTCCTGGATATTTGTTTGCACTGGAATAAAAACAAAATAATATTAATAAGGATAGGAGGGGTGCTATATTGATGGAACCAGTATTCTTTTTTTTGGCTTGTTGAATAAAAAGAGGAGCCAGTCTCTTCCTTACTTACGTAGGCATAGCATGACATACATAACCTCCACTGGACATTATTGCCATTAGGGTTTTTCCAACTAAAATATGAATAAATATAGACTTATGCACCAATATCTCGAAGCTTATTCCAAGAAATCATTTTGTATTGCTTTTAAACAGAACAGTTTTAATTTCAAGTTTTTAACAGCTTTCTTTATTTTTTTTAAATAGTTGTGAACTGAATCAGAGTTAAAACGACCACTAATGGTAGCCCGACTAATACTTTTTTTCTTTATCAAATTCTGAAGTAATTTTAACATAATTCTTTAAAAAACAAAAAAAAAATAGAAATAAACTTTTAGGATGTTAATTAAAAGTTCCTAACCAAACAAACGATAACTTTCGAGTTACATTTCTAACATTCCAACACCATGTCTTTTTTTTCTTTTTTAAATATCTTTCTTTCTAGCTTACTGCCTTATTGCAACAAGATTGCATAGTTGGTCTTATTTTTTTTATAAAGAAAAAAAATACTAGTAATTTTAGTTTACATTTATAAAATTACTTTTGAACTAAAATAAAAAATCTGTTGTAAATAGGGGGGGATAAACGGTTTTCTGTTGCTAAGAAGAGATTGTGTGAAGTTTCGTACATGTCTACTGTAAATTAAATATTTAACAATATATGAGACTTAAAAATAATAAACAACTTAAAAGTGTTGTTAGTTTATTATTTTGATGGTATGAAACTTTAATGCTAATATTCTATTTTTAAGAGCAAGTCCAATAAGAGATGTGTGATGGCTCTCCATTTCTAAAGAGCTTATTTTAGTAACTGATGCCGTCGACTGCCAATATACGAAGTAGTAGCGGCAGTTAGCTGAATAATACTATAGCCCCCTCTGCGTTAAACAACTTGACTCCCCCCCTTTTATTTACATTTGATCTAAGTAAGTTAAATGAAGAAAATGATCGTCTCTGCTAATAACTTTTGAAGGGCGTTACAGGGGCAGGGCTTCACCCAAAAATTAAGAACAAGGATTTCAATCAAATATCAATCAACACTAGTTAATAATAGTACTTTTCTTCAGTATGAAACTAAGTTTAATTATTTTCTTTGAAAAAAAAAATCTAATTGATTCCCCCAAAATACCTATTTATATCTAACATTTATTTCACAAATAACATTTAATCAATACAATTGTAAAAACAAAAACTAATCTCGTTGTACTTATGACCTAGATTTGTGTATGAGTTTGTGTACTTCTCTTTTTACATGAAGAATTAATTCGCGCTTGTAAATTTCATTGGGCCGCGTTGTATTTATTTCTGACTTCGGAGTTAATTTTTTATACTAGCCGAAATCCTATTTGTAAATATTTTAAACGTCAACTCAGTATATTAATTTTTTAACTTAATAAATGGAATCTTTACTGATATCAGCAAGTTTAACCGTTTATTTCTTTCCCTGGGGGGGTCAGCGGCAGTTTTCTCACTGTCGGCGCAAAGTCGAAGCGGGCATTCGGGACTATTTTTCGTCGGCGCGGATTGTGATTGGGTGATTCGTCTCCATTCGAACTGCGTGTTTGGGCGGGAAACAAAAGGGACGCCATCTTGGAAAATGAAATCTGTCTGGAATTAATTATGTGGCTTTTTTCTACGATTTTTAGTAATCACCCGCCGGATTTTACAATACATGTTGATTGAATGTTGTTGAGTAGGTGACCAGGAGTTAGCTGCATATCGACAATCGGGTAAGTATACACCAATATTTGGCCACGGATAATAATTTTGCCGCACAGGCGATTTCGTCGTTCAAGGTCCGGACCTATAAGCCGTAGTACGTTACGTTATGTTGTTGGTATAAGTACGTCTTGCTTTGCTTGGTTTTTCATCTGTTCTCTCTTTCAAAAGTAGTAGCATCAGATAAACATATGTGTTAGTGGGAGTGAGGTACTTTAGTAAAGGTCTTTTGTTTTTCTTTTTTTCTACTTTTAAAGATATTTTCCTGCAGTAAACTAGAGGTCCTTATTCATTCTTCTTGCGTTAGAGAAAGGTCAACAATTTTTAAAATGGTGATGTTCGTCGCGAGTCGTTTTCCACTAGCAATGTTTGTATATTTTTTTTTTTTTTTTTTTTTTTTTGAGATTTGTTAAAATCTTGAGTGTCGTATATTATTTTATCTTGTAGTCGTGTGTAGAAGTAGTAGTAGCAATGCTATATTCTCTTCCGTCACTGGCTGAACTAGGTTTATTGAATATATAGAATAATATACACCAGTCTCCCTCTCAAAATTGTTTATATCTAATGTGGATTTCCACCCCCTCTACACTTAAGCTTATAGTTGTGTATCTAAGTATACATTTCAGTTGTAAACAACAGTTTATATTTTAACTGTTAAATAGAGCAAATTTATTTGTAGAAATGACTTCTAAAATTTAGTACTTTTCATTATTGTTTACTGTCTTCAAATATGCACATTATTGTGTGTATAATAAAGTTACAATTAACACCATGTGCCTACAACTTCGTTAATTTAGTGATCTTTTTGAGTATTTTTACCTTTTTTAAACTAAACTGTTTTACTCAGTTTGTAATTTCAAACATCGCCGGTAACTAGTTTTATAAAAATACTATAAAACTACGTTATTTGTTGTTTTTTTGGGGGGGGGTTTCAGTTTATTTAATAAATAAAGTTAGTTTTTTTTTTTTTTTCATTTAGACTACGTCATAAACCTTAACTTTTGTAAAACTGATTTTAACACACTGATGGAATAAACATTTTTTTTATTCTAATAGTGGACCAGCATAAAAAAAAAAACATTGTGATATCTGATTTGCTCATCAGTTTTCCTCGTCTTATTCCCAAATCCTTTTAATATTGCTAGTACGCTACCTTCAACTTGTTTCCTATTACCGTGAGATCGACCAGATGTTACATTTCTTTATTAAACCATTAAACTATAAGTTTTGTCCGTTTTATCCCCCAAAGACAGATAACCTTAATAATTGAAATAGCTAAATTAGTAATAATTTATTGATAATCACGTTATTATTGTCTATTTTCTCCCGTAATACTTAGCCAAGTTTGCCCTAATTTTATTACCTGTTGTTGCCAGCAATAATGGTGTTAAACTCGGGGCAGAGATCTTTAAGTCTTGTCATTTTCTCAACCATGATGTTGGTACTTTATGAACGTCAATATACATTTCTTTTTCCTTATTTATTTATAGCGTAAATATGATTTTAAAATGCTTTTTTTGCGTATATATACTTGATATTTCCAGTCTCTCCCTTGACTCTTAACTAACTAAAAAAATTGTTCTTTTTGTGTGTCAAAAGATCATTTTAGTTATTAAATTAAAAAAAAAAAATCCTATTCTATCTTCTGGTGTCTTTAACAACGTGAAAATAATTCTCATTATTCATTACAAATGTGTCAATGATGAAGCTAATATTTGTTTTGTATTGAAAGTACCATTTCGTTGTTAGTAGTAACGCGAAATATAAAATATTTATTACATTCTGGTTTTCACTGGATTTCTATTTGCTTTTTAAAGTGAGAAAAAAAAACTTTAAGCTTGTTCTTTTACTCGATGTCAAATATGGGTATTGTTCAATATTCTTTTGTAAGGTTTTTTCATAAAATTCATTTCTTCCTGTAAATTTTCCCTCCAACTTACTGCAAGTAAATATATGGTAAAGGAATGGAGGCCGCTAATTGTTGATTGTACTTATTACCATAATCATCCTCCTTTTTCGGTTGTAGAAAATAATGGAAGCCAAACATTTAAGCATTGCGTCATTTTCTTTCCTGGAAGGATTTTTTAACCTGATGAAAGATGTTAAATACTTAATTGTACACAACTCGCTATTGATTTCTTAAGGCCGTTAGTTCATCCATATTGAAAAATTTGGAGTGAGAAAAAAAAAAGATGTTTAATTTGGTCGTCAGAAGTTAAAGATTATTTCTTATTTTATTTATTTTAATGAAAAGTGCACCCTAAAAATATAGGACATTTTTAATAGAATTTATTTTGAATAATCTATACAGTAAAAAAAAAGCGATACTTTTTCTGTTGAGTGCGTGTGTGCAGAAGCAAAGAGTGGTAGGTAGAGTTGTCGGTTGTGCTGGCGGCAGCAATAGTAGTGGTGGTGGCAGTAATAATGTCTGTCCTGTTGTGGAGTTAGTTCTCTGAAAATGGGTCATACGACTGATGGGAGATCACTCTGGCAGAGAGAGAGATACACACTCTCTTTCTCCCCATCTTCGTCTTACTATTCACGTCTATTGATCCAGCTGCTTGCCTGATCCTATTTTATTGCTAGTTACTAAAGAACACTTTCATTGGCTCGTTGGCACTATCCACGGCCTACTAGGCGCATTCCCGCTTAATTTGCCTTGCCCATTAAAAAAAAAAAATCAGCAGCACTAGGGCCCCTTTCCACCACCTTCATTTCCATCCCTAATTAATTACGGTGATGAATTTCTCTATACAAAAAATCGTAAATCTCTTTGATGAGAGATATGAACGTTTTTATTTTTGCTTTGCAAAGGTAAGCAAACACATTTACTCTGCATTCACTTTTCAACCTCTGCGATCTTGTTTCTCACTACGTCATCGTCATTTCTTTTTGACTCGCTTAGTATGACATTTAAAAAATCAACATTTCACTGGGTGATGATGATGGTTTTATTGATTTTTTTTTTTTTAATTGAGTCATCATAAAAGCGACTCGAATGTTGTCAAAGTTCCCATTTCATCCTACTTAATAGCTCTTTTACAGTTGCTATTAACTACATTTCACTTTTTCATCAGTCTTTTTTGTAATTATTGCTTAAAAACGAACTTCATTATTGAGGCTTCATTGGCAGAAAGTTTTGAATGTGGTATTTGCACCCAACTTCGAATAAAAATAAAGCGGAATTAGGGAGTAGGGGCGACTAGGGAGTGTACGGCCTGTAGCATGCAATTCTAAGTAGCTTTATTTTCGTTAAAATATTAGAAATTGGTACGTTTTGAATTGAGCGTGCAAACTAAAAATAAAATTAATTTTACTGCTAGGTTTTCAAATTCTCGTTTTTTTTTTTTTTTAGTTTTACAAACAAAGATAATTCCAAAAATTCGTGTTTCTTTGCAAATATCGAAAATATCTCCAATCAAGTCATATGAACGTGAGCTTTTGTGTGAATAATTAATAAATTGACTGTTATTTTTAATGCTTAATTTTTTAAATGTGTTTATCTACATATTTTTTAAATTGCAGGATTGGTATCTCCATCCTGCAATTTAAAAAATATATTTTGTTTTTGTTTGTGCTCCTATTTTAATTTTAAAGAATAACTTTATCCTTAAATGTTTTCACCCACACATTTATTTATTAAACTACTTTTTTTATGTATCTATTATTTTGGCACAGTTTATACTTTATATGTAATCAATTGTTTGAGATATAGCTGAAATTTCCCTTAATCTCCGATGCCATAAAGTGTTTTCAGGACACCTAACATCGTTAAGTTTTTGGTCTTTTTTTTTTTTCTCTCTCTCTCTCTCTCCTCCTTGAGGTTAAAGCAAAACTAGTAAACATTGTACAGAGTAGTTATTGTCTGAAAATGAAAGTCCTTTGGCATTATCTTTTGGGATAAGGGTGTGTGATTCTTTGTTGCTTTTTTGCAGTAAAGAAGAATAAGTTCAGTAGTCCGAACGATCCTTTATTCAGAAATAAAACCTGGTTTGTTTGTTTTTTTCCTCCAATGAAAACAATTTAATAAAATAATTGTTACACAAACATGCTCTTTAAAAAAAAAAAAAAAAGCATCTCTCGGTTTTTAGTTAAGCAGTAACTAATAAAATTAGAAAATTATTTTCAAAAAGTTCAAAGATGACAAATTTAAGTACTGATTGATGAGAACATTTTGAATGTGTGAATGTCAACATCACTTGTATATTATTTTCAAGTTCAACAGCTGTATGAAAGTTTTAAAGAAATATCTGGTAAGGATGAAAGTAATTATATTCTTTTTCGTTAGAAGTTTAAAGCGAAGAATTCTTTTTACGAGGTAATTAAAACTAATAGTGGAAATCTTATAAAAACATTTTTTAATCTTTAACAAGTAAAGTGTTTTTCGTAAGTCTCTACTGCTAAAAATCTCTTAATGAGATACACAATTCAAATCCCATAATAATGACTAGTATAACAACTTGAAAGTTTAATTTTCAAATATGTGGGGGGGGGGTCTATCGATTCCCTCGAAATTCTTTTGTAGATTTTTGAAAAATTAAAGCTTGGCGCTAAGAGTCTGACATATCTTTTTGTTTTTATTTTATGTGAAACTATTTTATTTAATAATTTCACGAGTGAAGAAAAATAGACTGGGAAGCGTTTTTTATTATTATTATTATTCAATTCGGCCCGGCATCTTCGAGAAACACCGGCAAGTTTTACACATCGACTCTAAAGAAATAACTTGCCTTGGTTCTTTTTAGTTTTTACCAAGTTGTGATCTCAAGAATGTAGATACGTCACACGATGACGTAACATTTTTTTTACTTTACGATTAAAAATTGTTTTAATTTAAAAAGATAAAATAGAATTAACTAACTTTTCCTGAATCTAGTTACTACGGTCTGGTTTTAGGCTTTAAGTGGCTTTTATTATTTTTATAAAATACATGTATTTAGAGATTAATCGTGTTGTTATGCAAAGATGTTGCACCATTGTTTAATTTCAATTATTGAAGTCTTGAAACAACTTTTTCATATGGTTTTGTTTTTTTTTTTGAAAAGACAGTTCCGATGAGGATTTTTCATTCTTTAGTTTACTTTATTAAACTTGAAGAAAAAAGTTAATATTTTTTATCGTTAAAAAAAATAAAATATTTCTGCAGACAATAGCTTAAACTTTTCCGAATTCTAATTCCTCAAAACCAGGTACCACCACCACAGACGGATTTCTATTTGAAAGAAAAATGACTCAAAACTAATTAGAATTAAAAAAAAAATAATTTCCGTACATAAACTTTTACATTGGCACGGTTTTTTCCGTCACACATCGAACCGCCATTATATGAAAAATGTAAACAACTAAATTTAATATTCAATTCAGCATTTGTTCTATCGATGTATTTCGAAGCCTAGTAAAGATTAACTGATTTTCTTAAAAGTAATGTTTAGCTTTTAAAACGATGAAAATGTTTTCTTTTATACGCTTTTGTTAAACTTGGTGAATAATTTGAAGACATTAACGGTGTTGCCTAAACAAAAATGTAAATGTAATTTGCATGAGTAATGTGAAAATAATAACTTACAGTAAATTACTCTTTTATACGCAAATAAAATTCATCGTAATTCTAAAATTTTTCTTTGTATCAAGGGGAACAAATTATGTAGGCTAAAATTAAAATAAGACAAATTTATTTTTAAAATAACAATTTCCGTTTAATTACTGAAGTATTGATTAATTCTTGTCTACAAGAATCTGTAAATGCAGGAAAATAGACACGCGGAAAAGAAAAAAACCGTACCAATGTATCCGGAAAACTGCTTTCAAGGCACAAAAACCGAGTGAACGGGGGAGTTTAGATTTAATAATAATAGTAATACTCTTCCGATATTGAATAGTAGTAGTCGGCCAAAGTGAGATATTAGAGTTGTCCGTTTTACATCCATACCAAAAATAATTTAACACTAAAGGGTTACTAAACGGGAATAAATTCTGTTAAAGGTTCACTCGAAAACTCGAATATATATATATATATATATATATATATATATATATATATATATATAAAACAAACTGAAATAATATCTTCGGGGATTTTTCTTTCTTCACACTACATATTAAAAAAAAAAAAAAAAAAAAAAATTTGCCGATAATATTTTTAGATAACCTATTCAAGTGTTCAAAAAGATACATTCGTTGATGGATAAGTGCTGAAAATTTTGCATATCATAATTCCCTGATTTTTAGTATTTAAAATGTGTGGAGTAGCGGGGTTTTTTGGTTTTTCTTCCTCCTCTTAACTGTTAAGACTTAACATATGCATTCATTTTTGGTGTTACCTAATAACATTCAAGAAAAATACCATTTGAAATAGAATATTTTCCCTAAAGTGGGTGTAATCTCGCGCCATTTTTCATTGGACATTTCAATGCACAATATTTGAGAATTAATAATAGTAATAATTCTCTAAGTTATTTATTGAGGGTAATGCACTTCGAAAGGAAAGAACTTGAAAAGGGCGTAATAATACAATAGGTAATTTTAAAAATAATCACAAATTGTGATTATTTTTAAAACTACACCGTTTCTTAAAACAAGAATTTTGGCAACTGAAAATGGAATTTTTTTTTTTTTTTTTTTTTTCACTGAATAGTGAATTGATATTGTATCCGGTAGTAATATCTACTGATAAAATTACCGAAGGAAATATAAACTTTTTATCCGACTCATCCCATAAACAAGTACATTTAGCTCCTGAACAAATAAAAGTATTAAACATCTGGAATATATTAGTCAAGGCTTCTGACAGGGTAATGAACGATGATCGGATTAGCTCCCTGGAATTGAATGGTGCGTGTTTGTTTGTTTTTGTTTTTTTTTAAATAATAAATAAATATAACTTCGTTGGTGCCCTTTTAGCTACTAGCAGAAAACCCTCATCTTACCAGGTACACTTATTTTATATATTTTACTCTTTCTCCAACAATTCTTACAAATGTTTAAGTTTACTATTTAGTAATTAGTTGTTCTTGTCGCTTTCCTTCCTCCCTCCCCACAAACCACAGTTGATTTAATTTAATCAACAATTTGTCGAAACGAAATTTCAGCAAGAAAGGATGCCTAATATAAGTTACTGTGTATGTGTTTTATTTCGTTCTATCTTTCTTCGTTACGTTTTAAACTTAGCAGACTTTACTGCACATCTTTTGGTCATTTGGATAATGGTCCGTTTTGTTAAAATTAAATGTAATGATTAAATAAAATCTATATTGCTTTTGAGTTTTGATTTTAGGGAGTAAAAAAAATGCAACAGTTAAAAAATAATTTTATTTTTGCTATTGTGTAAGTCAGTATTTCTGAGGAGGAAACGTTTTATCGTCAAAATGTTTGTTATTCAGAGGAAAGACCAAAGTATTTTATTTTAAATTTTTTTAAGAACATTCGGAATTTCAAAATAATCCGGCGAATATTTGTGTTTTTTTTTGTTTTTTGTTTTTTTTTGTTTTTTTTTTTGTTGTTGTAAGATTTTCCAAAACCATGTGCTTTTTACTTCAATTCAATTAAAAAAAAAAAGTTAAATTTCCCATAGCTTTCTCCTCTCTCTCGGCGCAAGTGAAACGAGATTTTTAGCCCAAATTTCACATGTGATTTTTAAGTATAAACTATATTAATTTTAAAGCCAGAAAGTACATAAAATTAAATAAAGCATTAGACTTTGGATAATATTTTCTTAAATTTTTAAGATCACTAGTAAGTACTTTAGCACCCATAAACATTAATCTGCCATGAAGCTGTCAAACACGTCAATAGCTTAAATAAACAGTTCTGTGATAAACTTAAAGTAAGCAATATTTGCTTTAAATCAGCTAATCCTCAAATAAAGTTTCAGAAAAGTAATTTTATTTTTGGAAGATTTCCTTTTTTAATAAGAGCAGTTACATTGCAGTGAAAGACTACTAAAAAGAGGTCCTAATCAGGTTTTTTTTTTTTTTTTTTTTTTTTTTAAAGATTAAGACTCCGGGACAATTTAAATTAGTTCTGGAATAGAACAAAATATTATTTTGCTTATTGGAACTATTATATATTTAGCTTATTATAAATAAGCTTGAAATAAAAACTAAAAGCTTCTAGGGAGATTTTTCATTTCAAAGGTATGGTATTTTCTATGGGGGTACCTATTAAATTTAAAATAATTATTTAAATCTTCAATGTATATCGTGTTCATTCACCTAAAACCATCAAAAATTTAAAAACAATTTTTAAACTTCAAACAAGTATTATCACGTGTACAATACAAAGTAAACCGTGTTCACTACTGAAATTAAAGCAAAATCTTGCTGTTTACTGTTTTTTAAAGAAAGATTGGTATAGGAAATTTTAGAATTTTTTTCCAGTAGAAAAAGACATTGAAAAAAAAAAAAAAAAAAAAACCTGCAAAAACCAAATAATTGTCAGATTTTAATGGAATTTTCAGGACTTATTCACAAATGATGAAAATTATTTTGTTTTTTTTTTTCTCTCTCTCTCTCTCTCTCTCACTCTCTCACACACACACACACACACATATATATATAATTTCACCCCCTTCATATTTATATTAGTTAAAAGGGGAACACCCTGGAGAATTTAAAGTTTTTTTTGTTTTATACAGAAACACCATTTACCAAAAATCTGCTTTGAATTCTAAAATAGAAAAAGCAATAAAACTAAGGCATTAAAAGCTTTTTCAATGAATTTTCTTTTCTTTTTTTAATTAGAATAATTTTTAGTTTTAAGATCACTGAGTGGTTTAAAAAAAATTATATAAAAGGTGCCCGCTCATTAAACATTAATCTGTCATCAAGCTGTCAAACATGTCAACAGCTTAAATAAACAGCTACTGAGTTTAAAAAATGCATTTCTGTGATATTTTAAACTTAAAGTAAGTAATAGTTGCTTCAAAAGAGGTTAATTAAATTTAAAATCAGCTAATTTTCCTCAAATAAAGTTACAGAAAAGTATATTTTAATTTTGGAAGATCTATTTAAAAGATAATTAGATTCTGATGACCAGTGGCTAAAAAGAAAAAAAAAATTCTAAAGTAAAACTCCTTCGATCAATTTGAATTATATTTGCCAGCCTATTTAGTGCAGATTTATAAAATAAAAAAAATCTGCCTCCAATACAGCAGTATCATTTATGGGAGGGACCCTCTGAAACTGGGACTTCTGGAAGTGTACAATCTCTGAAAAATTCACCCAGGAAATAAATTTATGGAATTGCACAATATTTGCTGCTTGTTTTGTAGAAATACCGGATTTTGCTTTGACTGGTATATTGATGCTTGTTTTGTATGTTTTCTATCGATATACAGATATTGGAATTTGTTTTGTGCATGTATGGTATGGGACTTCATTTAGCAAGTGGCATATTTCTTTTCTTCCGTGTCCACTGATACCAACCAGTAAATTTCTGTAGCTATTATGAAATTACTGTATGTGCAGTCTGTCTTTTTTAATGCATGGATTTGTTTTTCCTAAATATTCCATGCCAAATTCTGGGTTCATCCAATAGGTTGGCAAATTCAGTAGTTCTGGAATAGAGCAAAGTGTTTTGCTTATTGAAAATATATTTAATCTGTTAGTTGAAATGAAAATTAAAAAATCTTCAGGAAAGATTTTTAGTTTTTTAAAATTTATTTTAAACCTTAGCTATCATGAATCTGCAGGTATCAAATAAATCTTCCAATACGGATGAGTAGTCTGTCAAAAGAAGTAATTCAGATTTTTTTCTTTTTACTGTACAAAAAAAAAAGAAAAACAGTTGCAGAAATGGAAAAAAAAAAAAATATGAAAGTAAAATAAAACTCTTTAAAAAGGCTTTACTCTAGAAAATGGCATTAAACTTAACACTTAATTTAGTAATTTTTTTTAATGCATGGTGAAGCACCTATATTTATTTTATGTATGGTCCACTGATATAATACTAGTTGCCCATGATTTTATGGCAACTGAGTCTGAATGAAATCAAAGGGGAAGCAAACAATTGACTCAGTAACTATCAATTCACTCCCTCATTGATTTTTAGCAAATCTCTTTGCTATATTTTGTGACCTCAGGTAAGGAAATATTTTAAGAAAAAAAATTAAAGCAAATATCATTAAAGTAGCTTTTAATTCCTTTCTTTTTTATACTTCTAATGTAGTATAAATGATTAATTCTAAGTTTCATAAAGGTATATAGAATGAAAAAATTAAAATTACATTCTTACACTATTGGTTAGATATGGTTAAAGATAATTTATTTTGAAACGTAAATACCAATTTCTCAATAATTGCACTGCTGACCTTCCATATCTCTTTGAAAGAAAAAAACAATTTGTCGCATGCTTTTTAAGTTGAGGATAACAGAAAATTATTGATTGCTTATAACCTTGTGACATCTCATGGGCTACAGTATGTAAACAAACATTTTTGTTTTAAGAAGAAAAAAATTTTAAATTGAATATTGCTTTTACAAAACTAAGTTAATCATTAAATTTACTTTGGGACAAACCTCTGGCAGATATTAAATTTTTAATATATATATATATATATATATATATATGCTAATAATGCTTGTTAGTGGGCACTTAGATCATACTAAAACTCTTAGGGTTACTTCAGATTTTTAGGTATTAGGTCTTGTATATTTGGCTAAATTGGTATGTTTTCAAAATAGCAAAAATGCTGGTGATGATCACCTGTATTTTAGAGAATAAATTCTTAGAGGCAAATTTGAACTGACTTTTTTTGTTTACATGTTTCATCTATAATGACAGTTTGTGTGATGAATGGATATTTTCTTTTCATCTGGATTAGCTTTAGGCTATTTTTCGGATAAAACCAAAATTAATTTTACTTGCTATTTCATATAAACCAAATTTATTTTAGTTTCTTAAGTGTAAACAAGTTTTATTTTGTTTATTCAAAGTACACCATAAGTGTATTAAAAGTTTGTTATACTACTTGAATTACTGTCCAGAATATATTTTCAGTTAAAATACAAAACTTTTCTTTAAATATTTATCCCAATGTTGTGGAAATTTTAAATAATTTAAATCTCAATAATAGCCTTTAAACTTTTTTTACCTCAATAAAATCCAATATCTGTTCATGACTTTTTTTTGGGGGCTAGACTTATTAAAGATGAATTAGATTTCATAAAAATATATTTACCCCAGTAGAGTATGTCCTCACTTGTGAACACATTCAAAAGTCAAACAATTATTTGTTCCTATTTGAAAAAATAATTTTGCATCATTTTAAAAAAAAATAAATTAATTGGAAGCACATCTATTAGAAAACTTTGGAGGGTTATTTGTTTCAGGTCTGTTGCAACCTCTTAAGTGACTTTATTTACTGTATTTCTAACATTATTACAGTGGCATCAAAAACGTTATTAAACAGACCAAAATATTGATTGGCTTGAACTCCATTTTTGTTAGCCCTGAAAAAGGACTTTTTTTTTTCTTTTTTTTATCTTCCCTAGAATAAAAGAAATTGCTTGTAAAATAGAAGAGGAAAAAGTTCTTTTAAAGAAGACTGATATTTTTCAATTCTTCAAGCACACCTTTATTTTATATCCAGTTTATTAGCAACAACCAAGATCTGGAAAGAATCTTGAAATAGATGTCAGTTTTGCACAAACAAGTATACATCGAATTTTCTTTTTCCTTTTCCGGTGAGGTAACAAGATATATAATACAATTTAAAATTTGGTATCAGCAAATTTACACAAAAAATAATTTGATTTTTTTTTTTAATTTCAGTTAATGGATTTAGCTTTATAAAGATGTAAGAATTGGGAAAATCCCAAATTCACTAGTACTAGTATAACTGATCTGGAAAAAAAATACTTCCACATAACTTAAAAATAACAAAGTTCTATATAACATATGTTCCTTAATACATAAATGGTGAAAATTTTAACAAGATTGAATAAATTCCCTGAGTTTTGGTAAATTTTATAGGCAAGGTGTTGTCGTTGTTTTGGGGTTTTTTTTTTTTTTTTTTTTTTTTTTTTTTTGTTTTTATTTTATCTTAAGGACTTCTGGATGTTAATGCTTCTATGCATGTGTAAAATTTCATGTATAACTAAAAATATATCTAAAAGGTCAGTATGAGTTAAGGGTGTTTCATCCTCTGATGGGCTTTCTCAATGCAATGTTTTTCTATTTTGCAACAAGCATTTATGAACAGAAGTAAAAATGCCATTTAGAATTTTTAGATGTAAGAACACTCCTAAATATACATCAGGTGAACAGATTAGTAAAAATAAATTATGGAGGATGCTACGTTACATAATTAATGTCTTCTTTTTTTTTTTCTTAAGCATGAGATTAATTTACCTATTATAATAATAGGTTATGAATTTAGGTGTTTTTAATTTTTTAAAGGTTTTATAGCAATGTACATTTGCTTGGGAAAGGGGAAAGAACAATTTTTCCAAGAAAGGAGATATTTGAGTCGGTTTGTGCAGATTTACATTTTGGTAATATTAAAGGAATGAAAGACCTACAAATTATACAACGCTAAGATAGTGACAGCAGCAGCAAACAAGATACTAACTCCTTAACATCTACTATCTAAAACAATTTATCCAATCTTAACCATATCAAAATAATTACAATCATATCCAGAACTATTATAGGTATAATCAGAACCCAAAATATTCATAATGATAACTGTATTAGATATACATAAAATAAACTGTAATAACTGTTCCTTACAATTCATTGGAGAAACTTGCAGAAATTTAAAGAATGAGCACAAAAGGATTTTATATACAGGTTATCAAATGCATTTATAGAGATAAATTCAACCACAACTTCAATCTAAAGGATGCCACGCTTATTGAAGAGAAAATAATTTACTTCAATGAAAAGTGCTTGAGAGTACCACTTATTGAATCGTATACTTGTCAAAGGAGCAAATGCGTCAACTAAGATGAGCTTTTCTTTTGTCTTTACGATCTCTCACTTACTCACACACGTGCACATTTTTTATTTTATTTTCTAAATTCTTCTAGTCACCACCCCACAATTTATTTCCATAAACTTTTCTGAAATAATTACTTATTCAATATTTAAATCACATAATTACTTGAATTTGATAATTTCTTAAGCAAACTGACCAAGCTCTCTATCAAAAGTGCACACTTATTGGCTATGCCTATCAACATGCCTATATGCCACTTGTGAAATTACAGCTGTATTTTAAACTTTATTTTTCTTAGAATGAAAATAATGCAGTTGGTTGCTATGAAAGATTCTTGCAAAATTGAATGCTTTCTTCTTTTTTTTTTTCATTTCTTTTTTCTTTTCTTTTCTTTTTTTTTCCAACAAACAAAACATGAATAGAGCTTTTTAAGCATGTCTGTAATTGTTTAATATCCATCAGTACGTTTTGAAATCATCTTAAATTAGTTTGGTAAATGGTTGTGATGTTTCACATTCTTTTCATTGGAAGATCATTATGTATGTATTGGCTATTAAAATATGAATTGTGATTAGATTCAGTTAGGTACCTCCACGAGATCGCTAAAAAAGCATAGCATGATGAAAAAGAGGCCAAACTTGACGAAAACAAAATTTTATCATCTAAATGTTTGTTATTATTAAGAGGAAAGGTCAAAGTATTTTTGGGGTATTTTTATCCATTTTTTAATCGTTCCTAGCACGTCCGAAATTTTCGTTAAAAATCTTTTTTGGATTTTTTTTTTTTTTTTTTTTTGAGTCAGTCAAAAATTGACCTTTTTTTTTTTTTTTTTTTTTTTCCATTTAAAAAAAACTGGAAATCTGACTTTGAAATTTTTTAAATATCAATTATCATTTTTCAAAACTTATTTTAAGAAAATCAGAAATTATAATGTTTATTTAAAATATTTTGAACCAAACTTAACTTAGCTTTTGTGCCAAAAGATGTAATTTGAAAATAAAACAAAGCAGGTCATAAACTTTCGCGTCTCTTGACATGTGATGAATGATATATTTACGAATTCCATGAGGCTAATTTGTTCTACGGGAGGAGAAAAGTGAAATAATTTACATTTACGTGAACAAATTATTTACCCGTTATTTTTAACGAAAAACTTTCAGCGGTCTAATTTTTTTTTTTTTTTTTTTCACCTTTACGTTTATGATGCTTTATGGGAAATATATTGTAAAAGAAATTAAAATAAAACTGTTAAGAGTGACATTAAATTTCATATTTCTTAAGAAAGGTATCTAATTAATTTATAGGTACCTTTCTTATGAAATTTTATCAGAATTGTACATAAAATACTATAATTTTATGTACATTTATTACATTCTACTGTTATTTGTATTTGCATTCATTTTATTATTAATTTTGATATTTCATTTATGGAAAAATGTCGTAACTGAGATTAATATAAAAAATAAGATCATATAAATTTCATAAGATGATACTGATACTTGTAGGTACCCTTCTCAGTTGAAATTGAAAAATCAAATTAACTTCTCCACACGTGTTTCAAAAAGTAAAGGCCTTAACAGTGGAGAACAATACTTAACTCAAATAACGCAACTTAATTATATTCTGGTTGGTCTTCCGTATTTTATAATTACAGCTCGATTATAAGCACAAAATTACATTTCTTAATTACTGGGGATCTTCTGATTAGTTAAGATGATACAATTTACAATATTAAAAAAAGATCTATCTCATAAGGACACTTATGAAAGCCGATGCAGCTTTTAACTAATTTTATAATATTTTAACAACTTAAATGTAAAATCTATTATAATTAATGAAATAACAAATAATTGTATTAAAAATTCATTTTCATCAAAAAAAATTTTTTTGCTTTCAGAAAATATTGTCCATATTTCATAAAAGCAAATAAAAGCATTTGAAATTAAATAATATCTTTGTTTTATTAAGTTTTGTATGTTACAATTCAGAGCTGATTTTCAGGTACTGCGTATCCAATTAAAAAAAAAAAAAAAAAACATGATTTGCATTCCTCAAAGCCCTGTGCTTTTAATTATTGTAATCACTAAAACCGATGCGATCAATTTCTAGCGTTTTCATAAAATTAGTTATGGGGGGGGTAATAAATATTTAAAAAAATATTTCTACCATGACTTTCATAAAAAAACATATTTATAATAATTTCGATCATCTGTGAATAGTTCCTGAAAGTTTCATTAACATCTGATAATTATTTCTATTTTTGCACGATTTTTCAAATTAATGTGTCATACCAAAAAAACGTGCTAAAAATTGTCTGTTATTTACTAGTTCTGCTGATACAAATAGAAAAAAGATTTTTTAATCAAAATTTAGAATGTTCTAAAAAGAAGGAAAAATTTTAAAAATAATAAAAAAAAATCTTTGGTCTTTCCTCTTAATAATAACATAAGCATTTAGACAATAAAATTTAGTTTTCGGCAAGGTTGGCGTCTTTTTCATCAAGTTATGCTCTTTTTTTAGCGATTTCGTGGAGGTACCTAGATTAAGTTAAATGTTTTTTGAAATGCAATTTTATCTCTACACTTTTTAAACTTTGATACCTGTCTTCATCTTATCAAGATTGCATGAATAACACTCTTTTATTTATTATGTTGATTAACTCTAGTCAATTTAAGACTAGTTTTATTTTCGTTTTAGTGTTAGAAATGTTAGATTTTAATATTAAATCATTTTTAGCAACAGAACATATAAATAGATATTAGAATAAGATTTTGAAACTCATTTCAGGATGTGTTCTTTCGCTATTACTATTCTTTAACATTTTTGTTTATCAATGCATACAGATTACTGTACAGATTGCATTTCAGTAATACATTTTTAGAATACACTATAAAAACTGAATTCTTATGAGCTTATTGATTATAGGAATTTCTGAAAGTTGGGAGTTAGAATTTTATCCTAAAAAAAAAAATTGTATCAAAAGTATTCTATATTTAGAGAGAGAGACAGAGAGAGATAGATCAACATTTATAGATATAGGGATTTATATGTTGATATATATCAATATATATATATATATATATATATATATATATATATATATATGTATATAGATATATATAGATTTAGAGATGTATAGATAGATATATATAGATATAGAGATGTATTGATAGATATATAGAGATAGATATAGAGATCTATAGATTGAATATATAGATAGATATAGAGATGTATAGATAGATATATAGAGAGATAGATATCTGAGATGTAGCAGATTGGCCTATAGAGATAGAAACAAGATGTATGATTAGATATATAGAGATAGATATAGAGATGTATAGATAGATATATAGAGATAGATATAAAGATGTATTGATGGATGATTCTCATTCTAGGAGATCTATTATATAGGGATATATAGATAGATATATATAGATATATATAGAGATGTATCGTTGGATAACAATAGGGATAGATATAGGATGTCAGTTCCCAACAACAATATATAGAATTATAGATATGTCCGATAGATCAATGAAATACTGAGAGCTGATATAAAGATGTATAGATAGATATATTAAGATGGATATAGAGATGTATAGTATATTTAAGGATTCAATAGAGATGCTATAGAATCATATATAGATATGTACCATCAGATATATATATATATAATCTATAGATAGATATATAGATAGATATATCAAGATGTATAGATAGATATATGATAGATATAGATAGATATATATTATTGTATAGATAGATATAGAAAGATATATATATAGATGTATTATAAATATATGATTCGTATAGATAGATTTATGATAGATTTATAGAGATGTATAGATAGATATATATATAGATACCATATAGATGATATAGATAGATATATAGAGATACTTATATATACATATGTATAGATAGATGTATAGATATATATATATAGATGTATATATAGATATATATATATATATATATATATATATATATATAGATATAGATATACATTTATATATATATATATATAGATAGAGATATAATATCAGGACAGATATGTTTGTAGAAAAATACAAAAATAAACTGATATTTGTTAAATGATTATACCTTGTTTAGTTATATACACCATTTTCCTATCTCTCCATATATCTAAATGTATAGGAACACTATATAGATATATATAGCAGATATATTGAGAGATATATAGAGATATATAGAGATGTATAGATGATCCATAGATTTATATATATTTAATATAGATAGATATATATATAGAGGATTATATATATATTTAGATACAATATAGATAGATATATAAAATATAATGAATTCAGATGTATAGATAGATGTATATATATATAGAGATGTATAGATAGATAGAGATGTATATAGATATATGAGATGCGGTCGATAGATAGATAGATAGAAGAATGAAAAGATAGATGATCTTAGATGTATAGATAGATATATAGAGATGTATAAAATAGATATATAAATAATAGATAGATATATATAGATGTATAGATAGATATATAGAGATGTATAGATAGATATATAGAGATGTATAGATAGATATATATTGAGATGTATAGATAGATATATAGAGATGTATAGATAGATGTATAGAGATGTATAGATAGATGTATAGATAGATATATCAGATGTATAGATATATATATATAGATGATGTATCCAGATGTATATATATTATAGAGATGTATATAGATTATGATATATGATAGATGTATAACATATATATAAGATGTATAGATAGATATATATGAATATATAGATGTCCAAAGATAGATATATCCATATATATAGATGTATAGATAGATGTATATAGATATATACATGGATGTATAGATAGATGTATAGATTTATATAGAGATATATATATATGAGATGATATGAGATGTAGATAGATATATTCATGATATAGATAGAGATATATAGATAGATGTATATAGATAAATATATAGAGATAGATAGATAGATGTATAGATTAATATATGTATAGATATGATGTATAGATAGATATTCTTAGATGTATAGATAGATGTATATATAGATATATATAGATGTGTATAGATAGATGTATAGATATGATTAAAAATATGTCATGTATAGGAAAATATATAGGAGATCATAGATATGTATGGATATATATATAGATGAATATATATATATGTATATATATAGATGTATAGACGAGGATATATAGATGTGTATAGATAGATATATATATGTATAGATAGATATAGAGAGATGTATATATAGATGTATGGATAGATATATATAGCATTTCTATTCATGTGTAGATAGATGTATAGATAGCATAGAGATGTATAGATAGATGTATAGATAGATATATAGAGATGTATAGATAGATGTATAGATAGATATATAGAGATGTATAGATAGATGTATAGATAGATATATAGAGATGTATAGATAGATGTATAGATAGATATATAGAGATGTATAGATAGATATATAGATTTGATAGAGATGTATAGATAGATATTAGATGTATATAGATATATAGAGGATGTATATATATATATATATAGATGTATGGATGGATATATATATTAGATGTATAGATGGCATAGATAGATATATATAGATGTATAGATAGATGTATAGATAGATATATAGAGATGTATAGATATCATAGATAGATATATATATGTATAGATAGATGTATAGATAGATGTATAGAGATAGATATAGAGATGTATAGATAGATGTATAGAGATAGATATAGAGATGTATAGATAGATGTATAGAGATAGATATAGAGATGTATAGATAGATGTATAGAGATAGATATAGAGATGTATAGATAGATATAAAAAGATGATAAAAGAGATGTATAGATAAAAAATATAGAGATATATAGAGATGTATAGATAGATATATAGATAGATATAGAGATGTCTAGATAGATATATAGAGATGCTAAATATAAACCGTATAGATAGATATATAGAGATGTATAGATAGATGTATAGATAGATATATAGAGATGTATAGTAGATATATAGAGATATATACATAGATATATAGATGTATAGATAGATATATAGATGTATAGATAGATTATATGTATAGATAGATGTATGGATGATATATATGAGATGTATAGATAGATATATAGAGATGTATAGATAGATTTATGAGATGTATGGATAGATGTATGGATAGATATATAAATGTATAGATAGATGTATAGATAGATGTATAGAGAGATGTAGATGGATGTATAGAGATGTATAGAACAATATATATTGATAGATATGGGATGTATAGATGGATATAAACATATATAGAGATGTATAGATGTATGTCATAGATATATGGGGATGGATATGGGATGTTTATAGATCGATATATAGATAGATATAGATTTGTTTATATAGATGGATATAGAGATGATAGATATATATATATATAAGGATATATAGTCAGATATGGATATATAGAGATATATATATATATAATTATATAAAATGAATGGGAAAGATATATAGAGATATATATGAGATATATATATATATATTACTTATATATATATATATATATAATTATATATTATATATATAGAAGAGAGAGATAGAGATATAGATATATATATATATATATATATATATATAGAGAGAGAGATATAGAGATGCATATATATATATATATATATATATATATAGAGATAGAGAGAGATACAGATATATATATATATATATATATATATATATATATAGAGAGAGAGAGATACAGATATATATATATAGATATATATATATATAGAGATAGAGAGATAGATAGATA